>CM035123.1:108099798-108629798 GCA_020205555.1 Panax stipuleanatus
ATATAAATGATTCAAATATGAATAAATTTTAAAATTTAATAAATTACTCGAAACTCTTCAAATCATATTCGTTCAAAAAGTTTAAACTGTTCGGTTAGATTCGAAATCGTACTAGACTGTAAATAAACGAACCTCAATTAAACTTTGTTTTATACTCGATAAATTTTGTAAATCAAATATGAACAACTCAATATTCGGCTATCCGATTCATTTACACCCTTAGTTATGTTTGTCATGTCATGATTAATTGATAACAATAACAATCTTATTTCTCACTTAAATTCTTGTGTGTTAATTGGAGTACTTAATTTCTATAATCTATCTTTTTATAATTTTATCTATTTAATTGTAATTCAGATATGTTCTCTCATCTCCTTATTTTATTTCTATCCGAAATTGGAAATGTACTTTTTTCCAACTCTATAACTAAGTAATTAATTAATTATTACTACTTTTAATTTGTTTCATTCATTCACTCTGCCAATTTATCCCTAGTTAAAAGAGTATTAACCCAAACATCTTAATCGGTCACTTTAATAATAATTTAATTTTACTTTGTACAAAATATATTTTCAAATAATTAATAAATAATTAACTAGAAGTTAACAAATTACTTCTAATTACACATGAGTACTACTAATAAACCTCTAATCCGTACAAGACTCCGGCATGTTTTTCCGGGCCATCACTGACAAAGTAGATGTCTCTCATTTTCTGAAAGGCATGCCAGGTAAGCAAACTATCTGAACCGGCCTGGTGACACTTCCCCACAACCCGGTCCACATCAAGCATACTAGCAACCCGGTCTAACCCACCATACAAGCTCTTGCAAAACTTCATCAAGTGCTTCACATCATAAACTTTATTTCCGAAAAACACCCTCATAACCTTCAAAAACCCATTCAACCCAGTCGGCAACTCCCGGCCCGTGAGTATCTTCACCAAGTACCCGAAGTCATACGCGCTGTGAAACGTCACCCAACTCACCGAGTCATTACACACAAGCCCCGAACACATCATCAACTCAGCAAATCTCGGCGAGTCAATCCCATCCACTCGATTTCTTTCAAAGTCGATCCCTTGCCGTTTTAATAGCTCGATGGAGTCAGACGCGTGCGCATCCCGCGTCACGTCGAAGTCCCTAAAATTAAACTCCCAGATGTACCGGTGACCGCCGGAGCCGAGGTCCGGTAGGTTACCGGAGGCGTCGGAGAGTGTGAGGCCGAGCTGAATGAGGTTTAAAGCGTCCACGTTTGACTTTAAAAGCTTGTAGTGATCGGATGGACGGCGTTGGCGGTGGTAGGACTTGGTATGGTCCACCGGCAACCGGTATACAACGCCGGGAAACTCAGTGTCCATTGAAATGTAAGAGTACTGATCGATTAGTTCTCGAATTAATTCGAATTCGGACTCCAAATTTTGCGACCAAACCTCTCGGATTGTGATGGGGTTTGGTTTGGATTCAGCTTCAGATTCAAATTCATCCATGGACATAATTCTTGCTTCTTAATTAAATAAACAAAACTCACTCCAGCAGTTTATACGCAGATGAGTTTTGAGAGATAAAAGTGGTGGTTTGTTTGAGAGGAGGGGATGGGAGGTGGAGTTTTATATGGATAGATGAAGAAATGGGGAAAAGAGGTTGCTTGGAAAGAGGGGATGGATGAGTTTTTTTTTTGTTTTTTTTTTAAATATAGAAAGTGAGAGAGAGAGAGAGAGAGAGTGCAAGTTCAACGCGTTTGGGGTAAATTGACTGATAAAGTGAAGGTGGGGGAAGGATGAGAGTAAGGACTTGGTCCAACTTCAACTCCTCACTTGCCACTATTTTTTTTTTATTATTATTTTTATTATATTTGGATAAAGACAACATGATGAAGATGATGATAAGAAGAGATAAGGTAAGGTTTGTTCTGTTTCTGTGAAAGTGATGAATACAGCTTTGTCCACGTTGCGTATGTTTTGGGGAAGTTACGTGTTTACGTGTAATGTAATCTTTATATATATATATATATATACACAATTGTATAGTACACCGTGATTTATGATGACAGTTTTTTTGAACTACGACGACGATTCCGTCACTGTAGATTTTCTGGTCACTGACGCCGTAATCCAAAAAAACCGTCCCCATATAGCCCACACACACATATAATTTAATAAAGTCTCTTATTATATGAAACCAATCGAATAAATTTTGGGTCAAATTTTAAGTTTGAATTGAATCAAATTCATCTAAATAAGACCTTAAGTTTACCCAAACACAAATATTATTAACTTAATTTTTTATATACAGACAATTTTTTCACATATTATTAGATGTGAAATTGGAGTGTTACGATCATAACAAAATTATTATAACAAAAGCAGTTCAATTCAAGAAAATGAACCCCGGGTGCAATTTTAATATAACATTTTTATGAACAAAATTATTGCGATTCTGATGTAATTTTTTTAAAAAAAACAATATGAAACTCCGTCGTCATAGATATTATGGTCTATTGACCCTGTAGTCCAAAAAAACCATCCTCATATAGCACACACACATATATATATATATATATATATATATATATATATATATATATATATAAAATTTAATAAAGTCTCTTATTATATGAAACCAATCGAATAAATTTTGGATCAAATTTTAAGTTTAAACTGAATCAAATTCATCTAAATAAGACCTTAGGTTTACCCAAACACAAATATTATTAACTTAATTTTTTATATAGAGACAAAATTTTTACATATATTATATGTGAAATTGGAGTGTTACGTTCGTAACAAAATTATTATAACAAAAGCAGGTTGGCCCTATATCAGTCGTAGATCAGTGAGTGAAATTCGATATTGCAAGAGTTCAATTCAAGAAAAATGAACCCCGGGTGCAATTTTCATATAACATTTTTATGAACAAAATTATTGCGATTCTGATGTAATTTTTTTTTTTTTAAAAAAAACAATGTGAAGCTACGTACCAAAGTAATTAGTAACCAATTGAGCATTGCCATCCGGCATCCCAAGAAATAGGCCAATAGTTTCAGCTGCCCGAGTGCCGACTTCAATGTTATTAGTTGTTTTAATTAGCACGTTTTAAATGTAGGTGAATAAATAAAGTAGACTTTATATTTGTCTTAATTTTAATATCAAGAGTTTCTTTGACTTGACTAGACTAGAAGCTCATCAGTATAAATGCTGCAAATTTGTCAGTTATATGGAAACTTCTAGAGTAATGCTACAATCGAATAAAGTAGCTCACATAAAGTCGGATGGTACCTTCTGATGGTACCTTCTGATTTGTTGTTAAATTAAGAAATGCCATCCAACTTTATGTAAACTATTTTATGTGATATTTGAACTTCTATTCCCACTTCTCTTATACTCCACTCCCTCCATCAGAGCTTAAATTAAAATCATTAAATGAAAGTGCCATTGAATCTATTTTTGGTCAAATTGATGACAATTTTCCGGTTGAACCTTCCAACCAATGACTGACTAAGCACGTGTTTTGAGTTAAATAATTCTCTGTACGGCTGTACCTGACCTGGCCTAATTGAAAGATACAATATGAGTGTTATTTTATTTTAGAGAATTATTATTATTATTATTATTTTCTTAAAAAAATTCTCTTTTTAACATAAATTTGGGTCATAAAAAAGTTTAGATCTTACTTTCCTACAAAGTTTAATGTCAACTGCAAACAATTGTTTGAAAAATAATTTTCAATAATTAATTTATCTTTTACTTGACTATTTACTAAACATTATTTTCCTATCCAAGATTATCGAGAAACGGAGCCTTAGGTTAGATTCTATATTGAACAAGTCAACCAAGGATGTCTTTGGTAGTAGTATTTAATATTTTAATCTCTTTCTTTGACATAAATAGTATTTAACTCAAAAAAAAATAATGAGAAAGCTTATTTAAATAGCTACCACTTCCATAACCTCCTCAAATCCTAAGAGGAGGAGACGAAGTATTTTACTAATTACTACAGATCTAAGCGACTATATATTTAACATCCCAACTTTCCGAATGCATGTATTTTATGACCAACTCATACCTCTGTTTAGCCTGTTTTCAAAGTCGACTTAACCGGTTACTTTAATTAAACTTAGGACACTCAAATATAACAAGCTTAATAACTCGTGCAAGGCATGGACTTAATAAATTAAGATCATCTGAATGGTTATGAGGTCTGAATCTAAAAAACTGTTTGATAACTAAAAAGTAAGTTGTCTCTTAATGACACTATTTTACTATTTTAAAGGATAAATTTTTATTTAATAATTTTAAATATTCAATTTAATAAAAATGAGTGAATAATATTGTTGAATATATTTATATAAAAAAAATTATCAAAAAAAATTCATTAAGAGGTAACTCTTAATTATTAAGATTTCATTTTCTGTCTTACCGATTAAGAGGCATTCAGAGGTAACAAAAAAAAAAAAACAGCATCATGTCTCTTAGCGAATAAGAGGCAGTCCATTAAGAGACAATCAGATGTAAACAAACAGCACCTAATTTGCAAAAAATACATGTTAAATTGACATAACATCTATCCTTCTTTTTTTAAGAGAAAAAACATCATTGCCTAATAAATATAGGAATTTCTTAACATGTGTCTTAGGTTACATGCTAAGAACACAGTTCAAGAGAATATTTTATTGAATTGTGTGCATATTCTCTTGAACTTGGTTCAAATACAGAAATGAAAGGAATATACACACAGTTCAAGAGAATATTCTCTTGAATTGTGTGCTTAGCATGTGCCCTAAGGACACATGTTAAGAGGACTCATAAAAATACATAAACAAATCAAAGCATTGAAAATAGGTTCATAATCAGCATATATATATATATATATATATATATATATAATCACTATTACAATCCTCTGATAAGTACTCTCCATAATAATCCCAAAAAGCATTCTATAATTTGATGAAGATAAAGAAGCAAAGCAAAAAGCTAGCAAACGCCTTAGATTTGGATGCATTTGACCATAACACTCGAAATGAAATTAATATTTGGATGCATATCTTATCTTGTACACGTTAGTTAGTATCTCTTCTTTGCATGCTGCAACTTTCAACTTTTGTTGCTTTTTTTTCTGTTTTGGCCGACTTCTTTTTCCCCTTCTCGTTGCACCCTTGCCGTGTCCCGCTCAAAATCATAATACTCCGGTCGGCAAGATGCATATATATATATATATCTATGCCTTGCAAACGTATGTTGATATGTAGATGATAACTCAGCCATAAGTGCGACAGCCGGCGTCACCTCATCCCTCGGTTTGAGCTTAATTCACTGATTTTCACACCTATTAATAAGACTCGCATACATTTTACAAAGGTATCTCATTATACACAAGAATATTACCTTTTTTTTATTCATATTTCTTTGAAAAATATATATGATTTAATTAGAAGGGTGACACAAATATAAAAAAAAAATTACGGATCCAGAGACACAAAGACTCAGATTGCTTGGATCGAATTAATCAAGATCGGGGCGTTGACAAAAGCCCTTTGCGACTAGACGAGTTTTGTATCTATTAATGGAGCCATTAGGACGTCGTTTAATCCTGAAAACTCACTTGCAGCCAACAACATTCTAATTGGGTACAATAGGAGTTGTAAAGAAAAGTGTGGACACATAATGAAAACTTTATAATCCAACTCAGGAACCATGCAACTGCACCGGAGAAAACTCTACCGTCAACTGCGCATGATCAGACAGAGAATAATTCTCAGGCCACGTCCCTCTTTCAACCTCCGCAGGAGAAAGCATAGCTTTTTTCACATTGAAACCAAGTGTAGACGACCCATCAACGAGTGTGTTTACTGTTTCTTTCTGTTGAAGTAAAGTGCAAGGGATCCCACGCCCTCTTTAAGACAAAGGCACAAAAAAAGAAGTTAATTCAGCAGAGTCTAATAGCTCCGAAATACAAATAAACACCACATCTAATGAAGAATGTTACATAAAAGTGTGATATATCGATTGCGCCATCCCCACTGGTGTCCATGTGTTCCCAAAGGTCCCTCATCTCTTCAAGACTAAAGACATTATAAGGGGGGCCAATCAACCCTATCTGAAGAATCAGTAATATACAAAATATATTAGTCACAATAATGTAAAGCAAGCAATACAACCTCCAAATATTCTTAAGAAGAGGATCCAAAAAATACCTCAGCAAGAGCTTCAGAAAACTGAGAGAAGGTTATGTAACTACCATCAGTTTTAGGAGAAGGCAGTGGATAGGCACCTGCAGTGGACACTCTACTTGGCAGGTTCTGTGGGATAAACAAGAATTAAACCAACCTTACATAAAACTCTAATACATCAAGGGGCTATATAAAAAATCATTATATAAATTTATCCTACGCACATAAACATTTCCCAGAAGTGCTTCCATGAAGCTCCTTTTTAGCGGCTTCCGATAAACGTTAGGATTAAGGAGCCAAACAAAATCCACAGCACATATATTTCCTCTATGGTTGCGATGACTAACCCACTGCAAACATGAATAAGAGATTTGGCCTCCCCAAGTTACTAATCATGCATCAGCCTGGGAAAAAGATGATCAATCATCAAACAAACAACGATGAAAACGAAAATACCTTGCAGGGACCTCCACTAGTGTACACAGAGTGATGAGCAATATCGTAGGTTGAGACAAAACCCTGTGATAACAGAAACTTACAGACATTACCCTTCATGCTCCCATTCCAGTCCCTACACAAATTTTAAGTAATATGTGGTGGGAGAAGTAAAACTTTCTGGACAAAATGAACAAAGATAAATGAAAATAAGAACATCAAGTGCAAATAAACATATCATTATATTCAATTCTCTTGGTTATTTAAAGCTTACCCGCATAAAATGATAGGAACAGCTGGGAGCTTGTGTTCATGGCAATATGATTCTATGAACTGTAAAATTTTGTATACCTTTGTCAAGCAAAAGGTAAATAACTGTTACAAATCTTATTGGTCAGTCGAAACATGACATAGTCAAGTGGATAATAACCAAAAACAATTACCTGTTGTAACCTGACAAAGCAATATCTAGAATCATGTGGAAAGATTAAGTGAGTATTTACAACAAGAGCATTCCTCCTCATTTCGCTAAATTGGTCTACAGGAGGAATAAGTAACTCAACATACAAGAGTTGAGCAACACGGTCACCAATGCCATTGAACAAGCATTCCTTGTAGTTCAAAACATTGAAGCAGTTTTGATGCACTGCTGTCAGCAGACCTAAAATCAATGAAATTGTTAACCCCTATCCAGCTCAAGAAACTTATAATTAAGATAACTAGATCCCAAATTATAAGTCAAATCAATTTAAGAATCAGCACAAACATTGAGCAACAACATTTTAATTACAATAACAGAAACCAATTATACAACGAAAGCCAGTATTTAGGTTTATCTATAGCATATTAACCACTACACCATTTTTATCAGCGTAAGAATAAAGTAAGAACAGTGAAGTGGAAGCAGAAGTTATCTACGAGGGGGTAAAAGAAACAACATATAGAAATAAATTCTCATTTTATCATCTATTCCCGAAAATAAGGGGGCCAAGACACTGATGCTCTTTACAAGATAAGGTGCATAAAGTTACATTGGTTGTACACAGTGCAAAAGAAGTTATGCAGTTTCCTGGATATGTTATACCTGTATAAAATGTCTTCATAGTTCTAGATTCTAGTTAGTACAGAAGGGAAGTAAAGTTAGGATGAGTCCCTCCCCCCCCCCCTCTTTTTCTTTTTCCCAAAAGATAAGGGGGTAAATTGATCCCCAAAGCAATCACATGATCTCAGATGGAAAAAGGCCTAGTTTAAGGCATTTGGATCCTACCTCCTAAAGCCGTTGCCTAGGCCAAATTAAAACCTATTTGCATTGAGGATCTGGCTTCCTGCTATCTTCTTTTTTTCTTTTTTTTCTTAAGTAATAATTATAAAAGAAGAGCATCAAAAAGGGAAGTTGGCCCAGTTCAGGCTGAGTATACAAAAAAACAATAACAAAAGCCCAAAACCCAATTTCCTGCAATATTCTAGCAGACATGTTTTGAGTATTAGAATCACTCAAAGTTACAAATATTATTCTTGACCCATAACTTCCTTCCGCTTGTTCACATGTATAAATTTTAAGTTCTTCTGTAATATGAATTCCAAAATATATTTAGTTATTGACTAATGTGAATTGTTTTCGGAATAAGGCAGGAATCCTTTTGCATTGCAAAGACTAAAGAAAGCTATCTAAATACCTTGGACCTTTTGACCTTCCCCGAACTAAAAGTGAAACATCATTCCATAACTAGAAAATAGGTGTTTATAAAGTAATACAATATTTGAAACTATATAGAACAAACCTTAAATCACTTTGACAAATCTATTAGGTTTATGATGCAGTGCAGGGTGAAGATGATATGTATCCTTCGAGTTTATAGCTAACAGAAACCTCTGTTTAGAAAATGTTCATAAGTTTCCTGAAGCACAATTTCAGGCATTGGACAGACTCGTAGATCTTCGCCATGGTACTTGATTTTCCTTGAGAAAATCAAACGTTTTGGATTAATACAGGATACTCTCCGGAAACATAGACCAAAAGATGTGCATAATTTTTCTTGCTCTGATAGTTTTCCAAGTAAACTGTTTAAAGTATCTAGTGAGGAGTTCAACTAACATTTCTTCATTTACTGTTTAGTAAGGAGATAGATTATGTATAGCTTATGAAGATGAAGCTGCAAACACATCCTATATTATTTGCAAATATTTATCATTGATGATATATCAATTTTTTTAACAAGTCTCCCCTTTTCATCCTATACTATAGCTCAAACTTCTTTCCCAGTTCCTTGCACCTAACCACCCGCATCAGTTTATAGAACCTTGTACTTAAGGTAGAAGATCATGAACTTTTTGACCTTCCCCAAAGATTTTGACAAGTAACTTATTCAGGTAAATGTACATTGAGGGTCTGTTTGGTAACTAATTTGATTCCAAATTTACTATTTCATTCTTTTTAAATAGTAGCAGAAAATGTTGTCTGATAAGTGATTGTTTTTTATTTGGAAAAAGTGGAAGCAAAAAGATGAAAACATCAAAGCCTTGCATCTTCATTTTTGGTAACACATAGCTACTAGGAAATGTTACAAGATTTGTGCTTTCAATAGTAAAAACAAATGAAAGCACAAACATATGAAATAATACTCCCTTTGGTCCAAAATTCAAGTTCAAATTGACTTTTGAATAGTAAACTTAAAACATTTTTCAAATCCAAAAAAAAACCATTTAATAGTGGTCAATACAATTATGAATAGTATAAACTACAGACACCATACTACACACCATTATATGGTCTATAATTATATACTTATATGGTATAATTAATAATTATAGGAGTTGTGCATCACAAGTTGGCAAACACCATATATTACATGAAATAAAAAATCCTATACACTATTTTCTTAAATAACTCCATTGTATCATACTAGAAGTCAATGCCAAATTAAGTACATCATCACAAAGGCCAATATGACATGAAATAAGAATCATATTTCGTCCTTAAGCCCTTGCATTGACACAATCACCCAAAAGTCATGGTTCCCAGGTGAAAGAAAAGGAAGAAAGCAGCAAAATCAACTGAACTTAACAACGCCTTTTCAAACAAAACTAGTTGGGGTAGGCTGAAAATAATACATAAACTAAATAGCCCGGAACACAAAATAAAGAAACTTATCAGTAAAGAACGCAAAATATATAGAAATTGTACCATCTCCCCGGTTGTTTGTACGAGCTAGTATGTAAGTTTTATAACTGGCATCCCCAAGTCTCTTCTCATACATTCTAACAAGTTCTTCATTACCCACCCAAAATTCCTTAGTGAAAGAAAAAGACCAATATCAAGACCAAAAGGAAAGCACTAAATGAAAACATGCAATGATACAAATAATAAGAGTAACCTGCAGACAAATAATTGAAGATTTTAACTCCAGTAGTCTATTCAATATGCTGTCATTCCGACGAAGCCATAGTTCAGGGTATCCATTCTCACAATTCTGAAAATTTCCACCACAGAAACAAAAATTACCGAATCATTTGAAATGAAGCGCCAGAATATCAAAGCTTTCATTCACTATGAAATGAGTACAAAAAAGACATATACCTTGTCGCTCAAACGCTTGTAAATTGGGGCGAGAATATTAAAAGTAGTACACGAAACACAAGCCAAGAAACCACCATTTTTCGACCACTGTTCTTCATCAGAACCTCCTCCGTTCGAGTTATCCATTAAACTAAGCAACGACAAGCACTCTATACCAATATAAAGAAATTTTTTCTCAGGGGACTTTGATCAAGCACTTGACATCATTGATCAAAAACTTTCCAGAACTTCCTTAAATATAATGTTTTAAAAGTAAAAATCAAATGAATTTCTGGGCATCTAATTCTCTAACAATGCAGGTTGGACATTGCAGTAGTGATTCGACCCACTTGAAAGAATTGACAAAAGTATATTTATTCAAAACAAAACATTTATCAATGTTGTTATATTTTTTGTCCTGAGAATAACAATTCTTTTTTAATAATTATACGCAACTTTTTATATATATATATATATAGAACAAAGACGAAGTAAATTTTTGACCGATATTTTGGTACAAATTTGAAAAGTCGTCTCAATTGTTCAAATCCAAATTAACTTTTCTTTTCGTCGGAGTTTCTTAGGTACTATCATTTCTAAGGATGAGCGCGGAATTTAATGGACTTTAAGAGAGAAGCAAACGAGTAGATATAGTGCAACTTTCATATAATTTCATTTAGTAGTAATTAAA
The DNA here is from genome assembly GCA_020205555.1 of Panax stipuleanatus. Classification (NCBI taxonomy): domain Eukaryota; kingdom Viridiplantae; phylum Streptophyta; class Magnoliopsida; order Apiales; family Araliaceae; genus Panax; species Panax stipuleanatus. Next base: position 108,110,651 of record CM035123.1, read on the forward strand.
AGGGTGATATATTAGTGATTCTCAATTTTTTCATATCTAGTCGATAGTAATTGCCCGCCATTAATTGGTTTTTGGAAGTTTTTTACTGTCCATCTTAGGAACGTATTTATTAACATTAAAAAAATTTATGTTACTTTAAAATTTTAAAAATGTTAAAAACGTTAATAATGATTTTAAATTTTAAAATAAAGTATTACGTACGTGACTAGTGACATAGGATGACTATGACACAAACATTTCACATTTTGTCTTTGCTAAATCGATTCATGATTATTTTGTCATTTCACCTAAATAGTTAACTAAATTATGTTGTATTAAGGTGTTTGAAATAACCAATTACACCACATGCACACAAATATATATATATATATATATGGAAAAATAGTACCTCTCGAGAAGAGAAGAGAAGAGAAGGGAAGGGATTTTGTAATAGTACTTTTGCGTGTCGTGTACACTATTGTATACACAATTTCGAAGTGAATTCATTGGTAGGAGAAATGGACCTACGGAGGAAAGGGTCAAGTATTGTCAAGCTGTATTGATTTCTAGTAGGTTACCGCAAACACCAACAAATCAAGAAATACGGTTATGCAACCTTTTGTCTGCAAAATACGCTCGCTTTTAATACGGTTATATAATAATAATAAATCCTTTTGCTTGTTACACGTGAAGACAGCCGACAAGTAAATTAGACATAAAGAACAAAATAAATTTATTCCTGCGAACAATTAGACAATACTCCTTCCGTTTCTTAAAGAGTGCAGTTTTAACAAAAAACACACAAATCAACAAGTGGGATAAAATAACAAAATTTGCCTTTCTCTTCCTTTAGTGCATTAACTTTTCCATTTAGTGCATTAATTAAAACAAGAGTATATTTGAAAAAAGAATGCTTTGGGTTCCTAAAACTGCATTCTTTAAGGAACAATTTTTTTTGGCTAAAACTACATTCTTTAAGGAACGGAGGGAGTGCCAATTGAACAATACTGTCTAATTGCTTGCAGGAACAAATTCATTTTGTTCTTCCGGCCCAATTTTTCTGTCTAAATTTCCGGTATGCAATAGAAGAACTCTATCAAAAAATACTAAGGGTCTCAAATATTTTGATCTACCATATAACACATTAGTGTCCTTTACAAGCAGACGAGTACTAATCCAATGAATCCTTTTGTTTGTAACCTCTACAGATTGGGAACTCGACTCGAGAGATTAAAGTGTAATTCTAATACAAATAAAATGAAGTATGAATCTGTTCAGTGTAGATGACTTTTTATTGAGGATACATGCATAAAATATATAAGTACTTAAAAGACACTTATTTGCTTTGGATTGAAAATGAAGAACAAATCCTCCTCCTCCACAGCCAGACGGAGCTTCATCTAACTAACTCCTCTCCCTACCCCTCCCTCGTGAGCCATCTCCAGCACAAGCTCCGCCATCCATAGCACAATACAACAATAGGATGCTGACATGCCACTATTTCTGCAACTCTTCACACTCTTTTTGTTACCAATGCCAAATATGCGACCCAAAGGGCTGATGGTGGTTTAAAGAGAGGAAAGTCTTCATCTTACAACCAACAAGACTTGTAAAAATACTAATTAAAAGACTAGCAGTATATACACTAAAAGGTCAGCAGTAGGAGTTGACATTAATAACAAAAATAAATAAATAAATAAAAAGAAAAGAGCTTGTTATTCTTGCCGAGTGAACCCACTCACATTTCTCAAGAAGCCAACTTAGGAATCCTCCAGGACAGAAGCTCAAGAGTTAGAAACGGTTACAGTGACCATAGGATTTTCTTCAGAAGATGTATGGATGGATCTTCAACACCAGAGATCTGTAAAGCAACCAGCAAAGCAACATTAATATGACAATAGAGCCTCAATTCTTCTCTTTTATTGGAGAACAGAGCAAGTGGTTTGCTATTAATGTTAGAGGTTGAGAGTAAATAGCCCAGACCTCGATCTTTATTCTAAAGTAAAAATTACCATTTCTTATGTAAACAAGACTTTTGCCTTAGGAATGCTATGTGTGAACTTAGCTCAAACAATGCACTTGCAATATTGCTAACAAAGTGAGAGAAAATTTGTGTTTTGGTGATCTATATGTTCAAGATTAACCAAGCACCAAAGTCAAAATCATGATAGTAGTAAACGATTTAAAAAACAACTGCATAAACTTACTAGTGAGTTGGTGATGATTTCATAGGCCGAAACTTCAGTTACCTGCTTGATCTGTCGCCCATTCTATTACCATTCTTAGAACAAGAAGTTATGACCAAAATCTTTGACTTGCCAGACTAGTGCCAACAAAGACGAACAGAACCAGCAAAGACAGGATTAACAAAAGTGTAGTGCTATGGTGATTGGCCAACATATCAGACAATGTACTCATCAGACAATGTGGTGACTGTGGTGAATGTGTCTGTACGTCTGCCCCACCAGAGAAGTTTTCATCTCCAACTTTAGATGCTTCTGGATTTGCAAGAGAATTTATTTCCTTTTCCCTCCACAATTTGATTCTTCGGTTTGCTGTTCCCTGGGAAGGTAGCATAATTGGCATGTTACGATGAACTGGCTCCTTAAATTTTACATCAATCTTAGGTTCTGCAGATAGCAGAAGATCTGAAGTTGTTGATAGGGAAGATTCATCAAGCTTGACAATGTCATCATTTAGTATATCAGCAAAACAATCGTCTACATCATCACAACCCTAAAATTCAAATACCAAATCAATCAGAAGGTATGGTTCCAAAATGCAAGTAAAAGATGAAACTTGAAATCAATCCTGCCAGTAGCCAATCACGTGAAACATATCAATACAACACATTTATAGAATACAGTACTTATTTTGCACTACTAATTCTTTTTCCCTTCTTTCGGAGTATTTGATTTTTCAAGAAAATACTACCACAATAGTGTAGCAGGAAGAATCTTATGCTAGGCAAAAACCAGGAAAAAGTATCAGCGCAAAAAAAGTCACCTTCTGCAGGCTGCTGCAACCATCCTGAAAAATCTCATTTGCTGGTTTATGATCAGATTCACATTCAGAATTGACATGTTCGACTGAATGAGAATTAGCACTGCTGATACAGTCCTTGTAACTGCCATCGACGCCTTTATGTTGAAGACCTTCAGCTAAAGCAGAGGTACTACTATCACCACGCAATGAATGCCTTGATTCTTTTCTCAGAGCTGAGGTACTAATATCACCAGGTGATGAATGCCTCGATTCTTTTCTCGGAGTATCGTGAAAATGGAATTCACAGTTTCTACGAAGGCGGCAAACAACCAAAGAATCCTATACATACAGAAGGACAACTTAGCAACTACTTAATTGACCAAGTAACATTACATGGAATCATATTCACGAGAACTCGTCATTTTAGTATAGAATAACTGTGACAATTAATAGATGACTAGTGTTGCTAGGGCTAACTTCAGAAGGAATTTGAAAATAAGAGAAAATGGAAGATATCTTAAATCAAATTTCTTGTCAAATACTGCATGAAGGAGGGGAAAATACAGGTCTTTATAGCTGGTTCTCTCAAAACCAAATTTAACAATATCATTTGCTGAAAAAGGCACATCTATGCCAGCAGAAGGAATCTGTTTCAAAGAACATGTAACAACTATGATGTAGACCACTCGAAAAAAAAGTCTAGTAGCCCTAATTAGTGCCACCTCTCTATTATTTGCTACCACGTACTCAAAATCATAAGTTTGTTACAGTATAGAGAGTTTTGTGACATACTTATACCCTTAATAATACATTTTATAATGCAAAAGACAGCTACAGATTCTACTTCCTCAGATCCCTGTTTTCCTAAGAAATCTCAATGAATCTTTCTAGGTCAATAGAACTTCTGCATGCAATTAATTTAACATTTCTTTCTACGTATCGTCATACTACAGCTAACTAAAAGTATCGGGTATAGTTGATAGAAGCTGGCTGAACAATGCATATTCTGAACAATTTTTAATTTACAAAAACAACACCAAAGAAATATATGGCCCTTAGCAATGTCTAAACTACAGAAGAAAAATCTAAATTGTTGGTGATATATATAGTGAGAAATGATTGATTTTATACATATATAAATAACTAACACAATCAAAATGATATTATTATAAGAAGCTACATGTATACAGTATATTATAAAGTTCTTTCTGGCCCAAAGCAGCACACGGAGAGGCCTTGTACATTGAAAGCAGTGCCACAATAATACCACCATTGGACTTCTCTACATTACATATACAAAAGGACTTGCAATTTCAGTTAAAACATCTTCCACATAATTATCCTCTCCACTAACAATAAGCAGTTAAGCACACTGGTGTAAATTAACTAGGTTATATCCAACATAAGAAGTTGGAGTACTTTTTGGTTTGTTATAATTGACAGGAGTTTTGTCAATTGAGTGACCATAAATATTAGTAGTGCAGTTTATTTCCTGGCCCCAATCAATTAGGTGATTCACTGTAGACAAGCCCTGAGAGGACGGAGATAAAGAGATGTTAATCCTTTGAAACTTTCTGTGACATGGACTACGGGATACCCCAAGTGTCTTATGTCATAGGATGTGCTTTTCACTTCGATTTCTTTGTTTACATCATTACATAATGTTAGTCATAATTTTGAATGGTAGCAAAATAGTTCAACTAGACATTGCCATCTTTATGTTTCCATTTCCAAAATTTTCCCACTGGCAGGTAAACGGAGGTTGTTTCCGTTAGTTTTAACAACTGTAACTATTTCTACAGAAGAAAGGAATAATTAATGAACTTACATGAGAAGTTTTTTGTTTTTTTTTTTGGACGGGGGGGGGGGGGGGGGGGGGAAGGGGGTGATAGAGAATTTACATAAATTAATTGTCTTCTTCTTTCATCACCCAGAAGTCATTACAGCTACTGGATTGAAAATTATCCATAATCTTCTTTCATTCCTCAGAAGGGTATACTTTAAATAGAACAAAATTGTCTATAAAATTCCTCTTCCGCAACCAGACAATTAAGTTGCAGTTTTCTCTGAAAGTTGAAGTTAATAGAGAATAACATGACAACATATACTATGCTCCAAAGTTTAGAAAAATTTCTCATATGAATTTTAATTTTTCTGAATTTGAACAGACAATTCATCATAATCATAATGCAGAAAAAGGGAACCGTGCAACTGCACCAACATGGAAATTACATGAAAGTTGAGGTCTTGAACCCAAGAAATTCAGAACCTCGATATCAGGATGAAGTTGGAGAACCAGAAAAAGATTGTGGAGAGATTTCAATGCATAATCAACTAAATTTTGCTTCACTAATTATGCGCATAATCAAATATACAAGCTTCATTATTTATATGATTTAAGCTACAAGGTATAGGTACTCTCTTAACAACCATCAAAAATGCCCTTCACTGATATAACATAATGCATATCATATTTTTCAAATTATCATACTTATCCAAATAACACAAACTATCCATTCACACAATGTGTCTTCGGACCATATTTTATTTTTAAAACATTTTTCAACCATTGTGCACTTTATGTTTTGGGAATTAAACGGATTGAGCTTTTGACATACACTCACTGATTTCACGCAAGACAGATTAATAGATCCACCTGCTGGAATCCCTTAGGAATCAAACCTTGGACCAGTAGATCCGTTTGCGAGAGGAGATAACATCTATTTTTATAAATCTTCTGGGATCTGACCCCATTTTTGAGATGATCAACCATTCAACCTGAAGTTTAGGTTCTTTGCTATATGCTTAAATTGTATGAATTCTTCTTGCAATTGCAATAGTAAAGATAAATCAACAGTGGAAAAGACAAACTCTTCCAAGAAGACAAATGAAGTCTCAAGTTCAGATCTGAAAATAAGAATTTTCGAGATGAAGAATCAGCATTTCATTCTCTAAACTGTTCAATGTACACAGAGATGGGGCACATGTAAGCCAAAAGATAAAATGGTTTCTACTAGAAATTGTTTTAAAAACCTTACAAGGCTCATCAATTTAATAGGATTAAATCTGACACTCATATATATATACACATATATATATATATACACACACACACACACACACACACACACATATATATATATATATATATATATATATATATATATATATATTATGATTGGATTTATGCAAGAAGAAAGGACATGATATATTGGTATCCTAATTTCAAACCAGTCAAACAAGTAGTAGGCAACTCGATCTTTCTGCTCCTAGTTCTTTTTATCCTTCTCTGGATACGTATCTAACTCAACTTATCTACTTGATAAATGCATTACCGGATATATGAAAGTAGGTAAAATTTCATAAGCCTCTCCTACCTAAAACCAAGCACTAAAAATCAATTCAAGAACAAATCATTTAGTAATATACTAGAAAATATAACAAGCGAGCATGATGTCTTGTTGTATCAATCAACACCCATGACTATATATGTGACATTCAGATACGTCTAGCTGAAAAGAAAAAAGAAGGGGGGGGTGGAAAAACTAAATTCAGAGTGTTATAGCAACACAGCAGTTAGTAAAAGGTAGAACATCGCAGTTGCTGATATGACAGGTACAAAACTAAAAAATTTGTTAACTAATTAATTCAAATCATGTACCTCTTAGAATTATTAATATTCTTACTTGTCAAATAATTTTTTTTTAACAATATTCTTAAATAACAATGACCAAGATTACCTGAGAAGTTCCGCTCATACAATACTCATGCATTATCCATTCTGTTCTCTCCCCTTTTGGGGCACGACCTTTGTGGAAAACCAGTGTCCTCTTTGTGCCAATAATATTTGAACCTGTCTTTACATTGCGTTCTTTTCCTGTGGCTTTCCAGTAACCGGATTCAGTTGCCCTCCTACTCTGCAAGCCTCTTGGGTACTTCCTTCCACGAGCAGAAAAGAAAAACCACTCATTATCTGACTGAATAATTGATTTGGCTGGTCATACATAAGTCATCAGTAATTAGTTGGTACAACCATTGAATATTAGCATCATTGCAAAGTCATCACAGTATGACCCACATTTGTAGGTGGAGAACCATATACATAGTTAGACTGATATGTACAGTTAACAATGATGAAAGGAAGATCCAAAACAGCACCTTTCTAATGCAAAGTCGAGCAAATTAAAACTAAACATCCCTGTTTTTAGACTTCATTAAGGGTGTTTTTTTTGTTAACCAGCATAAATCCAACATATTGTGAATCTGGAATATGAAGCCATTTCTTTCTAATTTAAAAGAATGTTAATTTATACATTTCATGTCAAGAACAAAAGAATAGGACAGATTTGACCTTTTATGAGGAACGAGCGTGGTTACGAACCAATGGCTGAAAGACAAATATCTTCTTGATCTATGATGGTTAGTAAGAATTTTAAGAAGAAAAATGAAGCATAAGAACAGATTTTGACAATTCTCGGTCTAGTAAGAGTTATTAAACCACAGGCCTTTTGCTTAGTTACAACCACCACAAAAAAGGAGACGAGAGAGAAAATCATTAACTTGCACGTAAGAAATTATTGATCCAAAAGCATTAAACAAAAAAGAATCAGATATTTGTGCGGCAATGCCACTTATCAAAAATTCTATCCTCAAGTAATATATGCCCTGCTCATTTCAAGTTTGCTAATGGTCTATTGACAAATCACCTTTTGATTCTAAAAAGCCATCAAATTGGTAGATAGAAATTCCAGACATTTCTTTTGGAACTCTCTCCAAAACTGCGTATTAACTGAGGAATAATAAAGGAAGGACACTGATTAACTAATTGCAGCTTTAACTTTAAAGGACAAGAGGGGGGAATCATTTGGAAGTGATCTGCTGGTTTCTTCTTTGTTTGATTGTTTTCCTTTTATTTTTTAATTTTCCCTCTCTCAGGCCAATCACTCACTCAACTAATAAGTCAGTTTAGAGATTCAAAACAAGCCATACCTACCCTGAAAAGAACTTTTGCTCTAAAGCTCACATTTCATTTCATTGAAATCGGCACATCTCATTATTATGCAAATGGTCAGAGGTAGTGATGGGTACCTTTTTTCTTTTCTTTTTTTTTGGGGGGGGGTGGTTGGTGGATGGGTGGAGGTAAGGAAGTGTTACCTCACTGAAAACCAAGACATGCATATTCAGGCTCCAAAATCTACATCGGTACAAAGCGCCAGATAATAAGAGTAGGTGAATTAAACAAGAAGATTCTACAAAGTTTGTGACTATAACTCTTTTTGACTCTTTTCCTATCCCCCACCAAAAAATACACAAGAAAAAAATGTAGTTTAGGTGGTACAAACATCCCACCTATTTGATTTAGCCATCCACTAAGCTGACAAATTTTCCACAAGCACCTGATGGATTCGTACTAATCAGGCAACAGTAGCAGCTAAGAGCGTGACACAAGTCATACATGTCAACAGCAGCTAAAAGGTCATCAATTAACTTCCAATTTAATAAACTAAGGGGTTGTTTGTTTACTTCTAAATGAGTTTGAATCTGACCGAATAAGTCATTAAGAATATTTGTTTTACAATTTTTAAACTCTGAATACGTTTGAAATTTTTTGAACAATTCTTCCAAAAAATTGTGGTTAAATCGATAAGTAGTGTTGAATGATATTTTTACTTGCATACCCTCATTGACAATTAAAAACTACATTCAATATTCATTTTGTTTTATTATTGTAAACAAATTTTGTTATGTATAAATTATTTTTAATTTTTCTTTAACAAATTGATCAATAACCAATTTAATGAATGTTGTTGTAATCATTTGTTTTGATTTTATGAACAAATAGAATATTATTAATATTTTTAGTGTTTTATTCCTAAAACTTTATGACTAATTGAAACAACGCGGGCCAAATCCCTAATTCGGAACAAATCTTAGGTCAAATCTCAAGCCTGAATCTAATCAAATCCATCCAAATAAGGCCTTAAACTTCTTAGATTTCTGACGTCCCCGTCAGAACCGATCACACACACGGTCCACCGTTCTTTGCCTCTCTAGCCATTGTGAGATAATACTGGTTGGTTTCGTGTCTCCACCATCGGATCTTCCTCTCTCCATTGTGGGATAATACCACAAACCTTCACGTCCCCACCTCCGATAACCCGATCGGATGACCCGACCTGACCTTTCGAGAATCGACTCTGATACCATATGAAACAACTCGGGTCAAATCCCGAGTCCGGAAAATCTTGAGTCAAATCTCAAATCCGAATCAAATCAAATTCATCCAAATAAGGCCTTAAACCACTGGCCCAATAATATCTTTTTGGGTCATCTTAGCCCACCACAGGTTCACCCAAAAGGTCATGGCTTGAAGGTACTATTGTTAGTAATTTAATTCCTTATACATAGACAAATTTCTTTCATATCCTTCGATGTAGGACTGGGGTGTTACAATAATAGTATATTCTACCAAAGATTGTTCAAAAATTTATATTTAATTTTTTTTGGATGTAATTATAAAATTGTTCATAAAAGCCGAGAACGTTAAAATAGAAAAATATAAGTATTCAGATCTTTTACATAGACAATTTATCAAACACATCATATCATTTTGTATTCAGATTTTCTACTCCATTCAGCACATTCAGATTCTCTTATACATTCATAATTTTTTATTCAGTTTTATCAAACAACCCCTAACTACATTTGGAACTTGGAATACACGAGAGGAAAAAATACAAATAAATATAAGAAAGGAAAAAATCTATCTTGATTCAAAAAATTCTAATTTAAGATTAATGAATATAGTGCCATATAAAAACCTCTAATAAAATTTTAATTTTCATGGTCTTCTCCTTTTCCTTCTTTCCCTTAGATTTCCCAAAGCTATGAAAGATTATGGGATAGGACTATTTTTACTAGTTTAATAACTTTAGACACTATTTTATCCTTTATTTATTCATGTATTTAGTCTGACTGTGTTTTTTTATTTTTTTTAGTTCTAAGGCTATTTGATGATGGACTAATAAGTTGTAGGGGAGGTGGGTGGTATTATATAGTACCCTTTTAATTTATCAAATGAGTTAAATATCTTGGTAATAAAAATCACACAATTAAGACCTACTTTCATTTTACGTGCTGTCAAGTTTATTCTTTTCCAAAGTCTTAGTCTTCATTAACCCATTTTCATAATACTCTATAAAATTCCCCCGGCCCATAGAGGAAGACCTATTTGATCTTATTATATCCTGTTCGGCACACAGCTTTATTAAAACAACTTCTTACAAGAATAAGTTGCTATATTTAGCAAATAAGCTGAAAGTACGTGGTTAAAATACTCAATAAGTTATAAGCTGGAAAAATTAAAAAAAAAACACCTAGATACTAGTTTTTCAGTTTGTATATGGAAGGTGTTTTACGCAACTTATATCTTTATTCTAAATAACTTAAAACAAACACTACTAATACTTTTAGCTTATTGTTTACTATAAGATCAGACACACAGGGCCTTGGTATCACTACAGGCACACCAAAAGAAACAAGAACAAGGATAACACAATGATCTTTAGACCAGAATAAACGAGACAGCAACTTGAATCCGCATATTAAAATCCAATAGATGGAAATTAAAGCACATCAATACAATAATTAAGCAACAGAGCACGAGATTGGACCTGGTAAATCCCAGGGCTCGAATTGAGTGATATCAATTTCAGCAATAACTTCCACACAGTTATCAAACCCCTCAATCTTCTTCTTCAGGTAATATACTATCAGCTCTTCCTCCGTCGGAGAAAATTTAAACCCTGGAAATGATCCTATCGAAATCTCCCTCTCCTTGGACATTTCAAAAGCTTATTCCCCAACAACACAAATCAAAGATACACTATATATATATATACAAAAATATTCTTTTCAAATGCTTGACGATGAAGAACAGAGTAAGCGTATATACTTTCTCTCTCTAAATTTGTGAAAACTTTCGGCTACTTTTTTGGATGGAAAGAAGTGAGAACTTGACTCAGCTATAAATACGCAGTACATAGTGTATGCATATATTGGGGAGTGATCCATAGCAACACGTATGCTTATAGGGGAATGATTCATACATAGTGTATACTTAACGATCCATAGCAATAAGCAGTATGTATATAGGGCCATAAGGGAATGAATCATGGGGAATCATCGGTACTTGTTTTAAATAAAAAATAGACAAATATTATCATTAAATCGCGATGTCAAGAATTAACGGTCGAGATTAGCATAACACGGATTATTACGAGTGTCACTGCTATTAATAGTATTTCAAGTATTAAATATGATTTTAATTTTTTTTTTATTTTTTATCTAATAAATAATATTTTCTTTTTTTAATATAAGGACAGTATAAATAATTAATATTATATTTATTGTTATACAATTATTTTTTTAATACTTGTATAAAACTCTAAAACGACTTATATTAAAAAACGACGAAAATAATTAGTAACCGATGCTACTGAAAATAATAATAATAGTAGCGAATGTGAATTTTTGTTAGTTCCTATATTAATGTATGAATTATTATCTATATATCTATATATATATATATTATGTATATAGGCGGGTGTATTTATTTTTTGGATGTTAAACAGTCAGAGGACTGACGGCAGGTATGGACACGTCGGATACTGACATGAAGGTGGAACGTGAATGTCACGTGGAAAGTACACGTGTCGGGTAGTTGAGTGTGATGACTTGGCAATGTTGGGTTTGGATCCCTAGAGTGACGTAGTAACCAAGAATAACAGACAAATCCCTTACAAATTAAATTGTCGTTGGTGTGACCAGACCAGACCAGACTAATTGTTTCAATTCAATTTTCAAGTAACGGCTGACAAGCTTCATGAAAGAAAATTCATGAAATTTATGCTGTTTTACAAAAATAATCTTGGTTATTATAGTTTTAATTTTTTTTGTAAATTGATTTATGAAATTTAAAATTATATTTACTAGTACTCTTTATGCAGTATACAATATTAAGTAAAACCATTTGCATTAGTGAAAAATAAATAATTCTACATCACATTAATTTTAAAATTTAATAGTAAAGAAATTGAAGAGAGAGGGTGAGGAAGATGCACCAAACTAAACGAACCAAACGCAACAACACCTCATGTAAGATTGAAAAGTTTAGAACACTGTTAGCAGCAAAGAGCACGCACAAATCACAATGTACTGGATTTTGGTCAGGGATTGCTGAATGAATGAAAACTACCTCCGATATAATAAAAAAAAAAGTCAAAAGTGAGTAAGAGCAAGTCTAACAAGTATCAAATCAGTGTACAAACAAAGTACTGGACTGCCAACTTTTGTTTTTATCAGGGCCTGATGAGCCTTCCACTTAACCCAAAGCAAAGATTTAAAAAAAAAAAAAAAACTACCTCCAATATAAAACTAGTCTACTTCAAGTAAAAGCAAGTCTAACTTGTACCAACACTTCACCTAAGACTAACACCAGATTTAACTCGGCTGAAACTGAAGGTTGGGGGGGGGGGGGGGGTGTAGGTGGGGAGAGAGGATGTTTATATTCAGTTTGCATGTTTTATGTGCTCCAACTTGAGTGGTGGTATTGGAATGTCTTCAAGTCGAGGGGCTCATCATGTCACAGATGCGCTCAAATGTAGTTGTCCACTCTTGTTTACTCGACTTGGGTATCTGCTGATCACCAATCAAAGGTTTCCATAAACCCTGAGAAACATCCACGAGGGCCCAGTTGACTTCTTCTGGTGGATTTTGGAAATCAAAGTTCCAAGGAGCAGGCTTCTGCCTCTTTGAGCCAGACTTCTTCTTCTTCTCTTTATGTCTGCCGGGGGTTTCCGATTTCTGCAAATTGTAAAGGCAGTCAATTCTGTAGGACAAAAGAAAAAAAAATCTGAATGATCTAACCCTTTAAAGTAAGGATTATACCAAACAAATCAAAACATGTTTTGAAGGATACTCTATAAATTAAAGAATCATTTCGTTACCGTAACATTAGCATCAGTATCTAGCTTTTTCTTGACCTTGCTTCCTGTTTCCAGGAAACGAAGCACCTCGTTCTTTGAACGGAATCGTAGACCTGAGGTTGGCTCAATATAATACTGCACAAGACACAGTTCAAAGCTTTCAATTCTGATTCCCACGGCATATATGCCAGAAATGAATCCCAGCATGTAACAAATGCACATCCAATAGAACTGATAACTAACAATACAAAGCAGAAGCACTCGTAAAATCTCAAAACTGATTCTACATCTGGTCCTAGAACGCGATACCGCCCCCCCCCCCCCCCCCCCCCCCAAAAAAAAAAAAACAAAAAACAAAAAAAAACAATAAAGTTATAACTAAATGTTTTCCCCAAACAAATAAAATAATTAAGAGAACAATAAGGGAAAACTGAAAGAGAAATCTATCTCATATTCCCACCCACCATGCAGATTGGTACTTTCTTCATGGTTCAACACCTGATACCATATTTTAGAAGACTCTCAACTGTCCCCCCTTAATGTGGCCATTCTTGCTGCATGCTTCTTACATCTTTAATCATTCCCTCCAAACAACTTAAAAGTAGAGGTGGACTGATTGATTTCATTTCATTAATATCAAAATCTTCCCGAAACTTTCATGCAGGTGCCATCTGAAAATTACCTCAATAATATCCAAGATGATCTCCCTTGGTTTATCAGTTTGGTACTCCAAGTGGCATACAATGCTGCCTAGATTAGCTAACTAAAGCCAGAAGGTATATGAAATTCAGGAATGATGAAAATTGTTCATACAAAATAAAATTGTATAACTACCTCCAACAGTTTTTGCTAAACGGTAACCCTAACTGTGCGTATGTGAAACTAAAATAAATGGTAAAGGGGTGTGATTATTTTTATTTTTATTGAATAATTTATTGATTTTTATTAGGTTGATTATTAGAAGATAGTTTTATCTTTGTGAAAAAATGGCATCATAAACGTCTATAGTAGTAAAGAAATGATATTTTTAGCGCAGGTGTAAAAATTTTAAATAAATGATACAATTGTGTACTGCATTATATATGTTGGAAAATTAGATTTTGATCTAGAAATATTAGTTCTAATTGTAAAATATAGATACTTCTAAAAATTAAAAGTAACAAATTACATTGCTTAAATTTGTCTAAATTTGGTTACCTTTGATTGCTAACGCGGAATGTACCCTGATGTTGAGACAATGTTCTAAAAGGCGCTAGGCGAGAGGCGGTTAGCGCCTAGGGGGCCTAGACGGGATTTTATTTTAAGCCAATTTTAATATTTTATCTTACATTTATCCAAACAAAACAATAATATAAAGCAAAACAATCTATAATAAAGATAATAAAGGCTTTTGCTTAAAATTGAAACACATATTCATATTGCCAATGTCAAAATTCAAACACAAACATGCAATTGTTCAAAGTTCAAACATATCTTTAACATATTAGTTTTATTCATAAATAAGATTGTTATTAAATAATAAAATTTAAAATTTCAAGAATTCAATTCAATATTAAAACTTAAGAAACTAAACATAAATTTAAGAATTATATTAAATTAAACTAAATATTACAAATGTATTATCATTTATATAATTTGAAATAGTTGTTACAAGTTCAAAAAATTACAACTATAATAAAATTATCCATTTTGACTTGATCTTGTTCACTTCTTGTTGTGATTTGATATACTACAACCTTAATTATGAATATGGTAAATCATTAAAAAAATAATATATCAAGATTTGGTTTGGGTAGTTATTAAAATAAATAAATAAAAACTCTCCACCTAGGCCCCGCCTAGCCTGCCTATGTCTTGCCTAATTTTTTGTAGGAATTTTTTTGCCGCCTTGGATCTAAGCAAGGCGTCAAGGGGGCTTAGTGCCTAGGCGCGGATAAATCGGACCGGGAATTTTCAGAACACTGTGTTGAGAAAACCACAGTTGCAACCATCATTGATGAGGTTGCACCAATGAAGATGTATGTGTATATATATATATGGAACAACTTAACTATCGCAACACTATTGTGTTACAGAGAGGATGTTGTCTTACTGTAAATTAGAAATTAGAAATTTTTCTCTACTCCAACACTTCGTTGATGTAGTTATGTTATTCGGCAACACTGTTGTGGAAAGTGTTAGTTTAGAGAAAATTATGAACATTAGAGTGCAAGATCTGGTGACCAGTTAAGGCTTATAGCTACTATTTGTTATGGTTCAGATATATATATAGACCATGTGGTTCATTGATGCAAAATGTATTCCATATCTTTTTATCCGTTCATTTTTGTCATAATTGGCTTCCAAGATCAAGTGACCACTGACCTGTTAAGGCTTACAGCTACTATTAATTTGTTATGGTTCATTTTTGTATTCCAGATCTTTTTATCCGTTCATTTTTGTTATATACCAGTTTATATTGAATTCTGCAAATTGTAATTTTATTTTTGCTAAAGGTGCAAAAATAAATGCACTTTGATAAGAAAATAGAATAAAAGGGGATTTCTTTAAGGTTTTTTATGAGAGAACGTGTGAGAGAGAGAGAGAACGTTCCGTGATTGTACACTCACCATGTCTTTATTCAAGCGACAAGTTAAAATTCAAGAGAATTATTGACGCCAGGCAGTAGCGATTATCCTACGGGCTAGGGTAAAAAAAATTGCAGGCAAAAGAAGCAAGAAAACTACCCTAAACACAGAAAAATCTCTCTAATGTGTAACTTATATTTATCAAAACAAAAGCTATCATAATTCAACCCACAAGCCGGGTTTTATACTTTAAAGATTTCTTTATCAGCACGCAACAGAATTCCAAAAACTTCTAATAGAAAACAACTTCTTGATAATCCTCCTATATTTACGGTAACAACTTCTAATGAATAACAACCTTCTAATAATTAAAATACTACCATAAAAGAAGAAACAATTCAAAAATCTAAAAATAAGATTGTTGATAAAAATTATCTGAACGTCCGAAGATATAAAGCTGCCACAAATCCGAAGTAAATAGTCTGAAGCCAGATCCGACGAGATTACCGAAGCCGAACTTCCGACTCTTGATTTCGAAGACATCTCTCGTCAATGGCGTGCGATCCCGATGACGTCGATGACCACGTTTACCACTTCTCTTGCGTCGATCCTCCAATTCATGGTACTTTAATGCCAACAACATGTTATCTGCTAACTCGGCATCATCAGACTCGAATCCTCCTGCATCAATTGAAAAGAACTCGTCCTCGAGTTCACAGCATTATCATCGGACTCGGGAAAACAAGGACTCAAGTGTTTTACATTGAAAACGTCCAAAGTCCGTAAATGACTAAGGAGACGCAACAGATATGCATTATCATTAATCTTCTGCAGAATCTCACATGGCCCAATCTTCCGATCCTTAAGCTTATTGTAATCGCCAATGGAAAATCGATCACGAGTCAACACCGCCCAAACAAGATCACCTACTTCAAAAAAGTATCTGACGACGATGACTGTCAACCCGATCCTTATACTTGGCATTACTATCACAAATAGTTTAGTACACTCGATCGTGAATTTCCCGAAGACGATCTGCCATTTCATTTGCCTTGGGATGCATTCGGCCAACTCGTGGAATGTGAACTAAATCTAGGACTCCTGGTGTTTTTCAACCATAAATAAACCTCAAAAGGACTCAAACCCGTAGTTCTGCTTACCGATCGGTTGTAAGCAAACTCTGTTTGAAAAAGCGCCAGATCTCATTGCTTCGCCTTTGCTCCAGCCAGACACCGTAAGAGATTGCCTAAACTTCTGTTCACTACTTCGGTCTGACCATCAGTTTGGGGATGATAGGCACTGCTGAAATTTAACTATTTACCAAGTTTCTCCCATAAACTCTTTCAAAAATTACTCATGAACTTAATGTCACGATCCGAGGTGATTGAATTGGGAACACCATGTAGATGCACAATCCCCTGAAAATAAAGATGCGTGATCTGGTTCGCGTCCATCATCTTTCGACAAGCTACAAAATGAACCATCTTTGAAAAACGATCAACCACCACAAAGATAGAATCTAGGACTGAGCAAAAAAACGGATGATAAAACCGAATAACCGAACCGATTTTTTTTGGTTATTCGGTTATTTATTGAAATTCGGTAATATTCGATTTAATATTTGATTTTCGAGTTCGGGTTTGGTTTTTAAATTTTTGTTATTAGACTAACCGAATAACAAAAAAATAAAATTAAAACCTTAAAAGTTAACCCTCAGATGACAGATCTCTCATCTCTATCTCAAATCTCTCACTGTCTGGTCTCTCACTTGCAGTGACGATTTGATAGCTAGCTCAATACCAGTTCTTGCAATTACATAATCCCTTCTCTTACAAATCCACTAGAATAACAGTCTAATTAATGGCGATAAAACAGAATGTGATGGCTGTGATTAGGACTTACAGGCCTAGTTTCCGAATCCCCCAAGACAGCCCCCAAGACAAAGTTACTTTCGCTATCCATGTCTCCTTCCTCGTCGCCGGCTACGTCCTCGTCGCCACCGGCTCCCAAGAGGCCAAGACAAAGACAAAATATAATGGTTGTGATTAGGGCTTCTGCAATTACTAATCATCTTCATTAATTTGGTGCTCCACACATGAGCAAAAAATGGGGAAAATATAATTTTGATTATTTCCAGGGGAATTGGGTGTTTGATGAATCCTACCCTCTATACAATGCATCCACATGTCAATTGATAGAGAGAGAATTCAACTGCCAGAAAAATGGCCGATCGGACAAGATTTATCTCAAGTACAGATGGCAACCCCATGACTGCAACTTACCAAGGTATCATATCATATCTTATCCCTTTCATTTTCTCTTTCTTTTCTTTTTAGTCCTCCGTTTTTCTTTCTGTAACAACCACAATTAAGTGTCATATATTGCTTCAATTAATCCTCTGTTTTTTTCTTTTTTAATGGCTATGATTCTGAACTTTGTTTATATTCTGAACTTTGTTTATTCGGTTATTACCCGAACAACCGAATAGTAAATTCGGTAATTCGGTTAATGGGTAATTCGGTTACTTGTTCGGATACCAAAATTGCACAAATTTCGATTTTCGATTATAACCAAATAGCTTATTCGATTCGGTTATAACCGAATGATCAGTCCTAATAGAATCCATTGAGCACTGTATTCGAGGCAGTCCCATCACAAAATCCATACTCACATCAACCCATGGAACTTCAGGAACAGGTAAGGGTGTGTACAACCCAATATTTGTAATAACCCCTTAGACTTTTGACATACATAACATCTCCCAACAAAATGAGCCACATCACTGGATACCTTTGGCCGATAGCAGTCAGTCAACACCAAGGCCAATCTTTTATCTCGTCCGAAGTGACCTTCGTTGTGAAGTTCACTTACTATCTGCTGTCGAAGAGAACAATTTGGAATGCATAATTGAGATCCCCGAAACAGATACCCATTATGAAGGATAAAATCATGACGTCGTCCTTCACTTACTTCCCGAACTATCTTTCCGAAGGAAGAATCCTCGTCGTAAATATCAACAAAGACTTCAAACCCTACAACTTTATTACACATAGTGCTAAGGAGTGACGCTCTTCGACTCAAAGCATTGGCAACACGATTCAAATTTCCTGCCTGATGCTGCAAAGTGAAGGTGAACTCCTGTAGGTATGCCACCCATTTAGCATGTTTTCGATTCAGCTTATGCTGGCCATTAATGTTTTTTAGAGCCTCATGATCGATAATGAGGATGAACTCCCGTTGTATTAGGTAGTGACGAACAATGCTTCAAAGACTGAACGATGTTATAAAACTCTGAGTCATAGGTGGAATAATTTTTCTTTGATCCGGACAACTTTTCACAAACGAACGTTATTGGTCGACCTGTTTGACTCAAAACTCCACCAATGTCGATCCCTGATGCGTCACAGTTCACTTCAAATACCTTCTCGAACTCAGGAAGTGTCAGTACTGGTGTTTCGATCATCTTCCTCTTAACCAGCTGAAAGTTGTCTCTGGCTTCCTTGGACAATTGGAATAATTTCCCATTGAGTTGAATTCAATGATTGAGAGTGACAAATCAAGGTTCATATAAATATATTGCATCACATTCCTAATTGTACGTGTTGTCTTCATCCGGTGTCAAACAGCTAGCCGTGTTTTGCTAGCTCACTTCTCCAAGATTTTTGACTCTTCTTACAACTGACATAGTTGGTAAATCTTACTATTTTGGTGTAGCTCCTTGTCTCATTCTTCTTTAAAGGGCGAGGGTGGCGGCTTTCTTGTCATTCTTGTCTTTCTCGTCGTGGGAACTAAACAACAGGGAAAGACCCGACCGAGGCTTCGGGATATTTTCTCTATAGATGGGTTCAAATAGGAAATTGAATAGAATTCAACTTTAATCCTAGATAAAAAAGAATATTGTTAACGAAGAGAGAAGAAATTACAACACGCAGAGGACAAGAAAGCAGCCTCAAAAGAAAACCAAAAGAAATCAAAGAAAATAAATGGAATAAATATCAAGGCATTAGTGAAGCACCTACAACCAATCCCTATGAAGAGTAGACAAATTTCTTCGAAAAGCACCCAATACATGAGAGCTAAAGTAAAGCAAAAGACACTACATTCCAAAAAAAATCTATATCATTGTCGAACGATGAAAAATCATACCATTCATCTCAATACAAATTCTCCAAAAATTGGCGAACACGCAGATCTTCAGAGTTCAGATAATAACAAATTTGGAGATGTATATTTGTAAGGTCTACGAATCTCTCACACATGTATCTAGTGTTCAGCTGACCAATACAATAAATCTATATAAATTCAACTTCGCAGCACTTGGCACACAAACTACAAGATAATATATATATATATATAACACTAGATCATATAACCCGTGCCTCCGGCACTTCCAAGGGTTAGATTTATCCGAAACTTTGGACAGTCCAGATGATTTATTAGGGTGAGCGGGAATTTTTTTTTCCCAAAATCATTTGTGTTTTGTTAGATAGATTTTTTCTATAAATAATAAATGTATAATATATAAATATATAGAACAAAAGAAGCTATCTCACACCCCACCTAAAACTTCTTTGTCTAATTACATTCTATAGTCTGCTATTTATAAAAGGAAGATGATAGAACATAAAATATAAAAGTATATGAACCTGCAACTTACTGCCAAAAGATACCACACATTACAAGACATTTACTTTAATATGCATGAGCCCGACCGCTCATAATTCATCTAACCACAAAATATCCCACAAATGGAGACGTGAAGATGGTGAGTTGCGCTCTCAGCACTCAGCACATACAACTGAAGCATCATTCTTCTTTTATGCACCAGCAACTGCAGCTAGAATATTCCTTTCAAGGTGGACACTGCGGAGTAGCAGATGGTAAGCTACGATGGCTTTACTTAACCCTAACGACCAAGTGAGCTTACCCCATATTAAATAAACATAAGAATGGAAAAAGAGGCATAGTTAGTCGAACAATTTGATACCAATTTAGGAACGATTAAAAGGATGGAGTTGATTACCCCAATTCTTTATTTGGTAGGAGATTGAATAAATACCAATTTCAGGTCAATACACTAACTACCAAACTACTTAGTGCTTTAGCTGATTCCCGTATAGAATCTAAATAAATATGACCTAAATTGTAAGACTTGAATCACACAACCATAGTCATTGCCTAACAATATGGTATATCTACGTACTTGCAGCTCTTTAATTTAAGCTCATATATCATCCTTAGGGGGAAGAAAAAGAAACAATTTTCACTAAATCAATAATTAAATTCCAAAGGCTGCTATATGTATTAGATGTGTAATGATTCCAATTTTACAACTATTAGAAGAGAATGTTACTCTATCAACATCTAATGGTTAATACACCCGATTAAGAAAACATATATTTACTCACACATACTTTTATAATGCTACCTACACAATCTTTTCAAAAGAAATAATAAATTTAACATTTCAGTTAACTTCGTAACCCCACAAGGGATGTGCAAATTTGTAGTGCAATTAGTTAAAAAAAAAAATTGGATATAAAAAGGTACATTCAGCACTAACATATATTTACGGCAATATAACATCAAACCTTGAAATTAAAATGATGAAGTAAAGAGATTAAAACAATTTTATGCTTTTTAATGAATAAAAATTACCCTATCGGTGGATCCAGCGGAGGCCCCATTAGATCGAGTCTTAGAGATCATGTTCCAACTCTCCGGTAACCAGTCTGGTCTCTCCGTCTCCTCTGGCCCTTTTCTCTGCTTCCGTGACGGCGGAGTCCCAGTAGTTTTCGCCACCGGACGCTTTTGTTGCTTTTCCTTGGATGGTGGAGACGGTTCGGATTGACTTGGTTGTTCCGTGTCCTTCACACCGCCGTTTCGATTAGCAAAGTCGTTGTTGGCGGCGATGAAAGAGTCCGATCCCAAAAGAGGGTCTGGAGGTATTTGATCAGGCTCATACCGGTACGTATCGTCCCAGATTGAACTCGGTTCTGGCATTGGTATGAGACGCTACGGCGGAGGGAGAGACGGAGAGAGAAAAAAAAATGTGTCAGAGGTGAGAGCTAGTGACGAATTGCGAACTGAAATCAAGTGTTGGGATCGCTCTGTAGACTTTTGTAGAGTTTTAAGGAGTATTATTGTGACTGGATTGTAGTAATAATTAAAGTAATAAATTGTGTTTATGATGTCATAAATTGTAGGATATTTTAAATTTTTCAATAAAAACAACTAAATTATTCAAAATATTTTTAATCAATAGCCCAAGCCACAAGTAGGGTAAATAAATCTAGTTAAGCAAAATATTGAGTTGCTCAAATTTAGTTCATAAAATTTATCAAGTCTGAAATAAAGTTTGATTGAGACTCGTTTAGCTGCCGTGTCAAACACAATCTCGAATCGAACATAAACAGTGTGTCAACTCAACTCACCTACAAAAAAGTGAGCTTTTGTCACATTTTTAAACCTAGACAAATATATAAGGCCCAAATCAGCCCAAGTTCAACGTGGCCTGACCCATCTCTTAATAACATTCGAATTCAGTTCGAGTGATTCGCAAATAGCTCGTGAGTTGTTCGAGTATTTTATAATATTTGGCCTATTTTTTGCTTCAGTGCGTTGATGATGTTCACAAATATGATGATGTTCGACTATGTCCGCAAACTGTTCGCGAACAATAATCATCCGAACTCAAACATGAGTTTTGGTTATATCGTATTACTCATGTTTGACTTATTTTGTTCGAATTCAGTTCGAGTTCGTTAAAGTTCAGATCGAATCGTTTGTATCCCTAATTCAAGCTACTTTAGTTCATTAATTCAATTCACAACAACACAACATTTACACTTTGTCTTGTAGTTTTAAATGGGAGAAAAACAAATTATAGAACAAAGAAAGTGAAGGTGTCTTGGAGTTTTTAATTAAATAAAAAAAAAGATAAATTAAATTGGGAGGGTTCTTAGAGTATTTTTTTTGGGTTCAAGTGACTAAAGAAAAGAAAAGAACGTGAAGGAAAATTAGGCTTTTTGGCCCAAAAAAATTATTCTCTTAGGAAGAAAGTGAAAGTGAATTTTTTTTCTTCCCTTCTTTTCTTTTCTCTAACCAAAAAAAATATCAGACAATGTGTTAAAAGGTGAGAGTCAAATCAATATTTTTAAGAATTTATAAGTAACTAAAGAAAATATACATTGCTTTTAGTTTTGTTGTTTTCGACTTCCAATCTCATTTTGTCCGTCTCACACTAGTCTTCCTTAAATTGATCGCTTCAGTTCTTTTAATTCAATCTCTTTATCACAAGATTGATTCCATCTGTTTTTATATAGTTAAATTATACTTTGCATACTACATGTGCCTTAATTATTCACTACTTGTAATATTTGAATAGCAATAAATCATTATAATCATTTATTTACGGTGTTTTAACATCTATAGTTGAACTATTTTGAAGGATGGTGTTAAGTCATTTTGTATTATATTGTCAAGAAAAATATAAATAAGTTATAAATAGTATTTTAATTTTGTATAAATAAACATATACAACATAAAAAAAGTCAAAAATATTTACTGAGTTACTCAAAATTGATTTTCTATTAATTATTGATGTACCATGTTAATAGATTAAAATTGTTCGTTCGTTCTTTCTAGCCGTGTTTTAAAATTTGAACCGGACCGAACGTCGAAATGATAAAAACCGGAACACGCCTTCCGGTCCGGTTTGGACCAATGACCCAATTTTGGTTAAAATCCGGGTTGGGCCTGGTAAACTCGGTTAATTGACCAAGTTGACCCGATTTTTATTTTTAATTTTTTTATCAAAAAAAATTTAATATTAAAATTAACTACTTTTATTAATATTGTAACTCATCTTTATTATGTTCATAAAAAATGAGATTTTTTAATTTTTTATTAATTACTAATAATATATATTTTTATATATCAATGATATCACTGTGTCATTAACGGTTCGATAACTGGTTGGACATCCGGTACCTTTTTCTGTCCAAGTTAAAAAAAAATAGACATATACCTAAATACTATTTGTTAGCACTCACGCTCCACACCATTTTTTTCCCTAGATGACTATTATTCTCTCCATTCTAAAAAACAAAATTCAGTTACATTACATTGAGCCATTTTGAAAGGAACAATTACAATTTCTAGTACATTTAAAAAAAAATTACAACAACAGTGCATGCAGAAAATATTTACAAAAGTAATACATTTTTAATAGTTTATTTACAAAAGTAATATAATTAGTATTCCTTTAATTTAGGTGGGTCAATCGTCATTCTCTATTTCTCGCAACTGCCTTATCCTCAATCTCTCTCTCGCCATTCTCTCTCTCTCCTCTGGATGGTAGAGAGCCATGCATGTGGCCGGTGTTCCAATTATAAACCCATCAAATGTTGTTGTGTGGGAGGTCACACCTGGCCCAGAAAATGGATTTCAAGCAATTCCAAAGGTAAGAGCAAGCAGTGGGATGCCGCCTTCACTGAATCCTCCTTCTTGGAATGCTTTTGCACCTTTGGTTGTGTTAGGGCGTGAATATTTGGGCTTGGCCATGGGGTAACCCTATCTATGTAATGGGCCGAATTTAATGTTGGCCCATATATGTTTATTATGTATTTTATTGTAAGAGTCCTTATTAGAGAAGGATTGAGGTTTTCTTATTTGGTGGGATGAAGATATCTAACTTGGGAAGGAAGCAATTGCAGTTATAAGTGGATTTTGACTAGGACTCCTATTCCTAGTAGGGTTTGGACAGACAAGACTTCTATAAATACAGTTACAAGCAAGGGTTGAAGACATTCATGATCAGATCACACATTACGAGAGGAATTACAAGGTCATCATACAACATAGAGGGATCATAGCATAGAGCAAGATATCATACAATACACCATATGTACTCCCAATATCATTATAGTGGATTTCTCTCTCTCTCCCGTGGTTTTCTCCCAATTGGGTTTCCACGTAAATTCTGGTGTTCATGCTTTATATTTATTTTATATTATGTTTATGTGCGTGTATTCCGTGAGTTTGATCTCACAATGATACAATCAACCGTTGGCGCTGTTTTGGCCTGTCCTTTTGGGTGATTTCGTCAGGCGTACAAAATCATGCGTTAACATTGGCGCAGTCTGTGGGAATCGAGACACTTGTTCTAGTGTCTAATTAAAATCACCAATTTTAATTGGAGGATCTACATATAAAGCTAAGTTGCTCTTTTTTATTAGATCAATAATATAATTGCAACATGTATACTGCTATTAATCTATTTGTGAAACTTAAAATTGCATCATCATCATTGATACTACTTTACACGTGGACATATTGTGTATGCCAATTTATATGTGATGTATTTCATGAGCAACATGTTTAATATTATAAAACTTGTTCCTTTATTTTTATTAAATGCCTACTATTACACTAATATATGTTTCAACCAACTTATGCCTAATGATGAAAACAGTTCCTCGGGACAACATTGTGACAATCTTCGGAATATTGTACAATAAGGCTGGAATTGTACTGTAAAGGCTTCGATGGTTGGAAGGAAGATTGATGAAAATAAAATAAAGTTGGGTCCAGACTACTTCGGAACGCTTCGGCACTTCAGCCTATTACAAAGCAAGAATTATACCTCAACCAAATTTGGCTTATGCAGTAAGCGATAACTTGGAGACTTGTGATGTTGTATGGATACATGGTGGTTAGAACTTTTGATACTTTCTTGGGCATCAGTAAATCTCATAGTTGGGATAATGTGCAACGGTGATCGTCTTGGCTTCTCAAACAGTACGGGGTCCAACTGGGGTACTGCAAAATTTTGGAATTAGAATCATGAACAAGGATTTAGTGGTTTTCAATTACTATAGTTACAAGACATGTTGAAGATACGAGGAGAACCGAGAGTAGGCTTCGGAGCCGCTCTCGTGATAGAAGCAGATCGTTCGCAGAGATCAAAGACAAGTCAGTCCTCGTGGGAATAAGTCTCATCAGGAGGCCCAATCGTCAGTGCAGATCGTTCGCAGAGATCGAAGACAAGTCAGCCCCCGTGGGAAGAGGTCTCATCAGGAGGCCCAACCGTCAGTGCAGAAGCCAAGGGGAAATCGTCAGGATAGCCCTTGGCGGAATCGGGACTTCGAGAAAAATGCTCTGAGCTTCACCGAAGTTGATAACTTCGGCATTTATTCAACACTTTGGTTTCGACACCAACTATTACAAGCTACAGAATGGAAATTGATCGGGCTTCAGATTAGTCGGACGACACTTCGGCATGGTCGCCATCAAAATACTACAGCAGATTTGACAGTTCAAGATGTTCTCTCATGGCACTTCGGGCAACAGGGCCCATTTCGGACGATAGCAGTTTTCTTTCAGAATGTATTATATTGGCTTCATCATGTTTTCACTTCGGTCGAATTTCGACATGACTTATCCTTCGGCATACTCAAACTACTTCGGCAAGATTTCGGCATGACTTCGGCTGGACTTCGACAGGATTGCGGCATGACTGCGGACCACTTCAGCAAACCCTTCGGCGATTCCTCTTCGGATTACCTTTACTTGGCAAGGCAACTTCGGCGTTTCCCTCAAGCTTCTTCGGTTAAGCTATTTTGCGGTGTTGTTCGGAAAGAAAGAATAAATATGCCCCACCAAGTTTTGGATGGTGATGTTACGGGAAATGGGGAATCTGCACGTGGAGGGAAGGATACATGGCATGGACAGGAAGTGACATAACACTGATGGAATTTATGGTTACTAATATAAAGTCATTAAAAGGAGATAGGAAACTTTGGATCACTTCGGCATTATAAGCATCGCAAGCATATTGACTGACTTCAGCTTAAATCTCAATGTGACAGTGGCTCTTTCTTTCGGTGACTACTCCTATGGCCCTCGACAGTTCTTTGCAAGTCTTTAGTCACTATGTCCGATGCGATCTTGTGTATGCAGCTTCCTCCACATCAACAACAACAGATAGAGGAGGCTTCAGATTCAGGAATTTACTATGGGGGATATTCGATGGACTTGACGGGGATAACAGTGGAGAAGAAGACTCACAGTCTAAGGAGAAATATTTTCAGAATCAGTACAGTGGGTTTGATTGAACAATTCAGCGGGACTGTTGTTGATAGGCAGACAATTCGATGACTTTGAGAATGGAGTATACAGTGCGTCATGCAGCGGATACGAGGCGAACCGAGAGCAGGCTTCGGAGCAGCTCTCGTGACAGAAGCAGTTCTGGTGCAGAAGATTGGGGGTAAGCAGCACCTAGTCCCTAAAGGATGTGGAAACAAGGAGCCCGAACTTTAAAAAATATTGATGTGCGCTTTGGTAGTGGCCAGTCAGAGGCTTCGGCAATATTTCTAGGATCGGTTGTTGGTGGAATATACGGATCAGCTTCTGAAGAAAGATCAGGGCGGTCTCTGGAAGACTAGCAGCATGGAGTTCTTTTATGATTATCCATTCAATGGACCAAAACCTGCTTGACCTGCTTAACCGATCAGCGGATCGGTCTTTGGTGCTATGGTGGAAGACCCTTCGTCTCTTTTGAGCGGAGTTTTTATTTTTCCTGATGTACCTTCGGCTCTCGGAGAGAAGGTCACCGGAGTGATTACGGTGGAATTCCTTCGTCTCTTTGTAGCGAAGCGAATGTTTATTTCTGATGTTCCTTCGGCTCTCGGAGAGAAGGTCATCGGTGGGGCTATGGAGGGCTTCGTGATAGAAGCAACTTTTCCTGGTGTACCCTCGGCTCTCGGAGAGAGGGTACATCGGAGTGTCTAAAGGTTGGGTTCCAGCGCCTCTTTGGAGCGTCTTGGAACATTCCTGATGTGCCTTCGGCTCTCGGAGAGAAGGTCATCGGTGGGGCTATGGAGGGCTTCATGTGTAAGCAATATTTTTCTTGGTGTGCCTTCGGCTCTCGGAGAGAAGGCACATCGGAGTGACTATGGTGGGCTTCTCTTAGAAGCAAATTTTCCCGGTGTATCTTCGGCTCTCGGAGAGAGGGTACATCGGAGTGACTAAGGTGGGATTCCTTCGCCTCTTCGGAGCGATGTGAATATTTTTCATGATATTCCTTCGGCTCTCGGAGAAAAGGAATTCAGAGGTTTAAGGTTGGATTCCTTCGTCTCCTCGTAGCGAAGTGAATATTTATTTAAGGGTGCACCTCCATGCATTCATTCATGCATTCATTCATTTATGCATTAATTAATTAATTAATTCATTCATGCATTCATTAATTAATTCATTCATGCATTCATATCTTCATTCATGCATATATAACATAAGCATCGACTTGAAGACGAAGGCTGGGCTCGATCAGAGAGTCTCAGTTCTTGGATTTGCTGGGCTCGGTCAGAGAGTCTCAGTTCTTGGTCCTGTTGGGCTCGTTCGGAGATCGCCAAATTCTTAGCCGGTGGGCTGGACGTTTTGTGTTGCTGGGCTATGTATTTTATATACTCTTCCATCAAATGTTCCGTTTTATGAAAGACTGGGGGGCAATGTTTGGTTGTGATTATTCGGGTCTAACCATGGTGCAGCCCAATCTATTTGTATACTCTCTTATTATAAGTTCCTTATAAATAAGAGACTGGGGGGAAATGTTAGGGCGTGAATATTTGGGCTTGGCCATGGGGTAACCCTATCTATGTAATGGGCCGGATTTAATGTTGGCCCATATATGTTTATTATGTATTTTATTGTAAGAGTCCTTATTAGAGAAGGATTGAGGTTTCCTTATTTAGTGGGATGAGGATATCTAACTTGGGAAGGAAGCAATTGCAGTTATAAGTGGATTTTGACTAGGACTCCTATTCCTAGTAGGGTTTGGACAGACAAGACTTCTATAAATATAGTTACAAGCAAGGGTTGAAGACATTCATGATCAGATCACACATTACGAGAGGAATTACAAGGTCATCATACAACATAGAGGGATCATAACATAGAGCAAGATATCATACAATACACCATATGTACTCCCAATATCATTATAGTGGATTTCTCTCTCTCTCCCGTGGTTTTCTCCCAATTGGGTTTCCACGTAAATTCTGGTGTTCATGCTTTATATTTATTTTATATTATGTTTATGTGCGTGTATTCCGTGAGTTTTATCTCACAATGATACAATCAACCGTTGGCGCTGTTTTGGCCTGTCCTTTTGGGTGATTTCGTCAGGCGTACAAAATCACGCGTTAACAGGTTGCATATTTGTTTAGCTGGCAAGAATATATGTTATTAGAAGCGAAGCAAGGGAAAAAGCAAACAGAGCAAGATTATAGTGACATGGTAGCTTTTCATTGTTCACCTGTTTTGAATTTTTCTACATATGTAAGTCCAGGAGTTGATGATGATAATGGTGCCGGGGGAGTTTAGGGAGGAAAGAATTAGATTTTTTTTATATAATATTAAGTCTTTAAATTAGTTATTATGGAAACAATTTCTAAAATTAGTATGTGTTGGTAACCAAATTTTCATAACAAGATAACCAAACCTTCATACCAAGGTAACCAATCCGCCTCCACACCTGCAGTTTTTGCATAGTGCAGTTGGTAGTCAAACAGTCATACCAAGGTAACCAATTCAGTTTTATTAGGTTACCAATTTTTTTTGAATGTGATGCAGTTGGTAGCCAAACCTTCATACGAAAATAACCAATTCAGTTTTATTAGGTTACTAATTTATTTTGAATGTGATGTAGTTGGTAGTCAAACCTTCATGCAGTTGGTTGCCAAACTTTCAGACCAAGGTAACCAATTCATATTGCAGGTGTGGAGGTGGATTGGTTACCTTGGTATAAAGGTTTGGTTACCTTGGTATGAAGGTTTGGTTATCAACATTACATTACACATCACTCTCTTATCTCTCTCTTTCCTATGCAGTGCAGGGCTGGGCAAGATAATAAAGTGAGTTATTGACGTAAACATCACAAAAATTACATCTGTGGCTCCTCTTCTCTCTTCACATGCTCCCACGTTCTTATTTTCCTTTGGACATGAAATTATGATAATTGTACTGTTCTGTTCTGTTCTATTCTGTTTGTAGAATTGCTTCATCTCATCCATTGTTTGTTACGCTGGATTGGATCTTATTTCAACATACATTCACTCATTCTGTTACACACGGACTACTTATTAGTATTATCGCGACGGAGGAGTATGATGAAAGGGAGGCGGAGATTCGCAGTGGAGGCGGTGATGAAGAGAATGAGGTGGCGACGGAGGAAGATGACGAGGGAGATGAAGATTAGGATAGAGAATAATTTTTTGTTTTCTCTCCTTTTTATTTGAATTTTGAATTTTGAATTTTGAATTATGAATTTGTTTTTGTTGTTAGATTCTAAATATTTGAATTTGAATTATTAATTATGGCGGTTATTTCTATTTGATTTTAGGTTTTTTTATTAATGTGAAATTGAATGGTTTGAATTTGTTGCACTCTTTTTATAATTATTTTGTGGATGCACTATTGATGTAATTACTTTCTAATTGTTGTATATTTATGTAAAGAACCCAAAATTTAAGAGGAAAAAAATAAGTCCATGGACCAGCCCAACCAGTCGTGCCGATCATGAGCCTCACTTTTCCAAACCCAGTAACAACTGGATATTGTACTTAGGGGTGTAAACGGATATATACGGATCCGGATATCAGTGTATCCGTATCCGAAAAATTTAATCCGCATCCGTATTCGTATCCGGTATCCGGCGAATTTTGAAAATATTATCCGTATCCGGTATTCGAAATAATATCCGAATACAGATAATATCCGTTTCCGTATCCGGCAGATTTAAAAACTAAGATTTGTTTTTTTGCTAAATTACCAAGATTTTATTTAATTACTATATATTAATGAATGTAAGTTATTAATATATATGTAACAAACTGATAGTTATAGTTTTGTAAGTTAATATATATATATATATATATATATATATATATATATGTAAGTTATTAATTAATGAATTTAAGTTATTAATGAATGTAAGTTATTAATATATATGTAACAAGCTAATAGCTATAATTTTGTAAGTTAATATATATATATATATGTAAGTTATTAATTAATGAATGTAAGTTATTAAGATATATATATATATATATATATATATATGTAAATTATTAATAAATATGTAACAAGCTAATATCTATAGTTTTGTAAGTTAATATATATATATATATATATATATATTAATTAATGAATGTAAGTTATTAATATATATGTAACAAACTAATAACTATAGATAGTTTTGTAAGTTAATATATATATATATATATGTAAGTTATTTATATATATATATATATATATGTGTGTGTGTGTGTGTGTGTAGGTTATTAATTAATGAACGTAGGTTATTAATATATATATATATATATATGTATGTAAGTTATTAATTAATGAATGTAAGTTATTAATATATATGTATATAAATTAATAACTTATATATATTTAAGTTATTCGGATATACATACATATATATGTATAAGTTATTAATTAATGAATGTAAGTTATTAATATATATATATATATATATATATATATATATAAAAGTTATTAATCAATGAATATAAGTTATTAATTAATATAAGTTATTAATATATATATATATATATATATATATAAGTTATTCGGATACGGATTCCGAATACATACGAATCCGAATATCGGATTCCGGATATCCGCCGGATATATCTACGGACGGATGTTAAACGAATACGAATACGCCTATATCCCTATTCGTATCCGTTTATTTGCGGATGTTTTTAAACCGAATACGGATATATCTTTTTTTTTTCGGATACGAATAATATCCGCTTTTTTTCGAATACGGATACGGACGAATACGAATTTTTCTGTTATCATTTACAGCTCTAATTGTACTATGTCAGTCAAGATAAATAAATATGCTGTCCTTCAATTTACCCACACATCTTCACTTTGTTCATTAAATGATATTTTTTAATTAAAAAAACTAAAATTTTATTACGTTTTCAACTCATTAACTTTGGCTATTTTCACACTTGTATTGTCAATTTTGATTGATCATTTCAGTGTAAAAGTACCATAATATCCTTCATATATTGTATAAACGAGATTCTTTCACCATACTATAATTTTACGTAAAAATCATTAATCAAAATTGTCAATTCAAATATTGATGGTTAATTGAACAATCAAAATTAACATATTAAAAGTAAATAAAAGTCCAATTAGTCAAAAGAATATATATATATATATATATATATATATATATATATATATATATATATATATATATATATATATAAAAGAAAATGTTATATAAGACAATGTCTTTTTCAAATTTGACTAAAACAACTTAACAAAACGATGTACGTTAACTCTTTGGAGTTAAGTTTTTCATTTTAGGGTTTTATAATAAAAAATCATTGATTATAAATTTTATACAAATTTATGTCATTTTATTAATTAACTTTAGTCAAACTTTGTTACCTTTTCTCATATATATATATATATATATATATAAAAGCTATCTTACATCGACCTAAGATAAGTTATCTAACGTCATTTTTAATACAATATCATTTTATCATGAACTTAATAATATAACCATACGAACATAATGAGCATACAAAAATATGAGATTATGTAAAATTTTATTTAATTTAAGGTTATGAATCAACAACTTTATAATGATAAAAGTTACTAAAATTTAAGTTATCAAAATATATACTTATACACTATTATACAAATGATATTCAAATGCCTTAAATCAAATGAAAATTTATATAATATCATATTTTTGCATGGTCTAAGATGCATTTTACAAATAAGACAACAATTTTTTTTTTTGTTTTTATCTTTTTTGGGAACATGGAATATTATAAAGGATTAGAGAAAATCTATGGTCTAACACTATGTTTCTGAGTTTTAAAATAGACAGAAAAAAAAAGAAATGGACGAAAAATTTAAGTTTTTTTTTTTATTCCTATGTTTCTGAGTTTTTTAATAAATCGAAAAAAAAGAAAGGGATAAAAAAACTTGGCCACTTTTCCTGTCAAAATTGACCTGATTTGAACGGAAAAGAAATTGGAATAAGTAATATTTTTATAATTTCCATATTATCCTTAACTTTCAATATAATAAATTTTAAATTATAACCCATGCTCCGAATTTTAAAACTATTCTTTTCTATTAAAAATCCAAAAATAACATGTAGACAAATTTTAAATTTTTTATTTTTTTCTAATTTAAAATTTTGTATTCTTTTCTTTTCCGTCCAAAATCAGAAACAAAGTGTAAATCTCTGCTGACATGGGCTTAAGTGATAAGTATTAAGTCCAACTGATAAAGATACTTGTGTTTTTTTTGATGTCCATTTTCCACATGCTGAGTCCTCTACTCTACTGTATCTAAACATTAGAGCGCCAAATTTGAAGAAACATGGCGCTGATTTCAACTCCCGTCAATGGATCCCTGTTCGCCGAGGTCGACATGGGTGCGGACTCTTCTACGCCCACGGTCCGAGCCACCGTCGTTCAAGCCTCCACCATCTTCTATGACACCCCAGCCACTGTAGGTTCACTTCACTCCATCTTTTCAATCTCAATTTTCACATAATTTTACCTGAAATTTTGTTTCCCCCTTTTTCTTTTTTCTCTGTAGCTTAATAGATTCAATTTTAGTAAGGTACATGTTGTGTGATCATACATTGCTTACCTGCTTCTTTAGTGTTACCTAATTTTGCTTGCAGATGTGTATTTTTTCTTTTTTCCCAGTTGTCAAATGTCAAAATTCATTTTGTTTTTCGGAAAAATGTTGTCCGATTATACATAGCCTTCGGCTCCAAATTCTGTTTGGTTGGTAGGGAAATGGTAGGTAGAGAAATGAAATTCAATTGGTTTGTTTATGTAGTGCTTAATTATCTACAAATTTAAAATTTAAAATTGAGTTTAGATTATGTAAAAGGCATTTGTTTTCACTGTGGCTTATACAATTAACCGTATTTGATATTTAGTATTAACATGAAATGATAAAATCTGTCAAATACCCCTCTGTTCCACAAAAAGAGTCTTATTTGCAAAATTTAATGAGCATTATGTTCATGCATAGCTTCCATACCAAGGCCCTTTGAGAATGTATCACTTTGGGATATAATTTTTGGCAAATACAACTCTTTTTGTGAAACAAAGGGAGTATAATAACTAAAGTCAGTTTTGAATAATTCAAAATCTGAACAATTCAATTGCCAAGAACTTGTTAGCTCACTATCATCCCCAATCCCCATGCAAACCATGGAGGGTAAAAATAGTTATAGCAAAAACGGTTCTTAAAATAAGAGGAAAGTTGTAAAATTACTTTGACCCAATGTTATATCGTGGTTTGATATAGTATATGGAACAATATCGGGAATGGATATGGGTAGGTTTATTTGAATCGCTTAGCTAGTACAAAATATATTTATTTTAAATGTGGTATGTTGGGAAATAATTTGCTAAAGAGACATAGTTAAAACTAGTTAAGACTTAAGATATAATTAAAACTGGTTGAGTTGTTTCCAAACGTAGGGCTACAACAAACACATTTTCAATGAGATTACGCCACATCACCGCTTACTTGACACGCTTGATGCACTCATCTGGCTACATTAAGTGACATTATCTATGATTTATTTGACCTATTAAGGTTTCTAATAGAGTGTTCTAGATGAACTCGTGTAATTACTATACTTTGTGAATATCCTAGATATTGAGAGGATGATTCTAGATTGTGGATCTTAGTCTACCGTTAGATTTGATCTTTTTCATTGGTTGTATGGCTCAAGGGCTATATAAGAGGATGTTCCTCATTTGTAAATTATAAATCCAAGTAATCATGCTTATGCATTAGAAGTTTAAGTAACTATGAAAAAAGGTTGTAGATCATCACTTTTGATGTTTCGGAACGAAAGTGTATCATGTTTTGGAAGGTTCATACCAAAACTTAATTTGCTTAAATGTTAACATTTTCCGTCAAGCCACTAAACAAGGCTTTATATTATGTTTCTTTTCAGCTAATGCAATGTTGATTAGTTTTCTAATTAATTTCTCTAAAAATTTGAGTTTAAGTAGCAAGTAGATAAATTCGATGAAGTGTGTATAAGCTAACTAAATTTTATGGTATCCGTTGTCAGTCAGTAACGAATTCAAAAGCTGAAAAACTGTGACAATCTAAAACTAGTTATTAACATTAAAATGTTTCTTGTCTAAGAAGTATATATATTAATGAAAAATTTATATTCTAAAAGGAATTAATGTGCAAACATATAATTCTACTTGTACATTGATAGGAACATACTATTTATTAAAATCCTCGGATTGTCACCAACTAATGTTAAGGCCAAATTAGACTCCTCTTTTACATAAATATAATATTGTTGTGCTCTATAATGAAATAATTTAAGATATTATTTTAGGGTTCAGATTCTTTTCCAAGCAAGTGTAAAGCAACTTATGAGTTGGATTCTAAAAATTGATATATGTTGAGTTACAATCTATTATATCTCAAGCAGCTGTAATTATATCTGGTAAGTGGTAAGAAAGAGTAAAGAAAATGTGATGTAGTCTTCAATTTTTCATTATGTGGGCTCCCACCAAAAAGGAAGGTACTTAAGAGAAAAAGTTTGTTTTCTTTAGCATTGATTTCTAATTTTTTTTTTATTTTTCAGTTATTACTCCACCTTGTTAACAACAAATGGGGGGATGATCTTGGTGTATAAAATATTTGCAGAAATGTTGGAATTACTATGATGTTTTAATTATTTATTCAGTTAGTAGTTTAGGTTGGGAGGTTTAAATATTGTTTACTCTTCTGAGTGCAGAGTTTTATCAATCACTAACCTACTCAGAATAAAATATAGTTCCTGATTATCTTCAGATAAGGCTGAAAGGTTGCTGGCTGAAGCAGCCTCATACGGGTCTCAGCTGGTTGTGTTTCCCGAAGCTTTTGTGGGTGGTTATCCACGTGGTTCAAATTTTGGAGTTACAATTGGTAGCCGTACGGAAAAGGGACAAGAGGAGTTCAGGAAATATCATGTTGCGGCCATTGATGTACCTGGTGAGACCCTGGTATATTGTCTTCTTTTACATATACATTGGTTGGTTATGGGTTTTAACTGAATTAGCTTTTACAACCATTTTTTCACTAATTTTTGAGTTTCAATAATTGAAACTGTATTATGGTGGCTAGGCCTCAATTTATATACATTTCATTAATAGTTTTGAAACTTACATTTTGATATCCCTTTGTCACTATAATTGCCACTGATGCTGATTTTTCCGATGTTTCTGGAAAGCACTCCAGTTTGAGTGGCATGTGATGGCTGCATGTTATTTTCCTCACAGTTCAAGCATTCACACTTTCTAATGGCCAGTTGTTTAAGCAAATTGTTCTAAATCGAACTAGCTGGAGATTTGTTAACCTTGTCTAGCTAGTTGTCTACAGATTTTAAAGTGTTTTTATAAGGTTAATGAGAAGTATCACCTACGGAGGTACGAGAGCTTGACTAGGATTTGTACCGTTCAAGTATGATATTATTGCACAATTCACATATGCCTATAGTAAAATATTAACTTGATCCAAACTAGTAGGTAGTAACTAAACTTTTTCCTGCGCTATTATCCTTTTAAAATGATAATTCCGTCTTTGTTATATATTTATTCAAAAATGTTCCATTGATATGTGGACAACTAAAATTAGAACTCCTGCTTTTAACTATTAGAACATTTGTACCAGTTCTCGAGGCTTGATTCAATCATAACCATGTTCTATTTTTAGGTCCCTTTGGGTTGATATAGCAATGAAACTTAGATATATGTGTTTCTGGGTTTCTTTATACTTTATATCTTGATATATTTGGGATTGAGG
The DNA here is from genome assembly GCA_020205555.1 of Panax stipuleanatus. NCBI lineage: Eukaryota > Viridiplantae > Streptophyta > Magnoliopsida > Apiales > Araliaceae > Panax > Panax stipuleanatus. The sequence goes on from CM035123.1 coordinate 108,147,060, forward strand.
GAATTACTTCGCAGAAAAAGAAAATTGTTTTAGTTAACCTTACATTTGTTGACCCAATATTTTATTTATTGATTCCATAGTTTATAATTTTATATATATACTTATGCGGTTACTCATGTTTCTATGCTATTATTCGTTATGACAAATCAGGTCCTGAAGTTGATTGTTTGGCAGCCATGACTGGAAAATATAAGGTGTATTTAGTAATGGGTGTAATAGAGAGAGATGGATATACACTCTGTTGTCCTGTCCTTTTTTTTTGATTCACAAGGTCATTACCTTGGAAAGCACTGAAAACTCATGCCTACAGCATTGGAGCGCATCATCTGGGGCTTTGGGGATGGATCTATGGTTCCAGTTTTTGAGATTCCAATTGGAAAAATTGGTGCCGCCATATGCTGGGAAAACAGATTGCCACTTCTAAGGACAACAATGTATGGTAAAGGTTAGTATTTGATGCTAGAACATATATTTTGTCAATCTGTTCATCTGTTTGGTCTACAGTAGGTTTAAAACATCTCTTCTATGTAAGCTGCTCTATGTAAATAACTTTTCATTTTTAGTCTTTTAATCAGCGTGGAACATTTCTCAAACCTTGATAATTGGATTTTTTGGAAAGGAAATTTTTTTTATGACTTCAAATTTAAAAGTTCTGTAGTCTGTCTGTTTCTCCCTCTCTCTCTTTCTCTCTCTCTCTCTCTCTATATATATATATATATACCCACACATACATATATATGTATGTATATTTATATATACATACATATATACACACACAGACACACACTATTCTGCTCACTTTTGTGTGCAATATGGTTGAAACCAATGACAAAACTCTAGATCAATGTTACTTGGATCACGGTTTGATATAGGAGGCGAAAATGGGAACGGAAATCACATTCACAAAATTTATCTTTAAATTGAATTCATAATGAAATTGCGGCTAATTGTTTTTTAACATACAACATCAAAGAGTGATAAGATTTCTTGTATACATAAATTGCATAAAAATCACTATAAAATATTTTTCACTTATATGTTATACTTTAAAAGAGGGTAAAAAGTGTCAAACCTATACATGCACAGCTGTACAGGAAAACTTATTCAACCACAGGCTAACCATTAGAATTATATTAAACCAAAATAAATAATTATAAAGACCTAATTTATAATTTATAATTTATAATATATATTGTAGAATCCTAATTAATTTCATATATTTTTGGAAGAGATGCAATAACAAAAATATTAATACAAAAAAAATTCACAAACTCAAATAATAATATACTCATCACATTTTTTAACTTCAAAGTAAATTGTGTTGAAATTAACAGTAAACTTGAGTGGTGGAAAAAGACTCCCTAGTAAAGAGAATGCGTGGTAGATGAAATTTGGGGGAAAAAATTATTTACAGACTAAACATCTAAAAATTATTTGAGAATGAAAAATTAAAAAAATATTAAAGGAGTGTTTGTAAATTAATAAATTGAAGTTTAACTATATATTAGTTTTTAAAAAAATCGGGTGGGGCCATGGCCCGACCCTGACTTTATGTAGTGCCGCGATTGATATCTTCTGGAATAGAAGTTTTAGTCTCTTGTTACGAAATAGCTAAAGAACTTTTGGATGGCTAAACTTTTATGTTTCGGAATGGAAGTGTTCCATCTGTTCTTACCAAAATGCAATTTGCTGACATGTTACCCTTTTCGAGTTACACCCGACTCTAGACATTGCATTTCTTTTAAATATTTGGAAGAAATAGAAATATATACAATGCATTCCAAGAGCCTTATATCTTGAGACCAAATTATTTACAAATCTGTTCGATTAAAATTTCTTCCTTGCTAGTGATCCGTATCTCTGGCTTTTATTTTATTATGTTTAATAGTATAATAATATTTGCTGACATTTGGTGATTGAATGATATAGATTTATGCAATTGCCATATCTTTCACTAGCTTAGATTCTGTTTATAGAATAAAATGGTCAAATGACTCGAGTTTCTATAAACATGGTCAAACGACTCAAACTCTCATTATCTTACTGACTGGATTTGTTCAGGTTTTTTCCCTTCATTTGTTTGTTATAAATCGGGTGAATATTCAACTATATTCAACTTTTGATCGAAGGAGCTGAACTCTGATGTAATGCAGAGTAGATGTGATTGTTGGTCACAACTGAGTCTGGTCTTGTATCTAACACACACACACACACAGAGATAGCAGATTCAATTCTCACTGTTTTATTCTAGTATTGTCATTCTTTGGAATGAATTACAATGTTAAACTATTATCTAGTTCACGAATCTCCTATGTTTATAGGTGTGGAAATATATTGTGCACCAACGGCGGATGCCAGGGATGTATGGCAAGCATCAATGACTCGTATAGCTCTTGAGGGTGGCCAACCAGTTTTGTCGAAGGAAAGATTACCCACCACCTCCAGAGTATGTTTTTACTGGCACAGAAGATGATCTCACACCAGATTCTGTTGTTTGTGCTGGTGGCAGCGCCATTATATCACCATCAGGGACTGTTCTTGCAGGACCAAATTATGAAGGGGAGGCACTGATCTCGGCTGACTTCGGTATGTCTTTTCCTTTCCACTGTGTACTACTCAATATTTAGGTCACACGAGTTAGCTAGTAGCCTTTACTAAGAATGTCACATGAGTTAAGATGCCAACAACTTTCTTATTATGTTCATGTGTAGCTTCATAAAAGCATCCATGCAAAACACTCAAATGCCATAAACTTCATTGACCATAGGAAATGGAAGAAGAGTTATTTATAATGCTCTTGTGTAATTGAATTTGATAATTTGAAAAATCCACCACCAGATGCATACTTGCATCTGACAAAAGGATACAACTGCGATAACAGCGAACATAATTACTTGATAGTCATGGCTAACAAGAAAAAGTAAATGATGATATGTACCGAATGTTAGAACGTAAAGGCAATGAAATCAAGAAAACTTAACTCCAGTTGTATGGTTTGGGCATCCTGTTTGTAGAACTGTAACAACCAAACACACCACATTAAAAATGAAAATGAAAACAGAATGAGATGGCCCTACGTCAACTGGTGGAGGAGAAGAGTAATCTGCTATCCTGCAACTTAGCTGCACTGACATCCCACATCTTCTCTTATTTGTTTGTTATATCTTCTGCTTAATAGCTTGACCTCAGTACTTCTAGGATCCTGGGGCTACTGGTCTTTTTCTGTCCCGAGCTTTGATCTGTCTTACCCACTATTTTCACATTTAAATATGTGTCCATGTAACTGCCTTTTCAGCTTTTATGACTTTCTAAGCATCCTGGCTCACCTGTTTTACTAAGGCATGCAAAATCAGTCTGACCAGGTTCCCACATTATTATGGACTACTCCCTCCGTCCTCAAAAGGATGAGCAAACTACAAATTTCACACATATTAAAAAAAGCAAAAGTAGAGGAAAGAGAGTAACTAAAGTTCCAATTTTCTCCTTAGTGGTCCCACAAGATATATAAAGTGGTGAGTAGTTTTACTTTTTATTCTAATGGACCCCACTAAATGACATAATTACCCTTCACTTTATTTACTTTATCTCATCTTTTTGGGATAAAAATAATTGTAACTTTAGTCATCCTTTTGAGGACGGAGGGAGTTTGTAAAATCAAAATTTAATTTGGTGGTTACGTGTAAAAAGTCTCTTTCATTTACCCTCTATACATTTGTATTGTCCTGTTTTATTAACGCATATGTTCTGGCTTCTACTGCATTCTATGTGCAAGCTGAGTTTGCACATAAGGAAGCTTAGGAACGCTTGTCCTACAATTGCAAATAAAGTGTCCCAAACTAGTATATGTGGTTTTAGTGGATTGTTTAACACTATCATCTGATTGGAGCTACTAATGTTCGAGTTTCATGAGCTACTTTTAAGCAAAGATCTTATTATTTATGGTTTTAGTTAACTTTGAAAATTACTTTTCATCAGGGGCGAAGCCACGTTGACAGGTGTGGGGTCAATTGACTCCACTGGGAAAAAAATTATTTTATAATATATGATAAATTTAGAAAAAATTTAATTATAATGAATAAATTGGCCCCACTGAAATTTTATAATTTTTTTAATATACGGGGTCAAATTGAATTTTTTTATAACTTTCTCAATTTCATATTACTTCTACTCCTTGATGTATGCATCTTCCTCTAATATTTTTAAAATAAATAATAATCTAGTTTATACTATTTTTATAACATAAGAAATTTAAATATTTATTAGCAAATTTGTGATTAGAAAGGTGTATTAGGGGTCAATAAGGGGCATATATATAATGTTGTTACTTGTTATATTAAAAATATTGTAATAAAATACATGTTTTACATATGCAACTGGCCAAAAAGGACAAAATTGTCTAAAAAAATTGGCTTAAGGGCTGCCCCCAAATCCTTGCTGAATTATTTATAGCATCACAAAATTTTGACCCCATTGGATCAAAATCCTGGCTTCGCCACTGCTTTACATCATTCAAACTCGTTGAAGATTACCTCTTTCTTTTCCTCCATTGTGCTTTTAGACTTAAATCTGGGCCAAGTATACCGCCTCTTTAATTTTCTGAATAATGGAATTGACGATGTTTCAATGCTTGCATAGATCTTGGAGAGATAGCAAGGGCAAAATTTGACTTTGATGTGGTTGGGCATTATTCAAGGCCTGAAGTTCTCAGTCTAATTGTGAGGGACCATCCAACGAATCCTGTAACTTTCACATCAGCATCTGCAAAAGCAGAAGATTCTAAAAAGTAGTGTTTCCTGCCAATTAAAGTTTCCGAGTTACATCTACCAAAAGCTGGTGGTCTATTCACTTGTTACATCGGCAGGAGCTAATTTGTAAGCAGTCTGAATTCCTGAAGTCCAATCAATTGTGTGATGTTATTGACTTAATGTACTTTCTTTATTCTACTGGAGAATCTTTACTTGCATTGTTAATTTGGCAATTTAAACTGAGCAGTGGCACATAAATTGATATGGTTAGGCTCTTTAGTGATACTAATTTCTGATATTTCTTACAGCAGAAATGTGTAACTTAGGTTCTATGTATGTGTTATGTAGATTATTTGTGCTGTTTTTTCTGGGGAACTTGCTAGTTGACTTGTATTTCTAATACTCCCTCGGTCTCAATATGGGAGCTCTCCTTTACAAGTCAAAGTTTTAAGAAAAGTTTGACATCAATAAATTGTTGGCCAAGACTACAACTTAAATAAATGATGTTTCGTAAATGGACTTTGAAAGTGAACTCCAATTTTGGGATGATTACAAAGTGAGAGTAGTCTATCATTTTGGGATGGACGAGGTATAAGTTTTTAGAAATTAATTTTAAAAATATTTTGCTATTTTAAATGCATTTAGATGAACGTGTGTAGGCTGTAGCATATTAATATATACCCTCACTGAGAGAACCTAAACGTCAAGGTTCGGCTCCTACCATATTTAGCTTGATGTTAATCCTTCCTTAATGATGTATGTAGAATCGTGGTTATCCTTCATGGAAGGAAATCTTCTTTTTGTAGCTTCAACTTTTTGGTGGCCGGAAGGATAGGAGTATTTTTTTGTACATATGCTCCTTTTGCCATTTTTTGTGTGTATTTGTGTGTGGGTGAAGGGGTGGTGCTTGGATTTGAAAGGAATTCTAGGATTTTCGTGCTTGTGTGATAAATGTTGGTTTACTTTAGGACATAGTTTTTTTTTTATTTTCATCTCTTTAGGCTTACAGCTTACTCAAAGATATCTTTTCTAGGAGTTCCGTTGTTCTATATATGGATTGGCATGGTTCTTCACTAATGTTTGGAGTTTGTACGATTTCCCCCCTTTCTTTCTTTTATTTTATTTTTTTTCTTTGGGAGAACTTCTTTTCCTCCTGCCTTGTAGTTCGTTTCTCTGATCTATTAAGGGCTATAGTTGAATTTAACATACAATAATGTTACGTTTGGATTGGAGTAATGAAGGTAGGAATGGAATGACTCATTCTTATGAAATAAAAAAAAAATTGTGTTTGGTTGCCATCGGAATGGATTGAACCATTCTTATTTCTCCCAAATTTATGAATTTTATTCTTTGGGGGAGGGAGAGTATGAAATAACTCATTCCCAATTAGAATGGAAGTAGTAAGGTATATATAATGTGCCATATGCTTGTCTGGACTGAGCGATTTTGCAAGCATTTAGTTGTATAAAAATAAATAGTAAAGTAAGAATTACAAGCACACGACCAAATTATGCAAGTGTAAAAATCTAAAAGTTGGGCTGCTTGGCTTTGGATATTCATTAGGAGAATAATAAACTTATTCCATTACTGTAAATCTAGCTGGTGGATATCTACATTCTAGATGGATTACGTAACCCAACAAAACCTTCAAAGTTTAGCTGGCAATTATTGAGTGCATGTGGGGTTAGATTATCAAAGAAAAACCATTATCATTGACTTGGAGGTTGGAATAATTGAAATATCAACCCCACTCATTTTAGGGTGTAAACCTGATAGCCAGTAGCCAATTCTTATCTTCCATATTCAAATGTATCCAAAGATAATTGAGTGGTGGATGGGTCTTTAATTAATGGAGCATTCAAAGGGATTAGAGTAATAAGATGTACTAGTTGATATAAAACAAACCAAAACAAAGCAGCCTCATGTTGCGTGCTTGAATTTTCCTACTTTGTTCGAGTCATGATTACCAGTAACAGTGATTGATTGGGTACACTGAACAAAATCGGGTACAAGGAACGTTATCTATGGTAGAATGCACACGGCATATTAGTTCTTGTATCACGATTTAGAACGATAGTACGCGGAATGCAGAAAAATAGGAGTTCCTTAGTAACCCTGCTGTGTTTTATCAAGTGCGCTTTGTGCCTTTAGATAGTGGTTAGGATTATAGGACATCAAGTTTTTGCCTATGTCAGCACCTTTTAAATTGTTCTACTCTTTGGTTGGTTAAGGTCCCAACTGTTATTTTTCTCTCTCGTTCATATATATTATTGTATTTCCTCTACACCGACAAAATGAAGTTCTTACCGTTTACCACAATAAAAAAAACAGAGAAGACAAACTGAAGGTGGAAGTATGAGTTACCCTTATAAAGTTTTAGATGGTTTTGCTTTAGAGATGAGCTAGAATTCCCCCTTCACTGGGGCAGGACTGTTTGAATGTAATTGATACAAGATAAACTGAATGCGAAGGTATTAGTCAATCTAGTAAAGACTTCAGATTGTTGTAATAGAGAGATTATCTACAGTTCTGCCCTGCCGGAAAAAAGAGAGATCTTAAACTGCAGTTTGATGTTTGTAGCATATTCATTGACTAGTATGTATAAAAGAAACAATTTTGTACCGTTGAGCTTTGTCTTGTAACAATTTCTATTCACATACTTTGCATTCTAGCATTTGGCAATATATTTGGACAAACACAGCAGCCACTAGGCAGATTTGATGGTCTTTTAGGATATGTAAATAAGTTCACAATACAAGCAAATGAAAGTATATTTTTACATATATAGGTTTGAGCTTTGGCCTTTCTCTTTGATCCCCTCTAACATTGTGGTGTTCAAGCGGCGGCTCCGTGCAACATTGCCAATCCAGAACCTGAAACAATATGGTCTCTTAGATCCTTAATCAGCTTGTATCTCCGGATTTCATCTTCATAATCTTCTTTCCGTGCTTTTGATGTAAACTTGACAAATCTCTCCTTATTCAAACCATCTGAATCGTCTTGAGGTTTAGTGCTAAATTCCCACTCAATGCCATCTGAAATTTGTCTTTCTAAGCAAATGGTTTTCTTTTGAGTTTTGTCAGAGGTGGAATTCCTTTCCATTTTTCCATCAGCAGCATAGGAGATAATCTTTGAATCATTTTGACCCGCATAACTCCATCCACATGTCTTGCCATTGTTGTCCATGTTTAACTCAATGGACTGAAGATCACTATCAGGCGAATCCTCTCGTTCCCTATATTGTTGGCTTGACTGTATTAGTAGTGTTTTCTGCAAATAATCCTCGAGCTCTTTGATTCTATCATAGTTAGAAGAGCCATTGCCTCCTTTTTCAGCTCTCAAGCAGGTCTCGAGCTCACTTCTTAGCTTGTCCACTGCTGCATTTTTCTCCTCAAATTGATATTTAGCTTCTGAAAGCTTCATCTGAACTCTCGCCTCCCGCAACACATCAGCCACATGAAGCATTTCTCGCTCTTTTTCTACTTCTTCTCGAGCGATTACTGATTCTTTCTTTAATTCTTCAACTTCAACTCTGTCTTCTCCGATTCCTCTGGCCAACTCATCGCAGACTTGCTCCAGTATCTCTCTCGCCCTCTTTTCACTTTCGACCTCTTTCTCTGCTTTGTACAGAGAGGCTTTTGTTATTTCCAACTCTTTTCCGAGCTTCTTGTTTAGTCTCTCAGTTTGCTTTCTCAGCTTCTTCTCCACCTCTAGCTCTCCTGCTGTGGACTTAACGGCGTTGTGAATCCTATCTTGCTCTTTCACTTTCCAAGCTGACCTTTCTTCTTGAAACTGCTTCAGAAGGTAGTAGTCAATCTCACTATGGTCAGATTGTTGTTCTTGAATACACTTCTCAACCTTAACACGGGCACGGTCAATCTCAACTTTTAGTGCCGCAACAAGGGATGATATACTTGTTGAACTCTTCTTCTTGTCCAACTCCCAAATGTGATTCAGAACTTTCAGCAGCTCTTTAGATGTAGTTAGGCCTTCGCTAATATCCTTCAGACGGGACTTTGTTCCCGCGCTGTGTCTGCGTGGTTGAGTTTCAACCTGCGAAGCCCGAGCTTAGATCAATGAAGTCAATTTTATATTTCTCAGTTTGGATCAAAATCTTTATATATATTCTGGAATTTTTGTTATAGTTTGTAGTTTTGTAGTAATGAAAACTTGTAACTCCGTAGTTACATAGTACTTTTGCCGGTAACTATGTAATTAGTCTCTGATATGTTTTGTTAGAATTGTTTATTTTTTTTACATGGAAGTAATCATAGGCAGGTTAACAGAACAAAAGAAGAGAAAAGACAACATAAGCTGTATATTTCACAAGATGGTTAAAAACATACAAGTACTATTCTTTCCCTTATTCTTTTGTTACCTTTACAAAGCTAGCATTCTCAAGAGAATCCAATCCTCCCAAATTCTTATCATTGGGCATAAATTTATGAGAATCAACTGATTTCCTTGTCCTGTGCCTGTCCATACCCTGCAAAACACAACACACAAAGATGATAAAAGCTTTTATATAATCTAAAATATAACAACTTCAGAACACAACAAATTTCCGAGAACTTGTACCTATTCCAAATCAAATATTCCTGAGAAAAAATCACACTCACCTCTGAAATAGAGCTATAAGATAGATCAGGCAATGCCACTGAACCCATTTTGGAAGCCTTCAAAATTTTCTTCCTGCTTCCCACCTCCACTTTACTCCCTCTATCCTTCAAATTATTTTTCATGTTATGAGAAGGAACCTCATTAATCTCCCACAAGGTAGCTGCTAGTTTTCGCGCTGACATCGAAGCTTCTTTTCCCTTACCAGCAGCCGCCTTATCATTATGCAATGTAGGCAACCTTGTACTCATCTTCCAAGTCGGCATAGGCGTGTTTGATCCCCCTCTTTTCCCAACCAAAATTGCCCGCTTCAGCCTATAATTGTGCACGAGTGAGGAAGAAGAAGACGAAGAACACCCTCTTTTTCTGATCTTGCATTTCCCTCCAATCTTGCCGTCCTCATTCAAGTTTTTCCGCGGCATTTGCTCCTCGAGGTTTGTGAAATTTAGATATGGAGATCCTCAAGATTATACGTCTGTTACTTGGATCTGAGGCTATTTATTGGCAGGTGTTTATAATCTATAGGCTAAGTTAGGTGAGGTTTGTGAAATTCTGTGAGGAAAGTTTAACTGTCAAAAGATGGTTCTAATTCTTTTGGACAGTCAAAGGGAAGAGTGGGAAGTTGAAGAAATGATGATTTGTTCTTTTGGTAGAAATGATGATAGGCAGATTAGAGCTTAAAAGTGGCTTTGAATTCAAAATTCTATAGAGGGCAGGGCTTGTTCTTGAAGTTGGACTGAAAAAAGAAGATTGATTCTGTTTCTTTTCATGGAAAAGGAAAAGAAGAGAGAGACGGGGAGGTGGTTATGATGAAAAGAAGAGAGGAAGAGGATGTGGTGGGCAGTTGCATGTGCAAGTAAATGAAGGTTCTGAATCTTGACTAGGTTCTGTGTTTTTCTTCCTTTTTCTTTTAATACCCGTTATGACGGCTAATTTTCATCCCTTTCACTATCGGCCCTTGTGATGCGACGGATGTGGTTATTAAATGTAACGGTAATATCATGTTATTATTTATAATATGAGTAATGTTAATGACACAAATTATTCTACAAACATTTTACAAACTGTTGACGTGACATACTTCACCTCAGCATATTCATCAACAATTTACTTCAATGTAGTTTTCGACCCCGAATAAAAAGCTAAGGTGGAGTATACCACCTCAGCAGTTTGTAAAATAATTTGTATCTCTAGCATTATTTTTATAATATATTTATAAAATAGAAGATAGAATACTATTTAGGTTAGGTCACCGTTTGTTTCATTTTATGTGTGCGTCATAAAGTATGACGTGTTATGGGCATGTATTATTGAACATAACTGATAGCCGAAACATACGTGTGCAGTGACTTTTAATCAGGGGGCTAAGAGTAGAGGAAGGTAGAGCAAAAATATTTTGGTGGTAACTGGCCTGGGGCTAAGCTAGCAATAAATGAATCACTCGTCTACTCGTTTATGAGGAAAATGGTACAGATGGGGGTAGTAATTGTGGTCCATTTAAATGGCTGCTAATGCTAATGCTAATGCTAGTAGTATACACACACTATACGGTGAACAGCTCCAATAACTAAAAGTTAACAAATGAATGAGTGGGTTTGGGCAGGGAGAGGCCACGAGGTTGGGACCCATTAACGCCTCAACTCTTTCATTGCGGAATTCATATAACACCCGCATCCTCTTTAACAGTTGGGTCCCACAAATAATGCCATTGCCGGACAAATGATCATTCTGTCATTTGCTTATGGATGGATGGATGGATGGATGGATGGATGGATGTTGGAACCTACCGTCTTTGGAGAAGTTAATAGCTAGCTAATCAAACAACTTTTATACTCGTGGAGGAAGTTCGTAGATATGCAGGTTTCAACTTTTGTTATAACTCAAAAAATAGTCCTTATATTCGGTTCATTTTTAATTCGTTCTTTAAGGTTCGTTGAAGAAATGAACCGATATATATATATATATGGATAACAATCCGTGGCAACCGGTTATTCAAAACACTGTTCAGCAACCAAGTTTTTAACCCTTGATCATAATAATGAAAGGCCAAGATTACTATATTTTCCCCCCTGCCGCTACACCGCTACAGCTTGTAGCGGCAGACACTCCTCTCCAAACAGGCTATTTACTTTATTGTTATGCCCCTCCAATTTTGCAAAGAAGTTGTCGCATGAGACGATCTCGGCAATGCCCCTTATTGGGCCACGTGACTGACATGACAAGTAAATTGACATGACTGATTGACATGACCAATTTTGCAAAGAATTAAGCTGGCGCATGAGCCAATATTTTTGAGTTCCATAAAATATAGACTCATTTTTACTCATTTCTAAATTAAAAATTGAAACTTTTAATTTTTCATTTTTTTCAAAAATAAATAAAGTTTCATAAAATATAGATTCAAAAAAATTAAAGTTGAAATTTTTTTAATTATTAATTTTTAATGAAAATTAACACATCTTTTAAAAAATAAAAAATTTCAAAATTTTTTTTATGAAAATAAAGTTTTTTATTTACTTTTTTTGAATCTATATTTTTTTTTTAAAAAAAAAAAAATTATTTTTTAAAACTTCACTCATTTTTTAAAAGATGTGTTAATTTTCATTAAGAAAATTAATAATTAAATTATTTTAATAATTATAAAAATGAGTGAAGTTTTAAAAAATAAAAAATTTCTAATTTTTTTTTTATGAAAATAAAGTTTTTTTATTTACTTTTTTTGAATCTATATTTTATAAAACTTCACTCATTTTTATAAAAAAAAATCTATTTTTTTTCTGAAAATAAATTTTTATTTTTTGAATCTATATTTTATAAAACTTTACTCATTTTTTTAAATTGAAAAAATATCTACTTTTTTTCCCTGAAAAAAATAATTATTTTAAAACTAAAATAATTATTTTTTCACTTGTCATTAAATATAATTAAATGTTATTATATTAAAAGTTTTAATATAATAAAACTTGGCATCTATCACTTGTCATGCCTGAGAAAATTGTTATTATAAAATTTTAAAATTTTTATACAAAAAATTAAAAGTTTTAAAAATATTTATTTTTTTCAGGGAAAAAAAGTAGATAGATGTGTTAATTTTATTCAAAAAAAGTAAATAAAAAAACTTTATTTTCATTAAAAAAAACTAGAAATTTTTTATTTTTTAAAAGATGTGTTAATTTTCATTAAAAAATTAATAATTAAAAAAATTTCAACTTTAATTTTTTTGAATCTATATTTTATGAAACTTTACTTATTTTTGAAAAAATGAAAAATTAAAAGTTTCAATTTTTAATTTAGAAATGAGTAAAAATGAGTCTATATTTTATGGAACTCAAAAATATTGGCTCATGCGGCAGCTTAATTCTTTGTAAAATTGGCCATGTCAGTCAGTCATGTCAATTTACTTGTCATGTCAGTCACGTGGCCCAGCAAGGGACATTGCCGAGATCAACTCATGCGGCAGCTTCTTTGCAAAATTGGAGGGGCATAACAGGCATAACAGTAAAGTAAATAGCCTGTTTGGAGAGGAGTGCCTGCCACTACAAGCTGTAGCGGCAGGGGAGAAAATATAGTAATCTTGGCCTTTCATTATTCTGATCAAGGGTTAAAAACTTGGTGATGAGGACATGGCATGCGTGGACTCAAACAAGACTAAAGGGACGTGGGGATCAAGCAAGGCTAGAACTAAGAGGTTCAAACAAGACCTCACTGGATTGATCCAAGATGTTTGGGCTGAAACTAATGCAAGAAAACCCAAAGAGAAGACCAATGAACATGAGACACAAGTTTGTGTCAATTTAATACAAGCCCAATAAGTGGCATATTATACTACATTCCAATTTAGCAATGGAAAAGGAACCACGCAGATACAAGGATTTTTAGTCTTTATAATTCTAATGTAATTAGGATTTTATTTAGTTAGAATTTCAATTCCAATTTTAAATTGGATTGTTATTTCTTTTATTATTAGAATTATAATAAGTTGTTACTATTCCTATAAAGATTAGGATAATTTGTTACTATTGCTATTAGGATTAGAATTTTTGCAACTAGTATAAATAAGGGTTACTTCTATTGTATTAGACATTATTCATTATTCAATATATTTGTGAGGTTATTCTCTACTTTTGGTTCTTTGAAGAATTCCTAAGTTATTTTCTTAGTTTTCTTTGAGATTCAACTTTGACTTATCATACAACAATACATAGTTGTGTGTGGCGTCTTCTACCGCATCAATCGTCGATTGTACCGAGATTACCGCTTCAATATAAGCGAGGGGTCAAGGTGTCGTTGGTGTCCATTCAACGCAGATTTTCCAACGCGAGCAATTGTACCAAGATTACCGTCTACATATAGGCGAGGGGTTAAGGTGTTGCAAGCAATTCACCCAACAACTTTGCTAGAAACGATCGGGGCGACGACCACCTCACGCAAGCGTGCCGTGGAGTCTATCATTTGGTATCAAAGCTAAGCTTTTCTAGCGAGTTATTTATCTTTAATTTTCTGTTGCATATATATTGTAAAAAAAAAAAAAAAAAGAGAAAAAAAAAAAGAAAAGGAAAAGAAAATATTTGGAATTTTAAATTTTGTCGATTGCATGCTATTATTGAGAGTCATACCATCTATATTTTGTTTCATGATAAGTTATTTTTGAATTGATTAGTAAAACCTAGAATTTTGCTAGGAGAATTCAAGAAGAACCTATTAGAGAGAATATTTTGAGGTAAAAGGCTTAGTGGTGAGATTAATCGAGGATAAAAGCCAATTTATTGAGAGTATACACGAGTGAACCACTAATTCGAGCGAAACACGTAAGGGAGTGGTGAGGAAACTATTTTACTAACCCTTGTTTTGCAGGAAATATGTCTAAAGATAGAGGAACTTATGGGGAACAACCCTCGACGGCTGAATTGAAATTCCAGATGGAAGCCATGCATAAAGAATGGGATCGAACATTGAGAAATACTATGGAGCAAATGCAAGAACAATTAGAATATATGAGAGTGTCTATTGATGCGTTATCCCAAAACACTCAGAGAACACAACAAGCTGACACAAGAAAGGAAGATCCTTCCGGTGAGGACAGTGCAGGGGAAGATCGTGAATCTAATATTCCACAGCGAAGACATGGAGGTGCTAGGGAAAGAGGAGGTCAAGACAAAGAAGATGACAATTTAGATAGCATAAAAATGAAAATTCCAGTTTTTCACGGCACGGGTGATCCTGAGGCATATTTGGATTGGGTAACCAAGATGGAGCGGATCTTTGATTGTCATAACTATTCAGACCTTAAGAAAGTCAAGCTGGCTGTTACCGAGTTTTCTGGGTATGCATTAATATGGTGGGATCAGTTGACAGCTAATCGGAGGAGGTGTGATGAGCGGCCGATTACAACTTGGGCAGAAATGAAAACTATCATGAAAAAGAGGTTTGTACCAACATACTATCAACGGGAGATCATTCGTAGCTTGCAAAATCTAAAACAAGGAAGCAAGAGTGTGGAGGACTACTATAGAGAGATGGAAATGTTGAAGGATCGGGCTAATTTGGTCGAGGATAATGAGGCAGCGATGGCTAGGTTCTCGGCAGGATTAAATTGGGAGATTGAGGATTTAGTGGAACGACAACATTATTTGGAGTTGGAAGAACTGGTCCACATGGCGATCAAGATAGAGAAACAGCTCAGGAGGAGAGGAGGACAACGAGGAAATTCCAATGCTAGTTCATCTTGGAAACCTAATTATGCAAAGAGGGAGGAAAAATCAGTTGTGAATAAACCAAAGGTGGAACCTAAGCAATGGACGACTAGTCGAGAGATACATGGTAAAAATGAGCAACCTTCTTTTGGGCGTAATCGGGATATTGTATGCTTCAAGTGTCAAGGCAGGGGACATATTTCTAACCAATGTCCAAATCAGAGGAAAATGTTGTTACTTGACAATGGAGATGTGGAGACCGAGGGGGAAGAGAGCGACACTGATTCTATGCCACCATTAGAGGAGATAGGTGAGGATGCGATACATGGTGAAATTCTGGTTACAAGAAGAGCACTTAGTACGCAGGTTAAAGAGGAGAGCAGTGAACAACGGGAAAATCTATTCCATACCCGATGTCTTGTGAATGGAAAAATCTGTTGTGTAGTCATAGATGGAGGCAGCTGTACAAATGTGGCAAGCACTACGATGGTGGAGAAATTGGGGATGACTACCACCAAACACCCACATCCGTATCGTTTGCAATGGCTCAATGATAATGCAGACATTAAGGTCACCAAACAGGTGTTAGTGCCATTTACTATTGGTCGGTATGTTGATGAGATATTATGTGATGTGGTGCCTATGCAGGCGGGACATATGTTATTAGGTAGACCATGGCAGTTTGATAGGAGGGTTCAACATGATGGATTTACCAATGTATATTCCTTTGTTCACGACAGAAAGAAAATCAATTTGCGTCCTATGTCACCACAACAAGTGCATGAGGACCAAATTAATCTACAGAAAAATCAAGAAGAAAAAAATAAGAGAGAAAAAGAAAGGGAGAAAGAAAAGGATGAGAGGAAAACAAACATCTTTGCAAAAAAGAGCGATGTGAGAAAAGCTTTGGTTTCTAAACAGCCGATGATTTTACTTCGGTATAAAGAGGCGCTTTTGAATACTAACCCTAATAATTCTTTGCCTAGTGTTGTTTCATCTCTTTTGCAGGAATTCGAAGAGTTATTTCTCGAGGAGCTTCCTCAAGGACTGCCACCGATTCGGGGAATAGAACATCAAATTGACTTTATTCCTGGTGCGACCATTCCAAACCGTCCGGTTTATCGGAGTAATCCAGAGGAGACGAAGGAGTTACAAAGGCAAGTCGACGAACTGATGAGAAAAGGGTTCGTAAGAGAAAGTATGAGTCCATGTGCAGTTCCAGTGATTTTAGTGCCAAAAAAGGATGGAAAATGGCGAATGTGCATCGATTGTCGAGCGGTAAATAATATTACGGTAAAATATAGACATCCCATTCCTCGTTTAGATGACATGTTAGATGAATTACATGGGTCTTGCATATTTTCAAAAATTGATTTAAAAAGTGGTTATCATCAAATTAGGATGCAAGAGGGTGATGAATGGAAAACAGCGTTTAAAACTAAATATGGTCTTTATGAGTGGTTGGTATTACCTTTCGGTTTAACTAATGCACCCAGCACTTTCATGAGATTAATGAACCATGTTTTGTGTCCATTCATTGGAAAATTTGTCGTAGTTTATTTTGATGATATTTTGATTTATAGCAAAAACTTGGAAGATCATGCATTGCATTTAAAATCTGTTTTAGATGTACTTAGGAAAGAAAAGTTATTTGCTAACATGGAAAAATGCACGTTTTGTTCGGATAGAATTGTTTTTCTTGGCTTTGTTGTGAGTTCACAGGGAGTCCAAGTTGATGATGAGAAAATACGTGCGATCCAAGATTGGCCGAGTCCAACCAATGTAAGTCAAGTACGAAGCTTTCATGGACTCGCAAGTTTCTACCGACGCTTTGTTCGGAATTTTAGTGAGATTACAGCACCATTGACCGAGGTCATCAAGAAAAGTGTAGGCTTTAAGTGGGGTGATGAACAAGAAAAAGCATTTAATTTGATTAAGGATAAATTGACAAATGCTCCTTTACTTATCTTACCTAACTTTGCTAAAACTTTTGAGATTGAGTGTGATGCTTCAGGTTTAGGGATTGGAGCTGTGTTGATGCAAGAAGGAAAACCAGTGGCGTATTTTAGCGAAAAGTTGAGTGGGGCAGCTTTGAACTATCCTACTTATGACAAAGAGATGTACGCTTTGGTTAGAGCTTTGGAGACATGGCAACATTACTTGTGGCCTAAGGACTTTGTGATCCACACCGATCATGAATCATTGAAATATTTGAAGGGTCAGCACAAGTTGAACAAAAGACATGCACGATGGATGGAATTTATCGAGACGTTTCCATATGTTATTCGATATAAGCAAGGTAAGGAGAACGTCGTTGCAGATGCTTTGTCTCGTAGGTATGTTTTGTTAAATACTCTTGATACAAAATTACTTGGGTTTGAACGAATCAAAGAGTTATATGCTAATGACCTTGATTTCGGTGAAGAGTTTAAAACTTGTGAAAAAAATGTTGTGGGTAAATACTTTAGAATTGATGGGTTCTTGTTTCGTGAAAATAAACTATGTATACCTGCATGTTCTTTACGTGAGTTGTTGGTTAGGGAATCACATGGGGGTGGTTTAATGGGATATTTTGGTGTTGATAAAACTTTTGCTGTTTTGAAAGAACATTTTTATTGGCCTCATATGAAACGAGATGTGGAAAGAATATGTGATAGATGTATTACTTGTCGCCAAGATAAATCTCGTGTTCAACCCCATGGATTGTATACACCATTGCCTATTCCTAATGAACCTTGGATTGATTTGTCTATGGACTTTGTGTTGGGTTTACCTAGGTCTAAGCATGGATATGATTCAATATTTGTGGTCGTGGATAGATTTTCAAAAATGGCACATTTTATTCCATGTCACAAAACTGATGATGCATCTCATGTAGCTGATTTATTCTTTAGAGAGATTGTGCGATTGCATGGTATGCCTAAAACTATTGTTTCTGATAGAGATACAAAGTTCTTGAGTTACTTTTGGAAGACATTGTGGTGTAAATTAGGTACTAAACTGTTATTTTCAACTACTTGTCATCCACAAACTGACGGTCAAACTGAAGTAGTAAATAGGACTTTGTCGGCATTGTTACGGGCTATCATTAAAAAGAATATCAAGCAATGGGAAGAATGTTTACCACATGTTGAGTTTGCATATAACCATGCTGTTCATTCTGCTACTAATTTTTCTCCATTTGAAATTGTATATGGTTTTAATCCCTTGACACCATTGGATTTATCACCATTGCCTGTTTCTGAGTATACTAACATGGATGGAGAGAAAAAGGCTGATCTTGTTAAGCAGATTCATGAAAAAGCCAGACTCAACATTGAAAGGAGAACGGAACAGTACATTAAGCACGCGAACAGGGGACGACGTCAAGTGATCTTTGAGCCCGGAGATTGGGTGTGGTTACATATGAGGAAAGAAAGATTCCCAATTCAAAGACGTTCGAAATTGCTTCCAAGAGGAGATGGTCCATTCCAAGTTCTTGAGCGTATCAATGACAATGCCTATAAATTGGATTTGCCAGGTGAGTATAATGTTAGTGCCACATTTAACGTTACTGATCTAAGTCCGTTTGATGTAGGTGATGATTTGAGGACAAATCCTTTTCAAGAGGAGAGGAATGATGAGGACATGGCATGCGTGGACTCAAACAAGACTAAAGGGACGTGGGGATCAAGCAAGGCTAGAACTAAGAGGTTCAAACAAGACCTCACTGGATTGATCCAAGATGTTTGGGCTGAAACTAATGCAAGAAAACCCAAAGAGAAGACCAATGAACATGAGACACAAGTTTGTGTCAATTTAATACAAGCCCAATAAGTGGCATATTATACTACATTCCAATTTAGCAATGGAAAAGGAACCACGCAGATACAAGGATTTTTAGTCTTTATAATTCTAATGTAATTAGGATTTTATTTAGTTAGAATTTCAATTCCAATTTTAAATTGGATTGTTATTTCTTTTATTATTAGAATTATAATAAGTTGTTACTATTCCTATAAAGATTAGGATAATTTGTTACTATTGCTATTAGGATTAGAATTTTTGCAACTAGTATAAATAAGGGTTACTTCTATTGTATTAGACATTATTCATTATTCAATATATTTGTGAGGTTATTCTCTACTTTTGGTTCTTTGAAGAATTCCTAAGTTATTTTCTTAGTTTTCTTTGAGATTCAACTTTGACTTATCATACAACAATACATAGTTGTGTGTGGCGTCTTCTACCGCATCAATCGTCGATTGTACCGAGATTACCGCTTCAATATAAGCGAGGGGTCAAGGTGTCGTTGGTGTCCATTCAACGCAGATTTTCCAACGCGAGCAATTGTACCAAGATTACCGTCTACATATAGGCGAGGGGTTAAGGTGCTGCAAGCAATTCACCCAACAACTTTGCTAGAAACGATCGGGGCGACGACCACCTCACGCAAGCGTGCCATGGAGTCTATCATTTGGTTGCTGAACAGTGTTTTGAGCAACCGATTGATATATATATATATATATATATGGGGACCGATCCATAACAAACGTTGTAAAAAAGAGTCTAGTCTTATAACACATTGCGACTCTCCATCCGAAAATCGAACGGATTAATAGAGACCAGGTTCGTAATTTATTTTTCAGTATTCCGCAGTTTAATACTGCGGACGGGACAAATGTCCAAAATACCTCTCCTTGTACTAAAAAAAACCTCTGACATCCGCAATATTAAACTGTGGATCCTGTAAAATTCTTTTCTCTCCTCTATACTTTCTTCTTCTTCTTTTTCACTTCATTATCTCCAATTTCTGTTTATGGGTTTATGTGTTTTGATATTGAGTATTTGTGTTATAAATGACCTATTTGTGATGAAAAATCGTACTTTAATACTTATCCATTCTTCTAAAGAAATTCAATTTCCCATATCTATTTGAGTATGGTAATAACTCCTTTACCTTAATCCTGGAACTGGAACAACTCATTATTTTCTTGACTCTGCTACGACTTATAGACTCAACCTTGACCAAAAATATTTTATAAACTGATCTGTTGTGACGCCCCCCAGAATAGGTCCAGTCAACCCAATCCATTCTGAGTCGTCAAATACATAGTACATAATTCAAATACAAATTTTATATCACACGGTCGTGCAAAATACGACCACACAACTGTGAGTGTCAATATACAAATATGTACAAAATATTAACATTCAAACTAAGTCCTCATTACAATTATTCTCACACTATTTATTAGAAATAGTGAGGACTACTACTGTTCTAACTCGGACCATCACTCTGTCCCCCGACTAGTTTCTGCGACATTCTCATTTCCTGAAGAGGACAATAGATGAAAAGGGTGAGCTCAACTAGCCCAGTAAAGAATATTATGACTAAGATAATGAAAAATAAATTATCGTTAGTCTTCAACAATTCAGATAAAATATTATGGACAACAAGTTTTAGATCAATATTCGCAGCGAAAATAATAATTCATTAGAAGAGTTAAGTAGAGAATGAAGTCTACTATATTCTATGATTTAAAAGTCCATCATCAATATTTTATCCCTGTAACATCAATCAATATACATCTCAAATCAAATATTCATCTTTGCACTACGGTCAAAGATATTCATTTGTATCATCAGTGGTCATGTTCATCTCAACACCTGTCCATCTTAGCACTACGATCAAAGATATTCATCAGGTAATCATTCATTTTTGCTCTACAGGCCAAAGATATTCAGTTATATCACCTTTTAGGACTGAGGATGATGAAAAATATTTTAAATAACGAATCCAGTGTGATAAAGAACAAAGACTACGGATTCGTAATCTAATTTATTCAAGTTCAAGAATATTCCATAATAATACTTTGTGGAGCAAAATTCAAGAATAAAGCTCAAAACTTAGATTCAATTAAAGATAAGAACTTTAACAAGCAACTTGGACATATAGAAGAAAATTTAATTTTTTCGTGAATAGTGCCGTATACGTGAATAGTAACCCCGACAGAAAAAATAAAAATTTTATAATAAAATTAATGATAATATTTTGGTATAATGATATTGAAAAGAATAATATCATTTATGAAAAAAAATAACATCCCTTACCTCAAAAGAATAGTACTTCTGACTGGAATATCGGATATAAGGCTGAAGAAAACTTGCACTGAATAATAATACTCAAAGTATCTAAATACTCACAAAAATATGCTCGATATTATAGAGAGAGAAAACTTCTGATTCTGGTGTGATTTTTAATTCTAACCTAAGCACCCTATTTATAGGAAAAATTTAGGATGTCAAAGTAGACTTTTTTAATAAAATAATATTATTTAAAAAAAAAAAATCCAACGGCCTCGTGAAAGCCATCAGCATTTTTCACACCAACCAAAAGTGGGGCCCACCATTTTATAAAAAAAATATTTATTTTCTGAAACTTTAATAATTCCCCGACAACAAGAATATTCTACGACCAAACGAATAATCCCCGACAACAATGAATATTTTATAACCACTTGCTTATTTTGAAATATTTGCATATTTCACCCATAATTTTTTATATTTATCAAATCAACACCTTACTATTTCGAAATAATATATATAAAAAATTAAATCTTTATTCATAAAAGTTGGGGTCTTACAACCTTCCCTCCTAATGAAATTTCGTCCTCGAAATTGACGTACGTACCTAGTATGTCGAAAAGGTGAGGATACCTCGCTTTCATTTCCGATTCTAACTCCCAGTTCATTTTCTCAATAGCATGGTTTCTCCACAAAACTTTCACTTGAGGTATAATTTTCGAGCGTAGGACATGCTCTTTCCTATCCAAGATCTTGACAGGTACCTCCTCGTATGTTAAATCTTTGGCTATCATGTCTGGTTCTAACTCAATAATGTGGTTTGGATCTTTCACATATTTACGAAGCACGGATATGTGAAAAACGTTATGAACACGAGACATGCTTGGAGGTAAAGCGAGTCTATAGGCCACCTTTCTTACTCTGTCAAGGATCTCAAATGGACCAAAGAATCGTGGATTGAGCTTTTCTCTCTTGACAAACCTCGTAACTCCCTTCCAAGGAGCAACACGTAATAACACATGGTCCCCAACATTAAATTCCACGTTCTTTCGATGAAGATCCGCGTAACTCTTTTGTCGATCTTGTGCGGTTTGTATCCGTTGCCGGATCATTTGGATCTCTTATGAAATTTCGTCCTCGAAATTGACGTACGTACCTGGTATGTCGAAAAGGTGAGGATACCTCGCTTTTATTTCCGATTCCAACTCCCAGGTCATTTCCTCAATAGCATGGTTTTTCCACAAAACTTTCACTTGAGGTATAATTTTCGAGCGTAGGACATGCTCCTTCCTATCCAAGATCTTGACAGGTACCTCCTCGTATGTTAAATCTTCGGCTATCAGTCTGGTTCTAACTCAATAATGTGGTTTGGATCTTTCACATATTTACGAAGTACGGATATGTGAAAAACGTTATGAACACGAGACATGCTTGGAGGTAAAGCGAGTCTATAGGCCACCTTTCTTACTTTGTCAAGGATCTCAAATGGACCAATGAATCGTGAATTGAGCTTTCCTCTCTTGCCAAACCTCGTAACTCCCTTCCAAGGAGCAACATGTAATAACACATGGTCCCCAACATTAAATTCCACGTTCTTTCGATGAAAATCCGCATAACTCTTTTGTCGATCTTGTGCGGTTTGTATTCGTTGCCGGATCATTTGGATCTCTTCCGTAGTCATACGTACTAACTCTGGTCCCAACAATGTTGCTTCACCCACCTCATCCCAGCATACTGGAGAACGACACTTTCTTCCATACAATGCCTCGAATGGAGCCACACCTATACTTGCCTGATAACTGTTGTTGTAGGAGAATTCCACCAATGGTAAGTACTTATCCCAACTTCCTTTGAAGTCTAGAACACAGAGTCTCAATAGATCTTCAAGAGTTTGAATAGTCATTTCTGATTGTCCGTCTGTTTGAGGATGATAAGCCGAACTGAATCATAAATCCGTGCCCATAGCTTTCTGCAAACTGATCCAAAATCGTGAAGTAAATCTGGGGTCACGATCCGAAACTATGGATACTGGCATGCCATGCAATCTCACAATCTCATTCACGTACATATGAGCAAGACGTTCAAGGGAATAAGTCTCTCATATAGGCAAGAAATGAGCAGACTTGGTTAATTTATCAACAATAACTCAAATCGCATCTATGCCTTGAGAAACCTTGGGAAGACCCGTAACGAAATCCATCGTAATGTGTTCCCACTTCCATTTCAAAATTTTCAGTGGTTGCAATGGACCCTTCAGCACTTGATGTTCCGCCTTTACACGTTGACACTTTAAACATCTTGAAATAAATTCCACGATCTCTCTTTTCATATTGCTCCACCAAAATATATGTCGAAGATCACGATACATTTTAGTACTTCCAGGATGGATTGCAAACGGTGTGTTGTGTGCCTCCATCATGATTCTATGCATCAAGTTAGAATCGTTAGGAACACAAAGTCTGGAGTTGACTCGAAGTATTTCCTCTTCATCGATTCTTGCTTCTGGAATGACACATTCTTCTTCATCTTCATCAGCTCCGGATCCGTAGCTTGAGCATTTTTAACCTTATCAATCAAAGCTGGTTCTATGCGTATACTTGACATCATCGCACTCGTTCCCACATATGATCTTCTACTCAATGCGTCAGCTATTACGTTCGCTTTTCCAGGATGGTATTGGATGGTATGATCGTAATCTTTCAACAGCTCAAGCCAACGTCGTTGCCGCATGTTGAGTTCCTTCTGAGTGAAGAAATATTTAAGGCTCTTATGATCCGTATAAATCTCCACTTTCTCTCCGTACAGGTAATGTCTCCATATTTTCAACGCGAAAATGACTGCTGCAAACTCTAAATCATGTGTAGGATAATTCCTCTCATATTCTTTGAGTTGTCGCGAGGCATAGACTATGACTTTTCCATGTTGCATGAAAACACATCCTAACCCTTTTTTCGAAGCATCGCTGTAGATAACAAATTCATCCGAACCAGATGGTATTGTCAGAACAGGTGCCGAGATAAGTCTTCTCTTGAGCTCTTGGAAGCTCTTCTCGCATTTCTCGCTCCAAATGAATTTTGTATCTTTTCGAGTCAACTGAGTTAATGGAGTAGCGATTCGAGAAAATCCTTCTACGAACCTCCGATAATAACCAGCTAAGCCCAGAAAGCTTCGTACTTTGGTCACCGACTTAGGTTGCTCCCAGCTTTGTATTGCTTCAATCTTCATTGGGTCAACAGATACTCCACGTTTCGATACCACGTGCCCAAGGAATGCTACTTCCTCAAGTCAGAACTCGCATTTCTTCAGCTTGGCATATAACTTGTTCTCACGAAGCTTTTGAAGTACCAGCTTCAAGTGGTGCTCATGATCTTCACGGCTTTTAGAATAGATGAGGATGTCATCAATAAAGACAACAACAAACTGATCCAAATATTCTTTGAATACACGGTTCATCATATCCATAAAAGCAGCAGGAGCATTAGTCAATCCAAAAGACATGACTAAGAACTCATAATGCCCGTACCGAGTTCTGAAGGCAGTTTTCGGAATATCCTCAGTTTTAATCTTCAGCTGATGATATCCAGAATGAAGATCGATCTTTAAAAAGAATTGTGCTCCTTGCAACTGGTCGAACAGGTCATCAATACGAGGTAGCGGATACCTATTCTTGATGGTGACATGGTTCAACTCCTGATAGTCAATACAAAGTCGCATACTCCCGTCTTTCTTCTTTACGAATAAAACAAGAGCACCCCAAGGAGACGTACTAGGATGAATAAAACCGATGTCTAACAATTCCTGTAATTGGACCTTTAACTCTTGAAGTTCAATAGGAGCCATTCGATATGGGATTTTAGAAATGGGTTTTGTACCGGGTTCAAGGTCAATAAAGAATTCAACTTCACGTTCTGGGGGTAGACCGGGAAGTTCTTCGAAAAATACATCAGGAAACTCATTAACAACGGAAATATTATTCAGATCTGACGTATTCTGGTTTAGATCAGTGACATGAGCTAAGAAAGTTTGACATCCGTTTTTCAATAAACGAATAGCTTTGTGACTTGAAATGATATTGACTGATTTTAGTGGTTTGGTGGTTTGGATTCGCACAACAGGTTGATTAGGAATATGAAAACTAACAACCTTACGAAAATAATCAATTCTGGCATGGTAAGTGGTTAACCAGTCAATTCCTAAAATCACGTCAAATGCAAGTATTTTCAAAGATATAAGATCAACATGTAAAGTAAGGGTACCAATCTGAATCAAGCAAGATTTGTAAACTGTGGATGTAACAAAGGTTTCTCCCAACGGAGTTTCAACAGATAAGTCAAAGTCTAATTTATCAGAAGTCAAGTTCAAACGTTGAGCACAAGTAGGTGAAATAAAAGAATGGGTAGCACCGGTATCTAACAAGGTGTAAACTTCGTAAGAGTTTATGATTAGCTTACCCGTAATTACCTCGTGTGGATTCCTCGCGTTTTGAGCTGTCACAACAAATGCTCTCTCAGAAATCACCGACTTTGACTTGTCCGAAACCGCCTTTGGAATCACCACCCCCGCTGGACTTGGTTTCGCAGCAGGACAATCTCGAGCTATATGTCCTTCTTTTTCACAGTTATAGCATGCTTTGAATTGTTGTTGGCAGTTTGGGCTGATGTGTCCCTCTTTCCCGTATTTATAGCATACGACCGGTGGTCGTTCTCCTCCCCTAGAAACAGTTGATGCTGGTGCTGATGTTGACGTCTTCACGTTCTCATTATTGTACCTTCTCTTCTTGAAATCTCTTTTCGATTCGTTTTTTCTACTATCATGGCCACGATTACCACCGGAGTGGTTACCGCTTCTGTCATACTTTCCTCCCCGCTGGTCGTCATTGCTCCGATGACTGCTGCCACCAGCACGACCTTGGTTGTTGTCCCTTGGTTGAATATAATCACTATCTCGTTCTAACAACTGGGCCCTGTTCACTCTATCCGAATATAGAAAAAATTTGTGAGAAATGAGGTATTGACGTATTTCGGGTTTCAAACCTCTCAGAAACATCCGCGTCATACGTTCCTCATTCTCCACCAAATGAGGTGCAAACCTGGACAGCTCCGCGAACTTAGCCTCGTACTGGGACACAGTCATGTTATTTTGTTCTAGTCGGATAAACTCTACCTCCTTCATATGACGAATACTTTCAGAAAAGTACTTGTTATTGAACCGTTTTGAAACGCTTCCCAAGACATCTTGAGTGCGGCAGGCTGGGTACGCTTCACAGACTCCCACCAGTAATCTGCTTCTCCACGGAACATAAAGGTGGCAAATGGAACCTTATGTTCCTCCGTGCATCCCAATACATCAAATATCTTGATAATTTGCTTAACTCACGTCTCCGCCTTGATCAGATCCGGCTTTCCCTGAAATTCTGGTGGTCCCAACTCTTTGAACTACTTGGCAGTGACAAGCCGCGAGTTGTTATTATCTCCACCTGTATTTTGCACACAAGTCTCCCTCGTCTAATTTTGCATGAACTGCAAAAAACTTCTAAACATCTCATCGTTTATCGTCTGACCAGCGTTATTTTCAGGATGAACATTGCCTTCTTGTTGCACGTTCTCCTGGTTAACGATTAAAGGTGTCTCCACGGTCTCATTCACTTTGTTGTTAACATTCTCAGCTACCATTCTCAAATACTGCCATAAAACAAGGGTTAATTAAACAAATTAACATATCCCATATTGACCCTATGCTCCGACTGACCAATTAAATACCACATAAGCTTAGGTAGGACACACTAGCGAAGGATTTACTCGTCTCTCCCCTCCTAGTTCTATTCCCCGATCTCCGCCAGAGATCATATCCCTAAGCTCTGATACCAACTGTGACGCCCCCAGAATAGGTCCAGTCAACCCAACCCATTCTGAGTCGCCAAATACATGGTACAGAATTCAAATACAACTTTATATCATACGGTCGTGCAAAATACGACCACACAACTATGAGTGTCAATACAAATATGTACAAAATATTAACATTCAAACTAAGTCCTCATTACAATTATTCTCATACTATTTATTAGAAATAGTGAGGACTACTACTGTTCTAACTCGGACCATCACTCTGTTCTCCGACTAGTTCTTGCGACATTCTCATTTTCTGAAGAGAACAATAGATGAAAAGGGTGAGCTCAACTAGCCCAGTAAAGAATATTATGACTAAGATAGTGAAAAATAAATTATCGTTAGTCTTCAATAATTCAGATAAAATATTATGGACAACAAGTTTTAGATCAATATTCGCAGCGGAAATAACAATTCATTAGAAGAGTTAAGTAGAGAATGAAGTCTACTATCTTCTATGATTTAAAAGTCCATTATCAATATTTTATTCCTGTAACATCAATCAATATACATCTCAAATCAAATATTTATCTTTGCACTACGGCCAAAGATATTCATTTGTATCATCAGTGGTCATGTTCATCTCAACACCTGTCCATCTTAACACTACGACCAAAGATATTCATTAGGTAATCATTCATCTTTGCTCTACAGGCCAAAGATATTCAGTTATATCACCTTTTAGGACTGAGGATGATGAAAAACATTTTAAATAACGAATCTAGTGTGATAAAGGACAAAGACTACGGATTCGTAATCTAATTTATTCAAGTTCAAGAATATTCCATAATAATACTTTGTGGAACAAAATTCAAGAATAAAGCTCAAAACTTAGATTCAATCAAAGATAAGAACTTTAACAAGCAACTTGGATATATAGAAGAAAATTTAATTTTTTCGTGAATAGTGCTGTATACATGAATAGTGTCGTATACGTGAATAGTAACTCCGACGGAAAAAATAAGAATTTCATAATAAAATCTATGATAATATTTTGGTATAATGATATTGAAAAAAATAACATCATTTATGAAAGAAAATAACATCCCTTACCTTAAAAGAATAGTACTTCTGACTGGAATATCGGATATAAGGCTGAAGAAAACTTGCACTGAATAGTAATATTCAAAGTATCTAAATACTCACAAAAATACGCTCGATATTATAGAGTGAGAAAACTTTTGATTCTGGTGTGATTTTCAATTCTAATCTAAGCACACTATTTATAGAAAAAAATTAGAATGCCAAAGTAGACTTTTTTTAAAAAATAATATTATTTTTAAAAAAAAAAAATTCCAACCACCTCGTGAAAGCAATCAGCATTTTCCACACCAACTAAAAGTGGGGCCCACCATTTTATAAAAAAAATATTTATTTTTCGAAACTTCAATAATTCATAATAAATAGTCCTTTATCAGAAAAATACAAATTCTATATCTTTTTATAGAATTTAATTCTCTACAACTTTGTAGAAGGAAGTTTTTCTAAATTTCAAACATAAATTATTCAAAATCCACAAACGGATGATTTTTCACACCAAAATACTGATAAAAACACATCAGCACTAATTCCTTCTTTTATATCCACAAAATAAATATTTTCTTATCATATAAATCAATAATTAATTATTCACAAATAATATTACAGAACTATAATATTGACAACCAGGTCGTTCCCAGGAAAGAGGGGGCCTTCCGATAAGGACTTCTCCTTACTGACGCGCAATTAAATAACCCCTCATAGACAGAACTTCCTTAGACATTGTCAATAATGCTATCTAATAATATTTTCAAATAATATGAATTATTGAGTTGATAATGTGAAATACTGCGCAGTGACAATTATTGAATCAATAATACAAAATATCAACGGTAGCAATTATTGAATCAATCATATAAAATAGCAACGTAGTAATTATTGATATAAAATATCAACGTAGCAATTATTGAATCAATAAAATATCATGCAATTATTGAATCAATAATATAAAATATTAAACAGTAATTACTGTAACAATAATTGAGTAGTGACTTCTTACGTAAGAATCAATAATTCAAAATACTGTGCAATACCGTGTGCTACCGTGCAACACCGCGTATTACTGTATTTTAACCATCGGATATTTCAACAGTACTAACAGTAACAACTACGCCGTTATTTTATAAAAAAGTTATTTCTGTCGCTTTCTATATCTGATAGTTATTCCGTTGTGGGGCCCACAAATAGCTGCGCCGTCGTACGAATATTCTTCGACAACAAGAATATTCCACAACCAAACGAATATTCCCCGACAACAATGAATATTTTATAACCACTTGCTTATTTTGAAATATTTGCACATTTCACCTATAATTTTTCACATTTATCAAATCAACACCTTACTATTTCAAAATAATATATATAAAAAATTAAATCTTTATTCATAAAAGTTGGGGTCTTACATCTATGATATGAGAAACTGAGAAACGAGACTCCCCACGAACACAAGACATTTGATGCAGGCCTCTACCGTACCATCACAAAGCCCCGCCATCTCGAAGCCGAAGACATTCGAAGACGTCCAAAGCCGAATACATCCGAAATCTAATTCGAAGCCATCTGCCATCCCGAAGCCGAACCGATCCGTAGGAACTTGATCCTGAAGACAAGTCCCGAAGACATCCGTTATCGTCGTCCGAACTTGAAGCCCAACTCCCGAAGTTAACAAAAAATTTCAATCTTTGTTTGCTTCATGGATCATGTATGAAAAAGGATATGGCTGCACTTGTTCCTGATTAAAAGTATTTTTAATCAAAAGGATTGGTTGAAAAAGATCTACCATAATAGAGGAGAGAGAAAAAATGTAGTGAATTTGAAAATGGAAAGGCTCCGCAGTTTAATATTGTGGATGTCGTTTGATTTTTATAAGTGGGGGCATTTTGGTCTTTTGTCCCGTCCACAGTATTAAACTACGGAATACTGAAAACTAAACTGCGGACGTGAGTTCTATTAATCCGTTCAATTTTCAGATGGAGGGTCGCAATGTATTGTAAGGCTAGATTTTTTTTTACAACGTTTGCTATGGATCGGTCCCCTATATATATATATACGGAAAGGATTAAGGGCATATCCCTTGATCCTACATACTTTGCTCACTACCTTTAGCAACGGACCAGACGACGGTTCGGTCCGTCGTCATAACATATAAACCGTTTCTGTTCTATAGTGACGGACTGAACCGTCGCCCGATCCGTCGCTAAAGATGATGAGCATGGTATGTAAAATAAAAGAGTAAGCTCTTAAAATGAAATATATATATATATATATGAGAATGATTCATAGTAAAGTTGGATAAAAGTCATTCATTCAACCGTTTATTCTAAAGATTCAAAAGCAGATAAAATTATCATCCAAACAACTGTTGTCAATATTGTATCTAACGCAATATCCACACAACTGTTATTCTAAGCTGCTAATTCGAGTACATACATTCATTTATTTGCATAGTATGTCAATATTGTATCTAACGCAACAAAAAGTTGCATTATTTTTTGTGGCTAGACTCTATAAACAAAGATATGAAAGTTATTACATTGACCTACTTTTATAGGGGGTTTTGAAATAATGAACTAGTATAGAAGTTTTAGATTTTGATCAATCATGATGAGGTAACATTAAATCCTCAATTATGATCGGAAAATGAGTTTTGGTCTTTGGTGTGACAAGATGCACTATTTAATTGAAGAAATTTTAGATGATAAAGTCAAGATTCATGTCACAAATTCCAGTGCTAATTAGCCTGTGTATGAACTAAAATGAAATTGATGAATTTTATAAAGTAATTATGAATTTGGGGAATGTTGATGTGAGAGGGTCAAAATACTAGTCTTGTTATTTTCTTTACCATCTTACTAGCACTTCTTTTGTCATTGTGATTCATGACAAATACACAAAAATAATTGAAGGATAAAAATAATTCTTCAGATTTAACAATCTTTTTGACAACATGCACTTGGCTGAAATTGTCTCTCTCGCACGCAGTTCCAATAAAAGAAAATGTGGGAGCATGATCTAGGATGTAATCCTACATTTGGAATACAAGAATTAAGGTAAGAATGAAATGTCTTATTCTTATAAAATAAAAAATTTTGTGTTTGGCTGTTTCATTGAAATGGAATGAATTATTTCCATTTCAACCAAACTTGTGAATTTTATTCCTTGTGGGAGGGTATAAAATGATTCATTTTGGTTAAGAATGTAATGAATCATTTCACTCTTCATTCCATTCTTTCACCCATTTCATTCTTCCAATCCAAACGTGGTGTAAGGTTAATTGTGACTGCAAGCACAATCGCACATAATTAAGGATTTTTAACTCGAGAAATGATAGGAAAGAAAATGAAAAGAAAGTAACTTTCTTTAGTTCTGTTTTTGAGTTTAGTAAGGAAAATATAATAATTTTTCTATCCTATGTTTGTGAGTTGCTAAGGAAAACAAATAATTTTTATTTTGTGATATATTATTACTGTTGTACCCTTACATATTGAATATAACATGCTTAATGGATATGTGTTGCAAGTAAGGTTAATTACGAAATTACAATAAATTCATTGTTAACACCAAAATTTGTCCGCCCGCCAAATCACCAAACAGCGAGCCTAAACCTACATAGTAAACAAACAATCACACCAAAAAGGTTGATGCTTGGGGCAGCCGGGGAATAGCTTTGGTGTAAGAATCAGTACCGACCAGAAAACGTCAACAATAAAGGTATGTAATTACTCTAGTGAATAAGAGTAATAAAGCATGTGTGTAAAATAAGTTGTACCTGAAACTTGAATTATAGATGTGTATTTATTGGTTGATCACACCTCCCCGTTTGGACTAGGAATCCTATATACAGATAATTGCAAGCCCTCTTGATTGAATATAACTCAACCTCCTCAGTAAAATGAAGTCAACAGAATAAGGGATTCATAAGTCAACTGGGACTGTAGACTCCCTAAAACGTCAAGTCTCCTATTGAAATATTTTGCCTCGTGACACAGGTTCCACCGAATCGTCCAGACCCACTCTGACCCATTTTCATTTCCTTAGCTTTTTTGGCTTAATTTCCTTTTTCTTTTCTTGACTAATTGAAAAACTCAGACATGAGTTTTTTTTATAAAAAAATTACAATTTTCCTTAATTTTCCTCTCCTTTACCTAGTTTTAAAAACTCAGAAACAGGGTTGTTACATACATACAGACATACTGTTGCACATAATTTGTATCAGAAGTCTTCTATTTGGTGCATACAAATGAATGTTGAAAATAAAAAATAAAAAATAAAAAATAAAAAATAAAAAATAAAAAATAAAAAATTACAATAATATATAGACGAAGTACAACCTGCAAAACAGGATTGCTGATAATTATATATTAAGATTCTTTAACCATTAAGGTTCCTTTTAGCAAATCTTTGAAGGAATCTTAAACAAATTCAAGGTCTAATCTCTAATAGCATTAATACCAAAAATAAAATCAAAGAAAAAAGAAGATGAATTTGAAAGCTTTTAGTAATCTTCTTTTTTCATTTTTCAGGTCCGTAACTATTATTAGTTGAGTTTCTAATGTAGGATGTTCCCAGTCTATGTGAGATTTGGGCTGACCTCCTCAGTTGGTGGTACAGGCCCACCATAAGCGACCCAACTAATTGTCGCTCAACTATCTCCTTAGATCTTTGATCATGTGTGGTGGATGAGAGGATTTTTCGACTCATAGTTAGGATGGATGAAATGTCTACTAACATGCTACCTGGAATTGTATGGTAAATTTAATTTTTACGCTAGGCCCCATTCATGTTTGTTGGTGCAAAAGAGTGTGGACCTTTACTGGGCTCAAGCCTTGTCAAATACTATGGGATGGGCCGGGCCATTGGGAGAGGATGTATATGTGGTGTCCGTTATCAAATCTATGTAGTTATAGCCTGGTTTTTTCAAATTTTAGCCCCAACCAAACTTAACCTCGAAGATATGGCCTTAATAGTTTAGTATTTTTTAGTGCGGTGGCGGACTGGCGGACTGGCGGTGCAGTTCAATTCGGTGCATCGGTTAGTGTGATGATATCAATATTTTATTTCTTGGAGTAAAGTTGGTGGGGGGTACGGTTTCCTTGTAAAAGCTATTCCCTCTATTTTATTAAATAATACTACTATCACATAAATTATTTCACATAATCTTCATATACATTCATATACATACTGTGAGCTTCCGTTTGATCTTCACATACATTAACATACATACTGCGGATCCCGCATGTCAGACAGAGACCCACAGTATGTATGTGAATGTATGTGAAGATTATGTGAAATAATTTATGTGATAGTAGCATTGCTTTATTTTATTACAACTGACGTTTTAATTTATTTTGTATATTTTTAAATAATTATTGTTTGCATGTGTCCGAGAATCTAAAATTCTTTTTCTATAATATCTATATTATACACATCTTCTTTCTCTCTTTTTTTTAAATAAAAGATAATAATATTATTTTCTTCTTAAAATTAAGCTATTAATTATTAGTTTTGATAAATGCGGACGTTCTTTTAGTGACAGATAATATAAGATAGAGGGAATATTAAAGATAATGCGGTTCAAATCACTTATTACTATATAGTAGTATTATTTTATTTTTTTTGTTGCGAACTGAAGGGAATAATTGTTACTCTTATCTTCTAGATGGTTTGGACCACCACACATTGTGACAATGCAATTAAGTAGTTACTCCAGTCCCAGAGTATTATGATTTTGGGTCAATTGGTGCATGCATGCTATTTGATCAAACATTTTATGGTTGTAACGTTGTCATTACTCATAATAACAATGATAATTAAGAGTCGGCTGCCTGCCCGCTCATAATGGTGATTGAGATAGTGATAATTAAGGGCGGAAAATGAAACAATTGCTTAGGGGTGTATGTATTCGAATTCGCTTACTAAATTCTAAATATAAATTATTTAAATTTAAATAAATTTTAAATTTTGATAAATTATTATAATTTTTTTTAATTATAATTTTCTATTGATGTTCGTATCATATTCGCTCAAAAAGTTTAAATTGTTTGGGCTCGATACGAAATCGTGATCGACTTGATAATCAAATGAGCGTCGATCAAACTTTATTTCTGATTTCATAAATTTTATAAACCAAATCTGAACAAATCAATACTCGACTCGACTCGATTTATTTACACTCCTACTCATAATGGTGATAATTGCTCCTAATTAATGGAGTACTATGACTTTTCAAACCCAATTTCTCTCAATTGTTAATATTTTGATTATATTTTTTAAGCCTTATTAATTTCGTTGAGTAAGAGAGTAAATAACATATTTATTCTTCATTTTATGTATCTTTATCTTATCATTTTAAAAACACAAAAAATTATACATTTAATTATTTTTTTAGGACCGAGTAGTATATGACGGTTAAATAAAAAAGCGACGCCCCTAAGAAAGTCTTCAAATTTTCTTATGTCACTTCAATAAATAAGATAGGGTTCTTAGAATTAATAATTGCGTGTCAATCTCAAAGAATGTCTTCAAATTTTATTATGTCCCTTCAATAAATAAGATGGGGAATTGATATTTTTATATGTATTTTTGATATTTTAAAAATTTTAAAAACATATCAATGAAAAGCTTGTTGAAAGTCCTGAAGACGGGGTGGGTCCGTTTGTTGAAATTTGAGGCTGCTTGCAGCCTGCAATCCCAATTCCCAAGGCATGTCGTCACTCCTCACAGCTGACTGAAACTTTGAATCGTATTCATGCATGTTGTTTATTTCTGGCACGAGTTAGCTTGTCAGGTGTAGTTGACAGCTACATGTCCTGATGAAGTTGAATAATGCTCTCTTTTAATAATTATTAATTTTTAAAAATTAATTTGATATATTTTAAAATTTAAAATTAAGATAATTCATTAATAATTATAAAAAAATAAATTTTATAATAAGTAATACTTTTGAGATAGCTTATAATATTAATTATTGTATTGAGTAAATTAAACTAATTTTATGTTAATTTTGAGTTTAAAAAATTAATAATAATAATATTATATTTTAGAACGGAAGGAGTATCCAAAGATTCAGTTCAACAATTTGTATCAACTAAAATATTTTTTATAAAAAAGCCCCATTTTGAAAATACAATATAATTAATTTTATAATCCAACCAAATAAATTTTATATAAATAGGAAATAAGTTTCACAAAAAAAATAAATTAAACTCACCGAAGACATAAAGGTCGTTAGGCTAAGGTGATGTTTGATAAAACTGAATAATTAAGAACTAAATAATTAGTATATCTTAATAAATTAAATCATTTGACTAAAATAGTATCTAAACTTAAAAGGTTATTTAGTAACTAAAAAGTATAAAATATCTGAATGACTTTTAAATTTAAAAATATTTTAAATTGATTTTTAAAAAATTAATAATGATCTTAAAATTTTGGAAGAAAGAGAGTATAATATTTATAGAGGCTCCATATATTTAAAATTTTTATTAAGAGACATCTTTTAATGATTTGAATTTATATTTTTTTTAACTGATTAAAAGACGATATAAGACAAACAAAATTTTACCAAGACCTGACAAAAAAGTGAATTTGGTTTACAAAAAAATGGTTATAGTTCCATTAAAAACTAAACCCATATAACTTTATTTTAATATGAATTAAGTGGATTAGAACCAAATGGTTATGGGTTCAATATAAGTCAACCTATTTTTAAGATTTTTTAAATGATTATGGCACAATGAAATAAATTACTTAATATATTAATTTTTTATCTTCATTTCACTTATCTCCCTAATTTTTTTTATAAATTATTTCTTTCTCTCTCTAAATTTTTACATCCATTTTCTCTCTCTAAAATTCAAACTTTATCTCTCCCTGAAAAACCGAAATGGAACTCTAAATTCTGGACTAAAATAAGTTGGATAAGTTTAATTGAATTATGCTTCTTTTTGTTAGAACATTCTTTTTGGAATAAACTGAATAGTCCAATTTAACGTCTGGTTTGAAAAAAATAGTTCAACTAAAACATTAAACTATACAACAAATGATAAAATTACCCCCCCATAGGTTAAGTAAATAAAAGTGAAAACATTCTTATATCAAACAAAAGGGTAAAAATGTGTCCAGAAGGTTCTGTTTCACCATGGCCAGAAGGTTCCATTAAACACCTCTTCAAAAATAATAAATTAAGACATTTTAAATACAAAATTAGCTTGATTATTTAAGTATTCAAAATAATAATTTTATAATTATTCATACTTTTACATAGTTTATAATAACTACAATATTTATAATTATATTGAATTGAATTAAATAAATATATATTAATTGTTAACATCAACATATTATAGATCGACTTTAAAAAACTAAATGTCTCTTAAATTTTAGTAACGGAGGAGCTAAATTACAATTAAGTTGCACAAAAAAAGTTACTAAAATATTATTCTGTTATGAAATATATAATCAATATTTATTTTTTAAAATTAATTTGAGATATTTTTAAACTCAAATAATATAATAATAAATATTATAAATTAACTACTATTAGTTATAAAATTTATTATTTCGTAATGTTCACTAAATCTTATTCATATTAATTTTAAGTTTGAAAGTGTTATAGTTTGACTTTTAAAATTTAGCAATAATCTTATAATTTACAACGAAAAAAGAATTAAAAATGTTGACATGGTTGATAGAAACAAAAAATGTTCAAGGATAATTTAAAAAAAAAACTTGAGAGGAAAAAGTAATCAAGAACACCTTTTGTGTTTTTAAAAAAAAAAAGAAAAAAGAAAGCAAATTGGAAGCAGGTAAGCTGTTGAAATCCGGCCGAACAATATTAAACTTACTAGGCCAACCTAAATCTATTACTATATATAACAAGATAAATGAAGAGTTTATCTCGAGTCAATTAACAAATCAATTAATTCATTTTAATTTGTCACGAGTTAATTCGAAGTTCATCACCTATGCTTAGTGGTGCACAAAAGGCCCGAGGCCTGCGGCCTGGCCTTGGTCCGGCCTGGGCCCGGGCTGGTCAAAGCCTGGCCTGGTCAAAGCCCGGTCCGATCAGGCCTGGCCTAGAAGGCTTGAAAAGGCCGCTTTTTTTAGGCAAAAATCTGGCCTGGCCTGGCCTGAAAAAAAGTCTGGTCTGGCCTGGCCTGGGGCTTGGACTGGGGCCTGGCCTGGCCTGGCTGGGCCTGGCCTGAGGCCTGGCCTGGCCTGGCCTAACCTGAGACCTTGCATGTTTTTTTATCCAATTATTTGTATTTTTTGTACTTTAAATTTATAATTATTCATCAATAAACAATAAATTTTAACTTATTCATTATTGTAATTGCTAAACTATAATATATTAGTTTTAATTAATACATCAATAAAGTTTAAAATTTTAATTATTCATTCTTGATTTCTTACAAGTACATTTAATTAACATATTAGCTAGTTTATTTAATATTAATAAGTTAGTTGATTAAATTTTAATATTAATATATGAGTTAGTTTATTAATATTAATAAGTTAATTGATTAAATTTTAATATTAATATACCACTTAGTTTATTTAATATTCATAAGTTAGTTAATTAATACATCAATAAAGTTTAAAATTTTAATTATTCATTCTTGATTTCTTGCAAGTACATTTAATTAATATATTAGCTAGTTTATTTAATATTAATAAGTTAGTTGATTAAATTTTAATATTACTATATGAGTTAGTTTATTAATATTAATAAGTTAATTGATTAAATTTTAATATTAATATACCACTTAGTTTATTTAATATTCATAAGTTAGTTAATATTCATAAGTTAGTTAATTAATACATCAATAAAGTTTAAAATTTATGATTTTGGTTATTTTTCAGGTATTCTGTTGTACCAATTTAAATAAAAATTCTATAAAGCAATTAGAAAACTAATTGGAAATAATACTTGAGATATAATTTATGATTTTATAATTTAAATTTATGATTTTATAATTTTTGAACTTTAAATTTATAATTATTCATCAATAAAGTATAAATTTTTACTTACTCATTATTGTAGTTTATAAATTATAATACATTAGTTTTAATTAATACATCAATAAAGTTTAAAATTTTAATTATTCATTATTGATTTTTTGTAGATACATTTAATTAATATACATCTTCAATGAATATAACTAGTTAGTATATTTAATATTAATAATAAGTTAGTTACTTAGTTGATAGTAAACAACTATACATAGTTGATAGTTAATATTAATAATAAGTTAGTTACTTAGTTGTTAGTTACTTCAATGAAATTAACTTTATATTCAAAAAATAAAAGTGTAATCTACAGTTTTTTCTACGAAGTGTATAGTAAACAACTATACATATATTTAGGAAATCAATTTATTTTATATTCAGTTACATCTAAATTACATTTTCTTTTAATTTAAGAGAAATATATTTATTTTTGTTCTAATCATTCAACTTATATTGGTATGTAGTAGAATGTTAAAATAAAATAAATATCAAAAATCTTGCATCATTTTTACAAAATTTTATTACAAGTACATTTAATTAATACATTTAATCATTCATATATTAATATATGAGTTAGTTTATTAATATTAATAAGTTAGTTTATTAAATTTTAATATTAATATACTACGTGGTTTATTTAATATTCATAAGTTAGTTAATATTCATAAGTTAGTTAATATTGCATAGCATATTATTAATATAACAGGTATATAATATTAATATTATTAATAGTTATTAATAATATAACATTAATAATAGTTATTAATAGTTAGTATTAATGTTATTATTAATATTATTAATATAAGTTAGTTAGTTATTTATTATTAGTTAGTTAATATTGTAATTTTTTTTTTTATAAGTGCTGAACCAGACCAGCCTGGGCCTGGCCCAAGGCCTGGCCTGGCCTGGCCTACAGGCCTCATCAGGCCATGGTTTGGGGGTCGAGGCCTGGCCTGGCCTGGCCTGAAGGCCCAAAAGTCAAGGCCTGGCCTGGCCTGGTCAACGGCCAAAGCCTGGCAGGCCTAGGCCGGACCAGACCAGGCCGGCCTGTTGTGCACCACTACCTATGCTCACGTTCATATATATATATATATATATATATATATATATATATATATATATATATATATATTTGTATCAAACTTTTCGTATAAATCAATTATTTGAGAGTCATAATTATATATATATGTGTGTGTGTGTGTGTGTCAAACTTTTCATATCCTGTATTATATTATTTCAAGGATGCACATAAATGTATTAAAAAATATATACAATGATTTTGCTCTTCAATTTCATGTTCATTAATATATTGTTACCATCCATACTATATTATTTATACTCACATTATAATACTAAATGAGACACCACAATTTATATTGCATTATCTGTTGTAAAAATTATTAAAATAAAAAACAAAGATGATTAGAGGAAGAGAGAAAATCTTCTTATTTCATATTAGTTGTAATCCTTTGTGTGTATCTCATGCTCCTATATATAGACACATGCACATAAACATTTAGAGGTTACAAAACTTAAAAGATCATAATCAACACTTAAAAGACATGGGGGTTTCAAATATTAAAGGACATATGAGTTACAAATATTAAAGGACATGGTAATAAAGAAGGAAGGAATGAACCTAGACATCCATATATGTTATAATTTTATAACACTCCCCCTTGGATGTTTATTGTACAACAATACGCATTGAAAGCTGCCTCATTAAAAACCTTACCAGAAAAAACCCAATGGGAAAAAATATTGGTTAAGGAAAAAAGAGTGCAGCGTGTATTTGCTCCCTCTCATGAATGTATCCTTAAGTCCTTCAGCTGTCGCATTTCAATATTGCGACGCAATCCTTCAAACGTTGTAGTTGGTAATGCTTTGGTGAACAAATTTGCTAGATTGTCTTTTGATCCAATTTGTTGAACATCAATGTCACTACACTTATCAAGGTCATGTGTGAAAAAGAATTTCGATGAGATGTGCTTTGTTCTATCTCCTTTGATGTATCCTCCTTTTAACTGAGCTATACATGCAGCATTGTCTTCATACATAATGGTTGGAGTTCCTTAGCTGGAGGATAAACCGCATGTTTCACGAATATGTTGAGTCATTGATCTTAACCATACACATTCTCGACTTGCTTCATGGATTGCAAGTATTTCAGCATGATTAGATGAAGTGACAACTAGAGTTTGCTTTGTAGATCTCCATGATATAGCCGTATCACCACACATAAAGAGATAACCTGTTTGAGATCGACCTTTATGTGGATCAGATAAATATCCTGCATCAGCATATCCAACTAATTTATGATTATCATTATTTGAATAAAATAAGCCCATATCCATAGTTCCTCGTAGGTAACGAAAAATATGTTTAACCCCATTCTAATGTCTCCGGGTAGGAGAAGAGCTATATCTTGCTAACAAATTTACAGAGAATGCTATATCAGGTCGTGTATTATTAGCAAGATACATTAAATGCACTAATTGCACTGAGGTATGGTACTTCAGGACCAAATATTTCTTCATTATCCTCACGAGGTCTAAAAGGGTCCTTTTTCACATCAAGTGATCTAACAACCATTGGGGTACTCAAAGAATATAAATAATGAGGAGAAACATGAAAATGGGAAGAATATAAATAACAGAGATACCAATAACGAATAAAATATTTGTTATCGGTATGGAATGAAAGGACATTGGTCTCGTACCTGTCGTACAACCAAACATCTTGTTAATTTATATCAGTCCTCATTGAAAGGAAAGGAGAAGAATATAGAAATAAATTTTCCTCATCCACATCAAGACAACGATGATATCTATTTTGATCCTATGGATATGACACA
The DNA here is from genome assembly GCA_020205555.1 of Panax stipuleanatus. Classification (NCBI taxonomy): domain Eukaryota; kingdom Viridiplantae; phylum Streptophyta; class Magnoliopsida; order Apiales; family Araliaceae; genus Panax; species Panax stipuleanatus. The sequence goes on from CM035123.1 coordinate 108,187,972, forward strand.
CCTTGACGTTGCAGATTTCTTTGAGCAAAATAATGAGCAAGTTAATATTTCTTTAGCAAATTCCAGATAATAATTATCAAACAATCTATTGATTTTTCCAGAATAATTGAATTATTAGTGATCACATGCACATAATAATTATCAAAAAAAAATAGTACAGTCATGCATGATGACCATGCAATACTGGCATGCATGATGACCATGCAATACTAAAACACACGTATATATAGAGAAAGTGAGTTATACCTTCTTCTATTTCAAACCAAAAAATGATTATGTTCAAGATGAAGGTGAGGAGCTACTCGTGCTGATAGCGTGTTGTAAAAATTATTAAAATAAAGAACAAAGATGATTAGAGGAAAAGAGAAAATCTTCTTATTTCATATTAGTTGTAATTTTTTGTGTGTATCTCATGCTCCTATATATAGACACATGCACATAAACACTTGGAGGTTACAAAACTTAAAAGATTATAATCAACACTTAAAAGACATGGGGGTTTCAAATATTAAAGGACATAGGAGTTACAAAGATTAAATGACATGGTAATAAAGAAGGAAGGAATGAATCTAGACATCCATATATGTTATAATTTTAGAACATTATCAACATTAGCTCGCTTCTTGCACGTGTTATCAATCTAGTAATAAATAATACATAAAAATTCAATAAATGTTAAAAGAATTCATACATTCGGATATATAAATTAAATATAATCTTCACTGATATTCCGCATCATTTCGTGACTCCTTCCTAGCACCTACACATACCTCTTGGACAATTCAATCAGAATGACCAGATTCATTCGAGTGTTTGAGAGTCACTTATGGAATTAATTATTTGTAATGTCTATCTCGGATAAATCAAGTTAATTCAAAGTAAGACTTAATACTCATCTCAATAGCATCAATCAACGTATTGTGTCATTTCATAATTAATCTGTTATTTAATCACATAAAAGATATTTTTGCTATTTTTAAGGTTATTTGATGATACTTTCAAGTACAAAAGTTGCGTTTTTTTTAATATAATAAATAATTTTAAAATGATAATAAATAATTCATGAAATTAAATAAGAGGATAATCATGGGTTTGCTGAAAGCTTCGCCTGCTGGGGAAGGCGACAGATATTAATCCGGAGGAACCTCAGTCTTACAGCTGACTGAAACTTTGAATTGTATTCAATATCAATATATGAGAGACTGATTAATTAAGATGAAGAAAAAGACTATCAGAGATTCTTTATAAGTAGTAGTATATACTTACTTTTTCGAATATCCCAAAGTTTGGTTCAACCAGGTACGTGTGTATATATATAAACTAAATTTAAAATAAGATTTAATTTATGTCTAGATCATCTTCTGTGTCTCCTTAATTTCCAGCACCTAGGCGGCTATTCATACACTTAGAAAAATCGGATGACCCAATTCGAGTTTTTGAGACAGACTAACTTATGAAATTATTTATGTCATTAATTACTGGATGGAATTTAAAATAAGTCTCACTAACATCAGCGTATTGTATTACCTTATATATAATTGGCCTGTTAATTAATTACCCAAGCTATATATATTTTGTTATTAATTTCTAAAGCTAGCCATTTGATATTGGATTATAATTAATTTCAAGCGGAAATCAATTAATGTGGTATTATATAATATATATGCTTTTGGTTTTAAATAACTTACTACATGACATGACATGACATGAGATAAATTAACTAACTAATACCTATTAGTGTTAGATTAGTAGTACAAATTAATAATCCAATCACATACATGCATGCATGCATCATTTTTGCAAATATATATATATATGGTGTTAGAAAACAGAAAATATTGAGCAAAAGTAATTTGTTTATTATCAGAGTACATCATCTTATTAATACAATTACAAATATGGACTATACTGTAACTAATATTGACAACTGTACTTAGCATTACATCAGCACTAACCAAAGCTAGCTAACTGAATTACAACATGTGTTTAAAATAAAATAAACTATTTACAATCTAGCCTAAGTCATCCTTAGCATCCCCCTCAAGTTGTGTGTGGAAAACAAATTGTAAACACCCAACTTAGAAAGGAAAAAATGGAGTTTGTCACTGGGCAAAGCTTTGGTAAAGAGATCAGCAGGCTGTAGTAATGATTCCTTGCTTGAGTTTGTCTCGCACAATATGACAGTCAATTTCAATATGTTTAGCAGCAATGTGAAGAGCAGATTTGCTATCACAAAATAACTGAACAGGAGTGAGATTAGGAACTTGAAGATCTTTTAGAAGGGCAAGCAACCATTGAATCTCACAAACAACAGTCTTTGCCATGGACGTATATTCAGATTCAGCAGAAGATCTGGACCGAGTAGATTGTTTCTTACATTTCCAAGAAATAAGAGAATCACCAACCTAAGAAATATGTGAACCACGGTGATTAAAACTGAGAAACATGGCAGGCGCGCAGTGCGTTACAGTTTAATGACTTCAAATATTTTCTGATGCTACCTAGCGCCTAGCTGTTCACTCACCTTAATATAATAACCAACGCCAACAACATAATAGCTAAGAAAACCAAAGCCAGAAAACCGGTTACCGCTCCTGCCGGTATCCTCCGCTCCTTTCTCTCCCTCCTCTTTCTCTTCATTTCCACGTACTTTCTATACCTTTCCTTCTCCTCCCCTTTCTTTCCTTTCCTTCTCTTCCCACTTTCCACCGCCTCAAGCAAAATCCCCAAACTATCCCTCCCACTCAAGCACTTGCTATCCATATCATGAATTTGCAAATTTACCGTCTTCAACTCCAATTCTCCTCCTTCCTTCCACTCAAGCATAGCCGCTGTTCTCAACTCCACCCACTTCGACATACCGGCCCGCCAACCGCCGACCGCCAAAGTCGCATACTTTACTTCAATATGGCCGCCAATCCAGTGCGGCCGGACAGATACTGGTCGCAGGCTAGACACATTGGCGGCCCTCTTTAGAGCTGGATCAATCACGATCCAGCTTAAAGTCATGTACTCGTTTAAATCCGACCAATAAGTATCGACGTCACGTTCAAAATTTTCAGGTATTATGATCGAGTCTTTCGGGTTTAGTACCTCGATCCGAAAGGTGGACTCGAGGAAACTTTTACGGCCCGTGTTTGTTACATCAACGTTGGAGTATACAAGATTGTTTTTGTAGTGTATATCCACGGCCGAGACCAACAAATTCGTCTTCCTGCTGTGGCTCCGGTTGCGGTTTCCGGCGACGCCGGGGTGGAGGACGGGAAAGGAGTCGGAGAAGAATGAGCGGTAGCCGCCGGGGAAGGTAGAAATGATGCGGCGGACAAGTGGATGCTTGGTTGAGGTCCACGTGGAGTTGCACATGTCACTCCAGACCTTCTCTTCGCGGCAGAGCGAGTGCAAAAATGGTGATGCTGAGGCGGTGGAGGCGAGATCTGGGCCGTCTATTCTTGACAAGATTTGGGCCTGGATGATCTCCGGGTGGATGTCGGTGATTGATGTGAGTTTTCCGGCACAGTTGGGTGATGACATTTTTAATTTGTGAGAATGAATTAAGGAGAGGGATTTTTGTTGTGTTTTTGTAGGGAAACGTTCGGTTTGCCAAAAAAGGAAAAAAAAGGGGAAAATGACAGAAAGGAAAGGAAAGAAAGGTTTGCACGTTAGGACATTTAGAGTGGTAGTAAATCATAATATAAAGCATTTATAATAGTAGCCCTTCACATATTGTGGAAGATAATGGATGGAAAGAGACACCAAAGGATAATCATCAAAAAAAGAGAGAGGATAATTTAAAGTATATTTTTTCGTCTTTAAAAAAATAAAATAAAGTATATAAAGTGAAATATATATAATCAAGTCATCTAGTGAAATTTTTTATTATAAAAAATGAAAAAAATCATCATTATATATAATTTTGTGTGATCAATAAAAATAAAAATAATTTTTTTTACTTTTTTTTAATTTTTTTTATATAATATGTGTGTAAATTATATTTTTCTATCTTTTGGGAAGAGAGGAAATATTTGTTAGAAAATTGATATTGACATTTTCACAATAAAAGTGTTATTATAGATGTATAACGATATGATCTATAATGATAATTTTATTATAAAAATATTATTTTTTTTATTGTGGACATGTTTCCTATTTATTATCTTAACTAACTATAAGTCCAGTGCGTTGTGAAACTCTAGGAGCAAAGTATATACTATCAGTTTATACTTTGGGCATATTTTAAAAAAAATGTTTTGGGTTCTTAAAAGTGTATTTTTTAAGGAACAATTTTTTTAGTTAAAACTGCACTCTTTAAGGAACGGAGATAGTATTAAAAATTAGGAGGGAATTTCTTAGTAAATTTTCTACTCGTGAAGTAGAAGAGTGAATTAGGAGTCTTGTGTGTTCTGAACCACTTAAAACCTTGTGTCTCATTGTCTCTCATTAACTGCTATAACTGTTATATCTGCTATAACTGCCATAACTGCTTATCAAACCTTAACTGCAATATCTTGAAGGGGAACAAAACATAATTCCGCTGTTGTCAGTATAATCAATACTGACAAAGTATTTTAAAAAAAGAAATTTTAAAATATCTATTCAACCCCCCTTCTAGATAACTAACGTGCATTTGGAAACTAACAGTTTGATACAGTGAAAAATATTCATAAAAATTTGTATTTTCATATATTTTAATATTTGTGGATATGTAATATATTTTGTGTATTTTTAAGAAAATTAAGTAATTTAATTTAATTTTTTTTATCCCATTTGTATTTTGGACTTAGGGGCTGTTTGATAAAAACTGAATAAATCTGAATCTGAATGAGTTGAATCTAAATCTGAATGAAAAAAGTTATTTGATAATTTTCATTTCTAAAACATCTGAATAACACTATTTTACTATTTTACCCCTGTAAACTATTTTCAAATTTATTTCTTTAGTTTTCTAAATTCGTTCCTTTGTTGCAAGAAGATACATCAATAAAAAAAAATTAACCGACTCTTTTTTAAAACACCAATATCTAACAAATTATTTATTATTTATGTTTGCCAATATTATGTAATATATATCTTTTTATCTCCAATCCCTCCAAAGGACAAATTGCTCAGAAAATTGTCCAAATTAACCAAAAGCTTTGATTTTAGACCGGTTTTGAAACTAGTAGACTGTTGTTGACAAGGGGGATTCTTTTTCTTCTTACCGAGTTTGTTTTTTGGGAGATGATTTTCATTAGATGGTTTATTAGATCTAGAACAAGTAGATGAATTTGAAGAGCTTGTTTTAGCAATTGGAGCAGATTTGTTGTAAGACCCCAATTTTTATAAATAAAGATTTAATTTTTTTTATATATTATTTCAAAATAGTAAGGTGTTGATTTAATAAATGTGAAAAGTTATGGGTGAAATGTACAAATATTTTAAAATGAGCAAATGGTTATAAAATATTCTTGTTGTCGGAAAATATTCGTTTGGTCGTGAAATATTCTTGTTGTCGGGGAATATTCGTACGACGGCGCAGCTATTTGTGGGCCCTACAACGGAATAACTGTTGGATATAAAAAGCGACAAAAATAACCTTTTTATAAAATAACGGCGTAGTTGTTACCGTTAGTACTGTTGAAATGTCCGGTGGTTAAAATACAGTGATACGCGGTGTTGCACAGTAGCACATGGTATTGCACAGTATTTTGAATTATTGATTCTTACGTGAGAAGACACTTACTCAATTATTGTTACAGTAATTACTGTTCAATATTTTATATTATTGACTCAATAATTGTTACGTTGATATTTTATATTATTGACTCAATAATTGTTACATTGATATTTTATTGACTCAATAATTGCTACGTTGCTATTTTATATGATTGATTCAATAATGACTACAGTTGATATTTTGTATTATTGATTCAATAATTGTCACTGCACAGTATTTTACATTATCAACTCAATAATTCATATTATTTGAATAATATTATTAGATAGCATGATTGACAATGTCTAAGGAAGTTCTGTCTAGGAGGGGTTATTTAATTGCTCGCCAGTAAGGAGAAATCCTTATCGGAAGACCCCCTCTTTCTTGGGAACGACCTAGTTGTCAATATTGTAGTTCTGTAATATTATTTATGAATAATTAATTATTAATTTATATGATAAGAAAATATTTATTTTGTGGATATAAAAGAAGGAATTAGTGCTGATGTGTTTTTATCAGTATTTTGGTGTGAAAAATCATCCGTTTATGAATTTCGGATAATTTATGTTTGAAATTTGAAAAAACTTCCTTCTACAAAGTTGTAGAGAATTAAATTTTCTATAGAAAGACATAGAATTTATATTTTTCTGACAAAGGGGCTATTTATTATGAATTATTGAAGTTTCGAAAAATAAATATTTTTTTAATAGAAGGCGGGCCCCACCGATGGCTGGTGGCTGATGGCTTTTGGGAGGCGGCTGAATTTTTTTTTATAATATTATTTTATTTAAAAGTCTTCTTTGGCATCCTAAGTTTTTCCTATAAATAGGGTGCTTAGGTTAGAATTGAAAATCACACCAGAATCAGAAGTTTTCTCTCTCTATAATATCGAGCGTATTTTTGTGAGTATTTAGATATTTTGAGTATTAGTATTCAGTGCAAGTTTTCTTCGGTATTATATCCGATATTCTAGTCAGAAGTACTATTCTTTTGAGGTAAGGGATGTTATTTTCTTTCGTAAATGATATTATTCTTTTTAATATCATTATACCAAAATATTGGCATGGATTTTATTATGAAATTCTTACTTTTTTCGTCGGGGTTACTATTCACGTATACGGCACTATTCACGAAAAAAATTAAAATTTCTTCAGTTTGTCCAAATTGTCTGTTATAGTTACTATCTTTGATCGGATATAAATTTTGAGCTTCATTCTTGAATTTTGCTCCACAAAGTATTATTATGGAATATTCTTGAACTTGAATAAACTAAAATACGAATCCTTAATCTTATCCTTTATTTCACTGGATTCGTTATCTATATTATTTTTCATCATCCCCAGTCCTAAGTGGTGATATAACTGAATATCTTTGGCTTGTAGAGCAAAGATGAATGATTACCTAATGAATATCTTTAGCCGTAGTGCAAAGATGACAGGTGTTGAGATGAACATGACCACTGATGATACAAATGAATATCTTTGGCCTGTAGTGCAAAGATGAATATTTGATTTGAGATGTATATTGATTGATGTTACAAGAATAAAATATTGATGATGAACGGTTATTTCCGCTGCGAATATTGATCTAAAATTTATTGTCAATAATATTTTATCTGATTTATTGAAGGCTAACGATAATTTATTTTTCATTATCTTAGTCGTAATATTCTTTACTGGACTAGTTGAGCTCACCTTTTTCATTTGTTGTCCTCTTCAGAAAATGAGAACGTTGCGGGAATTAGTCGGGGGACAGTGATGGTCCGAGTTAGAGCAGTAGTAGTCCTCGCTATTTTTATAAAATAGTGGGATAATAATTGTAATAAATAAAGAATGAATTTGAATGTTGATATTTCGTATTATATACGATTTGTATTAACACTCACAGTTGTGTGGTCGTATTTTGCACGATCGTGTGATATAAAGTTTGTATTTGAATTCTGTACCATGTATTTGACGACTCAGAATGAGTTGGGTTGACTGGACCTATTCAGGGAGCGTCACATTTGTGGGTTGTTCTGGTTTTGTTTTTGGGGAAAGAATTGGGTGGTCTGTGAAGAAGAGGGGTTTTGGAAAAAGAGTGATTTGAGAGGAAGAAAGCAAGACAACCTTTAGGGGCCTTAACGGAAACAGAAGAAGACCAACGACGACTAAGGTGAGAGGGTATTTAAGTAAAGAAGTCATTCAGTGTTGTGAGTTACCGATTCGGCCAGAAAAATTTGGCTAATTCGTTCAGCTTTATTCAGACCCTAAAATATCTAAACAAACAGTCTTAATGACTTACCGATTCAGATCTAGTCCCATTCAGTCGTATTCAGCCAGTAACAAACACTCCCTTAGTATCATTGTTATAAATTATTAAAGCAAAAGAAAGAAAAGATCGAGTATAATTAACAAGGTAAATTCCCTAATGCTGCGTTTGGATTGAAGGAATGGAATGGAGATTGGAATGATTCATTCCATTCTAGTTGGAATAAGTTAATCCATACTCTCTGATGTGATAAAAATATGTAACTGCAAGTGCACAGTGTCAAGTTGAAGAACTGGCAAGTACAGGTCGAACCCACAGAGACTAGATTAATTTTAATATATCCTTAATATCTATTTTAGGCGAATTAAAAATAAATATTGAGAGTTGATTAATTAGAATATGAAAACTAATAATGAGGAAGCAATCTAGAAATTCGAATTCATTAAATAATAAACATAACATATAATTCAATATATTCTATTTTTATAACTTAATTATGATTTTGATCTCCCTTCCCTTTAATTTAGTAATTTTATAATTAACGTGGGCAAGCATAGACTATGAAAATTTAAGGATTAACTATAACCCATCAAAACTTCTTTGAGCAAGCATGGATTATGAAAAACTCATGTCTTAACAATAATCTATCAAAACCTCTTAATTAATTTAAAATTACATGAGAACTATAAAACGAAGGTATTCCAATAACGAAACATGAAGGCGAAATCAATTAAACATAAAAGTATAAATAATAGAAGAGATGAAAAATATTATCATGAATAATTATTTAATTTCATCTTCATCCTAGATTAAAGAAATTAAATAGACATGAAAAATATAAATTAACTAACTAAAATAAAGAAGAGAAGAAGATTAAAAATAAATAAGAAAACTCCCTTTATTGACGATTCTCTAACAAGCGTACAATGAATAAGTAATTTAATCTACTTCTACTCCTAACCTAAACTAATACAATACCTAATCCTCCTCTCTCTCTAAAACAAGAGACCTATTTATAGGAAAAATAACTTTGTGTCCTAATTTAGATACATTGAACTTGGACACTTTTGTTTTCATGTAGATTTTAACTTCCTAGTGGCAATCAACTTCTCAAAGAGATCTTCTAGATAGACTTTTCTTTCTCTTGTTGGATTTGACTTGCACACCAAGATTATTCCACCTCTTTTCTTCTCCTTGTAGGATTCTTCTTGGATATTTCTTACATGAATAAGAGCATTAAATATCGCTTGATCACCAAGATTTTAATTTTATTGCAATAAATATTAAACCCTACAAAATAAAATAAAACATATTAATTTAATAAACTAATATAATTAAAAGAACAAAATTAGGGATAATAAAATGTATGAATTATGTGTCTATCAAATACCCTCATACTTAACTTTTGCTCGTCCTCGAGTAAAATAAAAATAAAATAAAATAAAAATAAAAATTATACTACCCCATTTTCGTAGGAGACATGATTGCACTTAGCATGTGCAACAAGCCTTTAAACCCCAAGGTTACCCCAAGTGGACGAATTGTGTCTCGTGAGGGTTTACAGTGAATATACCCACAAAATTCAAAAATATTGTTGAGTTCAACAAGTCATGAAATTGAATTACAACTTCTAAATATCCATGGGCATACATAAGCAAAATTAAATTCAAAATCACACTTTCACCTTATCAAAAATATTCAATCTTCATTCTAGACACCATCCTTCATAATATTAATTCCATGTGATGCATGCATGTGTGTATGATGTAACTCTTAATAGGGATTTTACCATGAAAATCAAGCAAACTCATTTTTCTTCTTTTTTTCCTTCTTTTTTCCATATTTTTCCTTCTTTTTTTTTTTGACTTGTGCAATGTCTCATTTTCTTAGGCTTTTCAGAGTTACCTATATAGCGAGCGTTGGACCAATGACTCCCAAACCAGTTGACTTTAGGGCACTAGGTGTAGAGACACCCCTAAGGGCTTACTAACTCGAGTAACAAAGGCCACAAAATTAGACTAGTCAAACTGCTTTTATCCATCACACTTTTCAGCGTGAATATCGATGCTTCATGAGGCTTAGATACCCAGTTATTTCGTTCAATGGACATTGAAGCAATTTTTATTTATTTTTAATTTATTTTTTCTTTTTTTTTTTCTTTCCATTTTTTTTTTAAAATTACTCGAATCATAGTTTATATCCACAACTAAGAGTTAGTGCGATCGTGAAGTGCAAAAAATACTTTTGAAATCAATATTAGTCCAGATGGTATTTCAAATTAAGATTTCGTACCTCATCAAAGATTTAAGAGTTCTAAATCTTTCAATCTTATTCATGACTTTTAACTCCACGGACACTTATTAGAATAAATTCAATCCATAACAAGTCAAACAAAATTTTCAATTTTATTTATTTATTTATTTTTAAACAACATTTTCCTAAAAAGAAAAAAAAATCTAATACAATAATACAAACAAACTCCCCCATACCTAAATCATGCATTGTCCTCAATGTATGCAAATGAAGAAAAGAGAACAAAGATGTGAAAGAATTGTACCTTGTATGCGGGGCATTTATTCTGCAAGAAAATGTGGTGAGAAGGAAAATAAATGTACATACCTACGAATTTTATAAATCTTAAATATTATATGATTATACATGAATGATACAAATGGGTAAGTGAGTGTGAATTTGTCATGATTTTCAGGAGGTCTAGGAAATTGAAAATAGTCAGAATTTTCATTAGAATTATGCTTAAAATTTATCTCAAGAAAATTTTCACTAACATGTTCAAATGATGGAAGAATTGGTTCACATACATGTTCTAGTTTAGTTGACTTATTTGTAGTGGATCTCAACAGCTCATTGACCTTATCTAAATATTCGGATTCATTCCAATTTTGGTCAAGATGATTTAAGAAAAAATTAATTGGATCTTTTTCAATCAAGAGTCTATTTTTAATTATTTCTTGGGTCATGGACAACTCTTGGATCATGTTTATTTTAATGGGTTGGTCTAAAATATCACTAGGTGGTTTTTTAGGAATAAGTCTTTCAGGGTATGGAGCTTTAGGCTTATAGATTTTTTTATCCGACTCATTAAATGTGACATGATCAATTTTAAGTACAGACTCATAATTTTTAGACTCCTCAAATTCACTTGACTCAAACTGTGTAGAATTGAATACAAAATTTTTATTTTTCTCATCATTTTCACAACCATCAAAATTTTCAAAATTAACCTCAGAGTTACTATAAAATTCACCCACCTCTTGTTCATTTATTATGGTGGCTAATCGACTCATTTGAATTTCTAGACGAGATATAGCTTGATCCACGCTAAATTAATTTTTCATTAAAACTTCCATAGTTTTCTCTAAGACACTAAGTCTTTCCTCTTCTTCATTTGATAATTCTTGTGGATATTGAGGTTCTGGATCCGAATATGGGTATGGATATGAATATGAACTTAGATAAGGATTTTTATAAGTTGAAAAAAAATTATTTACTTGGTGTGTATTAAAATTTTCATAGGGTTCCTGATTCCAAGCAAAATTATTATTCCAACTGTAATAAGAATTCATTTTTTCACAAATCACAAAACAACTAAACAACTAACCACGAAAGACACAAAAAAAATAAAAATAAAAATAAAATAAGAATCCTAATTCTAGGGTTAAATAAAATAAAATAAAATAAAAAACCTAAATAGGATGTGCTCTACGTGAGTGAATGCATGAATGCGACAATTAATTTTCTAACTAACAAAAAAAAAAAAAACTAAGCTACTTATTTTTTTAATTTTTTTTTTTGAGTTAAGATACAAAATACAAGGAAAAGCGTAGCAATAGTCTTGTCTTTCCGCACTGTTGATCCGCTTCGATAATCCTAAAAACAATAAAAAAAAATTAGAAAAATAAACTAACTCGAATAAATAAAAATTAAGGAATATAAAATTAAGTCTAGTCCCCGGCAACAGCGCCAAAAACTTGATGTGATAAAAATATGTAACTGCAAGTGCACAGTGTCAAGTTGAAGAACTGGCAAGTACAAGTCGAACCCACAGAGACTAGATTAATTTTAATATATCCTTAATATCTATTTTAGGCGAATTAAAAATAAATATTGAGAGTTGATTAATTAGAATATGAAAACTAATAATGAGGAAGCAATCTAGAAATTCGAATTCATTAAATAATAAACATAACATATAATTCAATATATTCTATTTTTATAACTTAATTATGATTTTGATCTCCCTTCCCTTTAATTTAGTAATTTTATAATTAACGTGGGCAAGCATAGACTATGAAAATTTAAGGATTAACTATAACCCATCAAAACTTCTTTGAGCAAGCATGGATTATGAAAAACTCATGTCTTAACAATAATCTATCAAAACCTCTTAATTAATTTAAAATTACATGAGAACTATAAAACGAAGGTATTCCAATAACGAAACATGAAGGCGAAATCAATTAAACATAAAAGTATAAATAATAGAAGAGATGAAAAATATTATCATGAATAATTATTTAATTTCATCTTCATCCTAGATTAAAGAAATTAAATAGACATGAAAAATATAAATTAACTAACTAAAATAAAGAAGAGAAGAAGATTAAAAATAAATAAGAAAACTCCCTTTATTGACGATTCTCTAACAAGCGTACAATGAATAAGTAATTTAATCTACTTCTACTCCTAACCTAAACTAATACAATACCTAATCCTCCTCTCTCTCTAAAACAAGAGACCTATTTATAGGAAAAATAACTTTGTGTCCTAATTTAGATACATTGAACTTGGACACTTTTGTTTTCATGTAGATTTTAACTTCCTAGTGGCAATCAACTTCTCAAAGAGATCTTCTAGATAGACTTTTCTTTCTCTTGTTGGATTTGACTTGCACACCAAGATTATTCCACCTCTTTTCTTCTCCTTGTAGGATTCTTCTTGGATATTTCTTACATGAATAAGAGCATTAAATATCGCTTGATCACCAAGATTTTAATTTTATTGCAATAAATATTAAACCCTACAAAATAAAATAAAACATATTAATTTAATAAACTAATATAATTAAAAGAACAAAATTAGGGATAATAAAATGTATGAATTATGTGTCTATCAAATACCCTCATACTTAACTTTTGCTCGTCCTCGAGTAAAATAAAAATAAAATAAAATAAAAATAAAAATTATACTACCCCATTTTCGTAGGAGACATGATTGCACTTAGCATGTGCAACAAGCCTTTAAACCCCAAGGTTACCCCAAGTGGACGAATTGTGTCTCGTGAGGGTTTACAGTGAATATACCCACAAAATTCAAAAATATTGTTGAGTTCAACAAGTCATGAAATTGAATTACAACTTCTAAATATCCATGGGCATACATAAGCAAAATTAAATTCAAAATCACACTTTCACCTTATCAAAAATATTCAATCTTCATTCTAGACACCATCCTTCATAATATTAATTCCATGTGATGCATGCATGTGTGTATGATGTAACTCTTAATAGGGATTTTACCATGAAAATCAAGCAAACTCATTTTTCTTCTTTTTTTCCTTCTTTTTTCCATATTTTTCCTTCTTTTTTTTTTTGACTTGTGCAATGTCTCATTTTCTTAGGCTTTTTAGAGTTACCTATATAGCGAGCGTTGGACCAATGACTCCCAAACCAGTTGACTTTAGGGCACTAGGTGTAGAGACACCCCTAAGGGCTTACTAACTCGAGTAACAAAGGCCACAAAATTAGACTAGTCAAACTGCTTTTATCCATCACACTTTTCAGCGTGAATATCGATGCTTCATGAGGCTTAGATACCCAGTTATTTCGTTCAATGGACATTGAAGCAATTTTTATTTATTTTTAATTTATTTTTTCTTTTTTTTTTTCTTTCCATTTTTTTTTTAAAATTACTCGAATCATAGTTTATATCCACAACTAAGAGTTAGTGCGATCGTGAAGTGCAAAAAATACTTTTGAAATCAATATTAGTCCAGATGGTATTTCAAATTAAGATTTCGTACCTCATCAAAGATTTAAGAGTTCTAAATCTTTCAATCTTATTCATGACTTTTAACTCCACGGACACTTATTAGAATAAATTCAATCCATAACAAGTCAAACAAAATTTTCAATTTTATTTATTTATTTATTTTTAAACAACATTTTCCTAAAAAGAAAAAAAAATCTAATACAATAATACAAACAAACTCCCCCATACCTAAATCATGCATTGTCCTCAATGTATGCAAATGAAGAAAAGAGAACAAAGATGTGAAAGAATTGTACCTTGTATGCGGGGCATTTATTCTGCAAGAAAATGTGGTGAGAAGGAAAATAAATGTACATACCTACGAATTTTATAAATCTTAAATATTATATGATTATACATGAATGATACAAATGGGTAAGTGAGTGTGAATTTGTCATGATTTTCAGGAGGTCTAGGAAATTGAAAATAGTCAGAATTTTCATTAGAATTATGCTTAAAATTTATCTCAAGAAAATTTTCACTAACATGTTCAAATGATGGAAGAATTGGTTCACATACATGTTCTAGTTTAGTTGACTTATTTGTAGTGGATCTCAACAGCTCATTGACCTTATCTAAATATTCGGATTCATTCCAATTTTGGTCAAGATGATTTAAGAAAAAATTAATTGGATCTTTTTCAATCAAGAGTCTATTTTTAATTATTTCTTGGGTCATGGACAACTCTTGGATCATGTTTATTTTAATGGGTTGGTCTAAAATATCACTAGGTGGTTTTTTAGGAATAAGTCTTTCAGGGTATGGAGCTTTAGGCTTATAGATTTTTTTATCCGACTCATTAAATGTGACATGATCAATTTTAAGTACAGACTCATAATTTTTAGACTCCTCAAATTCACTTGACTCAAACTGTGTAGAATTGAATACAAAATTTTTATTTTTCTCATCATTTTCACAACCATCAAAATTTTCAAAATTAACCTCAGAGTTACTATAAAATTCACCCACCTCTTGTTCATTTATTATGGTGGCTAATCGACTCATTTGAATTTCTAGACGAGATATAGCTTGATCCACGCTAAATTAATTTTTCATTAAAACTTCCATAGTTTTCTCTAAGACACTAAGTCTTTCCTCTTCTTCATTTGATAATTCTTGTGGATATTGAGGTTCTGGATCCGAATATGGGTATGGATATGAATATGAACTTAGATAAGGATTTTTATAAGTTGAAAAAAAATTATTTACTTGGTGTGTATTAAAATTTTCATAGGGTTCCTGATTCCAAGCAAAATTATTATTCCAACTGTAATAAGAATTCATTTTTTCACAAATCACAAAACAACTAAACAACTAACCACGAAAGACACAAAAAAAATAAAAATAAAAATAAAATAAGAATCCTAATTCTAGGGTTAAATAAAATAAAATAAAATAAAAAACCTAAATAGGATGTGCTCTACGTGAGTGAATGCATGAATGCGACAATTAATTTTCTAACTAACAAAAAAAAAAAAAACTAAGCTACTTATTTTTTTAATTTTTTTTTTTGAGTTAAGATACAAAATACAAGGAAAAGCGTAGCAATAGTCTTGTCTTTCCGCACTGTTGATCCGCTTCGATAATCCTAAAAACAATAAAAAAAATTAGAAAAATAAACTAACTCGAATAAATAAAAATTAAGGAATATAAAATTAAGTCTAGTCCCCGGCAACAGCGCCAAAAACTTGATGTGATAAAAATATGTAACTGCAAGTGCACAGTGTCAAGTTGAAGAACTGGCAAGTACAAGTCGAACCCACAGAGACTAGATTAATTTTAATATATCCTTAATATCTATTTTAGGCGAATTAAAAATAAATATTGAGAGTTGATTAATTAGAATATGAAAACTAATAATGAGGAAGCAATCTAGAAATTCGAATTCATTAAATAATAAACATAACATATAATTCAATATATTCTATTTTTATAACTTAATTATGATTTTGATCTCCCTTCCCTTTAATTTAGTAATTTTATAATTAACGTGGGCAAGCATAGACTATGAAAATTTAAGGATTAACTATAACCCATCAAAACTTCTTTGAGCAAGCATGGATTATGAAAAACTCATGTCTTAACAATAATCTATCAAAACCTCTTAATTAATTTAAAATTACATGAGAACTATAAAACGAAGGTATTCCAATAACGAAACATGAAGGCGAAATCAATTAAACATAAAAGTATAAATAATAGAAGAGATGAAAAATATTATCATGAATAATTATTTAATTTCATCTTCATCCTAGATTAAAGAAATTAAATAGACATGAAAAATATAAATTAACTAACTAAAATAAAGAAGAGAAGAAGATTAAAAATAAATAAGAAAACTCCCTTTATTGACGATTCTCTAACAAGCGTACAATGAATAAGTAATTTAATCTACTTCTACTCCTAACCTAAACTAATACAATACCTAATCCTCCTCTCTCTCTAAAACAAGAGACCTATTTATAGGAAAAATAACTTTGTGTCCTAATTTAGATACATTGAACTTGGACACTTTTGTTTTCATGTAGATTTTAACTTCCTAGTGGCAATCAACTTCTCAAAGAGATCTTCTAGATAGACTTTTCTTTCTCTTGTTGGATTTGACTTGCACACCAAGATTATTCCACCTCTTTTCTTCTCCTTGTAGGATTCTTCTTGGATATTTCTTACATGAATAAGAGCATTAAATATCGCTTGATCACCAAGATTTTAATTTTATTGCAATAAATATTAAACCCTACAAAATAAAATAAAACATATTAATTTAATAAACTAATATAATTAAAAGAACAAAATTAGGGATAATATAATGTATGAATTATGTGTCTATCACTCTCCCTCCTCCAAAATTCTCATGACTCAATGATAAAAAAAAAATTATTCATAAGGCTTTAAGCATGAAATATTGGGCAATAATGTTACATTTCAGTCGAAAATAGCAAAAAAAAAGATGGTTCAATTCATTCTAATCGCAATCAAACATAATTTTTTTTATTCCATAAGAATGAGTCATTTCATTCCTATCTTTATTCTTTTAATCTAAACGCAACATAAAGTTTAAAATTAATCAGAATAAATTAATAAAACATCATAATTAGGTAAGTATTCTTTATTTTTTTTGTTTCCGATTTTATAGTTATTGATTTTTAATCAAATCAATCGGCTCATTGTCTCGTGCTTTCATACTTTTTGACTATTAGGTTAGGACAACGTGTTAAACAAAATATGTACTTATCCCAATAAAAAGGAGAAGAATAATTAATTAAGAGCCTACTCTTAGACAGATTTGGTGACAAAATGTCATTAATTCAGGCTCCACTTGTTAAATTTTATGTCACTGTCAAAAGTAGTATATAATAGTAGTTCATTTCTTAATGTCACAAAGGTAGGGTACTATTCTAGAAATCTAATTTTGGTTAAATTAATTTAGAGAGTTATTATTTCATAAATATTATATTTTTTGTAGTTTTACAAAGACTTTCTATAACAATTAAAAATAATAATTATCAAATTTTTTTTGTTGTTAAATTAAATTTTAAAAACTTTCAATATAATAGAAAAGAAAATATTGTGTATACTTATTCTACATAAATCAGGAAGCCACGATACGTACCAGATTTAAATATTGTTGTTTTATTTCCTCCATTTATGCCTTTAGATTATGTGAAGTCAACTTAATTATCCACTCCATTTCAAAAATAAAGATAATTTTGATTTTTAAGTTAGTTTATGAAATTCAAAACTTAAAATAGATACGAATTTATTTAAAATTTGAAATTAATAAAAAAATTTGCAAATGGCCAAAATAAATTTTATTATTGAAAACATATCCTATAATCTAAAAGATTTAGATAATAGAATTTAAGATTACAAATCATCTAAAAAACTGCTACATAGTGAAAAATCCCCCTCTAAACAGCTTCCATTATTTTTCATTTATGCAAAAACAGAAAATCTGCAGCAACCCACCATTCGTTTACACTTACAATTGCTTTATTAGCAATCACCCTACAACACACATACCAACCTTCAAACACTGTCTTGTTCCTTTGAAGCCCTATATTCCATACGATTGCAGAAGATAAAACATCAAGTTTTCTACAAATATTTTTATTGAAGCACCTTCATTGCCCAAGTGCAGAATCCATTGAACAAGGATGTACCCATGTAATACCCACCCATTTAAGCACATAACACCAAACTAACCAAGCCCATTTGCATTGTAGCGGTACATGATCGATGCTTTCTCCCCTACAATAACACCAACAACATACATTTGTCTGCCCCTCCTCCAATATTCCTCGCTTGAACAATACATCTTTCACTGGCACTGCAACATTACAGACTAACCATAAGAACACCTGCAGTTTAGATGGTATTGTTGGGTTTGTGGGATCCAAACCCATGAGATTATCCTATTTAAAATAGGATTTTTTTTTATTTTGGTATGTATGTTCTGAAATTGGAAATGAATTGAATTTTCAGAAGTAACATTGGATTTGGGATGACAATTTAGTAATTTCCGAAGGTGACTTGATTTAGGAATAAAGCAGCTTGGAATACTGTTGGGTACAATCCCAATCCAAATTGAAGTCATCATATTATTAATATATATATGACTTATTCATGCCATATTGAATATCACACGAAATAGCAATTGTGAGAATTTTCAGAAAGAGCATTGTATTGACAGTGCTTCGGTAGAGAAAAAGTGAGAGTAAATTGAGAGGGTTTTTTTGTGAAAGTTTATTCACAAATTGTCATCATTTTTTCGGGTTAATTAATTGCTTGAAGACTTTAATTAATTCTGAGGTTCTAGGTGGTGAGATAATTTGAGTTTTCACTCAAATTGAGATATTCTTGTATTCTTTCAATTTCTTAATATTTCAAGTTTTTAGTTATAAAACTTGGAAGGGATATTTGTATTCACAGTTGATTAAAGTGAAATTGTTCGGAGTTCGACCCGTGGTTTTTACCTCTTAATTTTAGAGGGTTTTTCACGTAAAAATTTGGTGTCTTGTGTTTGGTTTATTATTGTGATATTATTTTCTAGTTTATTTAGTTTTTCAAAGACAGTTATAATTGGAGGAGTTTTTCCAACAAAGTGGTATCAAGAGCAAGGTTCTTTGCGCGGTTGGTCTTTGATAAATTAAATGGATGAATCAAGTGGCGCCATGATTAAATTGATATCATCTAATTTTTCGATATGGAAGCCTAGAATGGAAGACATCCTTTACTGCAAGGATTTGTATGATCCACTGGAGTTTAAGGGAAAAAAGCCAGTGGACAAGACTGAGGCTGATTGGAAAAAGATGAATAGAAAAACGATCGGTCACATCAGACAGTGGATCGATCAAAGTGTGTTCCACCATATTTCGCAGGAAACGAATGCTTATACACTATGGACTACATTAGAGTCCATGTACGAGAAAAAGAATGCTCAGAATAAAACCTTTGTGATTCGAAAGATTGTGAACCTGAAGTATAAAGATGGTAGCAGTGTATCCGAGCATATGAGTGAGTTCCAGGGATTGGTGAACTAGTTGTCTACCATGAAGTTGAATCTTGAGGATGAGATTCAGGCATTGTTGCTTCTCAGTTCATTGCCTAACAGTTGGGAAACTTTGGTTGTGTCACTAAGCAATTCAGCTCCGGAAGGAAAGATAACCATGCAGATGGTCAAGGACAGCATACATAACGAGGAAACAAGACGAAAGGAGCAGGGTTTGAATTTTGAGACACAAACACTTGTGGCAGAGAACAGGGGTAGAAGTAACTTCAGGGGATCTTACAAGGGAAATTTGAATCGCAGTAAAAGCAAAAATTCCAGAAATCATAGGAGCAAGTCAAAGACAAGAGAAGGTGCTACATACAGGTGTTTTCATTGCAACAAGGAGGGTCACTTCAAAAGAAATTGCAAGATCTGGTTAGCCAAGCAGAAAACTGGTGAGCAAGAAAAAGTTGAGGAGAAGAATACTGCAGCTACAGTTACTGAGGATGTTGTGCTTCTTTCGTTCGGGGAAGAAGAATGCTTACATGTTGTTGATCAGAAGATTGATTGGGTTATTGATACAGGTGCTTCGTATCACGCTACTCCCAAGAGAGAATTCTTCACCACGTACAAAGCCGGAGACTTTGGGTTTGTGAGGATGGGTAACACTGATCAGTCCAAGATTGTTGGAATTGGTGATGTTTGCATACAGACAGATATAGGCTGCACTATTACATTGAGGGATGTGAGACATGTTCCAGATTTGCGCCTCAACTTGATTTCTGGTATGGCCTTGGACAAGGAAGGCTATGAGAATCACTTCGGCAGCGGAAAGTGGAAGCTTACCAAGGGTACTATGATAGTCGCTAGAGGTACTGCTTGTTGCTCATTATACAAAACTCATGTGAAGGTGTGTTCTAATGAGTTGAATGCAATTGAAGATGAATCTTCACCGAATCTGTGGCATAAAAGGCTTGGGCACATGAGTGAGAAAGGGTTGCAGATGTTAGCAAATAGGTCCCTCATTCCTTTTGCTAAAGATACTGTACTAAACCCTTGTGATTATTGTTTGTTTGGTAAGCAGAATAGAGTTTCTTTTAGCAGTTCCTCTAAAAGAAAATCTGAGTTACTTGAGAGAGTATATTCTGATGTATGTGGTCCCATTGAGGTTGAGTCATTAGGTGGCAATAGATATTTTGTTACTTTTATTGATGATGCTTCATGTAAGGTGTGGGTGTTTTTGTTGAAAACAAAAGACCAGGTATTCCAGCATTTTCAGAGTTTCCATGCTATGGTTGAAAGAGAGACTGGAAAATTATTGAAGTGTCTTCGCAGTGACAACGGAGGGGAATACACTTCAAAGGAGTTTGCAGCATATTGTGTGAAACACGGTATTCGACATGAGCAGACAGTTCCTGGCACCCCACAGCATAATGGTGTGGCTGAGAGAATGAACCGCACTATTATTGAGCGAGTCCGATGCATTTTGAGAATGGCTAAGCTGCCTAAGTCATTCTGGAGTGAAGCTGTTCGTACCGCTTGCTACGTGATTAATAGATCTCCATCAGCACCGTTGGACTTTCAGATTCCAGAGAAGGTTTGGAGTGGTAAGGATGTGTCCTATTCTTATTTGAGGGTATTTGGGTGCAAGGCTTTTGCACATATTCCCAAGGAACAACGATCGAAGCTTGATGACAAATCTACTCCATGTATGTTTGTTGGCTATGGAGATGCAGAATTTGGGTACAGGTTATGGGATCCAGTTCAGAGAAAATTGTTCAGAAGCAGAGACGTGGTGTTTCATGAGCACCAGAATTATGAGGATTTTGATAAAGTTACACAACCTAGGGAAAATAAAGTTCCAGACCTCAACGGAGTTCCTTCGCCATTACAGAATGCCACAGTTGGAGAAGAAAGTCAGAATGAAGATGTGACTGATACAGAGTTGCACGATGGTAATGGATCAGATGCAGAGAGTGTTGAGTAGGGGGAGCAGCCCCCTCAACTTGATATTGAAGAACCTCAACTAAGAAGATCTACGAGAGAACATGTGCCATCAGTCAGGTATCCTTCGTCTGAATATCTTTTAGTTGCTGAGGAGGGAGAACCAGAAACTTTTCAGGAAGTTAAGGCTCATAAGGAGAAGAATAATTGGCTGAGAGCAATGCGGGATAAGATGGATTCGTTGCACAAGAATCACACTTATGAGCTGACTACACTTCCGAAGGGCAGGAAAGCATTGAAGAATAAATGGGTGTTCAAGCTGAAAAAGGATGGTGAAAAACTAGTGAAGTACAAAGCTCGATTGGTGGTCAAGGGTTTTGCTCAAAAGCAAGGTATTGATTTCGATGAGATTTTTTCTCCGGTTGTAAAAATAACCTCTATTAGAGCAGTGTTGGGGTTAGTAGTTAGTATGGATCTTGAGCTTGAGCAACTAGATGTGAAAACTACATTCCTTCATGGTGATTTGAAGGAGGAAATCTACATGGAGCAACCAGAGGGATTTGAAGTTAAAGGTAAAGAGCACTTGGTTTGCAGGTTGAAGAAAAGTTTGTACGGCCTGAAACAAGCCCCAAGGCAGTGGTACATGAAATTTGATTCATTCATGATGGATCAAGGTTAGAGCAGAACAATTGCAGATCATTGTGTGTATGTTAAAAAGTTTTCGGATGATAACTTCGTTATTTTGTTGTTATATGTAGATGATATGTTGATAGTTGGGCAAGATGGTAATATGATTCGCAGGCTCAAAGGTGAGTTATTCAAGTCCTTTGATATGAAGGACTTAGGCCCGGCTAAGCAGATTTTGGGCATGAAGATTGCTCATGACAGAAAAACTAAAAGGTTGTGGTTGTCACAAGAGAAGTATGTTGAACGAGTGCTTGCAAGGTTCAACATGGGTGATGCTAAGCCAGTTAGCACACCACTGGCCAATCATATTAAGTTGACAAAGCGCATGTGTCCTTCTACTAAGGAAGGGAGAGATGATATGTCAGCAGTTCCCTACTCCTCTGCTGTAGGGAGTCTTATGTATGCGATGGTTTGTACACGGCCAGATATTGCTTATGCAGTTGGCGTTGTGAGCAGGTATTTGTCAAATCCTGGTAGAGAACATTGGGAAGCAGTTAAGTGGATTCTCAGATACTTGAAAGCTACTTCCGGTTTGTGTTTGGGGTTTGGTGGTTCGAGTCCAGTCTTGGGGGTTTTACAGATGCAGACATGGCAGGTTCTGAAGAGAAGAAGTCTACTTCAGGGTATTTATTTATTTTTGCAGGGGGAGCTGTATCATGGCAGTCCAAGTTGCAGAAGTGTGTTGCCTTGTCTACAACTGAGTCAAAATACATCGCCGCTACGGAAGCAGGCAAGGAGATGTTATGGTTGAAACGGTTTCTCCAAGAGTTGGGTTTGACACAGGATGAATATGTGGTTTATTGTGACAGTCAAAGTGCAATTTACTTGACCAAAAATGCCACGTATCATAATCGTACCAAACACATTGATGTTCGTTATCACTGGCTTCGAGAAGTGATGGAAAAGGAATTGATGAAAATAAAGAAAGTTCATACTGACGAGAACCCTTCAGACATGTTGACAAAGGTTGTAACTCGCGATAAACTAGAGTTTTGCAAGGAGTTGGTCGGGATGGACTCCAAGTGACGGGGTCACGGTGAAAGCCCCCTCTCATGGATTTGGAGGGGGAGATTGTTGGGTTTGTGGGATCCAAACCCATGAGATTATCCTATTTAAAATAGGATTTTTTTTTATTTTGGTATGTATGTTCTAAAAGGAATTGAATTTTCAGAAGTAACATTGGATTTGGGATGGCAGTTTAGTAATTTCCGAAGGTGACTTGATTTAGGAATAAAGCAGCTTGGAAAACTGTTGGGTACAATCCCAATCCAAATTGAAGTCATCATATTATTAATATATATATGACTTATTCATGCCATATTGAATATCACACGAAATAGCAATTGTGAGAATTTTCAGAAGGAGCATTGTATTGACAGTGCTTCGGTAGAGAAAAAGTGAGAGTAAATTGAGAGGGTTTTTTTGTGAAAGTTTATTCACAAATTGTCATCATTTTTCCGGGTTAATTAATTGCTTGAAGACTTTAATTAATTCTGAGGTTCTAGGTGGTGAGATAATTTGAGTTTTCACTCAAATTGAGATATTCTTGTATTCTTTCAATTTCTTAATATTTCAAGTTTTTAGTTATAAAACTTGGAAGGGATATTTGTATTCACAGTTGATTATAGTGAAATTGTTCGGAGTTCGACCCGTGGTTTTTACCTCTTAATTTTAGAGGGTTTTCCACGTAAAAATTTGGTGTCTTGTGTTTGGTTTATCATTGTGATATTATTTTCTAGTTTATTTAGTTTTTCAAAGACAGTTATAATTGGAGGAGTTTTTCCAGCAGGTATCCCTTTAATCCATGCTTGTATCATTTCCCTGCACTTAAATCATTCTCTCCTTGCTCCATAATTTGAAGACATTTTTTCAACTAAAAAAACCTTTTTCATCTCCTTTCCACAATAATTTGCATCTGACTCTACCTGCAAATTAACTTGTCCAATGAATTGCTTTAGATCTTCCAATTGCTCCATTTCCCATTGTCTTAGTTTTCTCTTAACAAGTATATTCCACTCCCCTTCCTAATTGTTAATTTGTTTCCAGTAATCAACCATATTAGATCATTTGTTACATGCTAAAAAGAAGATCTTTTTAAACTTGGTGCTCAATATTTCATACATGCACCATTTATCCAACCAAAATCTGACTTGTTTCCCATTCCCCAATTTTCACTCCTATTTCTGCCCACCAATTACCTCCTCCATCTTATCTATATTACACAAATTTATTACATCATTCCACACCCATGAGAAATATTTGTTTTGATTCACGAAAATTATATCTTTTAGATCACAACATTCATTCCATTTCTATTTTGCACAAACCACCTTTCTCCATAAATTCCCATAGTTTGTACAGAACTTCCCCCACCATTTACACAACAGAGCAATGTTCTTGGTTTTTTAAAAAATAATGCCCAGACCCCCTCTTTTCTTACTTCTGCAAACATTCTGCCAACTCGTTTTTGCCATCTTTCCCCATTTAACATTCTTGCTCCACAAAAAAGTTCCTCCTGTACATTTCTAACTGCTTGATCACTGGAGATGGAGCTTTAAAAAAGGTCATGTTGTGTAATGGCAAGCTAGATAACACAGAATTTATTAAAACAATCTTGCCCCCCTTGATAAATATTTTCCTTTCCAGCTTCTTAACTTAGATCTGAATTTGTCCAAAATAGGTTCCCATGTTGCTGAAGAATAATGATATGAAGAATAATAATCTTCTCATTTTTTCATTGAATAAGCAGGAGTATAAATAGCCTAATACATTTGTGGAAGTTAGAAACAAATCAGTAACTAAATCTAATATAGGAAAATTCAAAAATCAAACTTCCTAAAGATAAAAATACAGATTACAAGATATATACAAACTGAACAGATAACATTATCCTCTAATATGCCCCCGCAAGATGGAGCGCCGAGAGGAGAGTCCAATCTTGGTCATAAGTTGTTGAAACCGATGTCGAGGAAGGGCCTTGGTAAGTGCATCTGCAAGCTGATCAGTAGAGGAGACATGGGTGACGCGGAGAGCACCGTTCTGAACCTGTTCACGGATGAAGTGATAATCAAGAGCAACATGCTTCATGCGGGAGTGAAAGACTGGATTGGAGCACAAATTAGTTGCGCCCGCATTGTCACAATATATGACAGGTTTCTGAGAGGATGGAAAGCCAAGTTCACCAAGAACAGAAGTTAGCCAAGAAAGTTCTGCCGCAGTGGCAGCGACTGATCGATATTCCGCCTCGGTTGAGGAGCGTGCAACGGTACGTTGCTTCTTTGAGCTCCAAGAAATTGGATTCCGACCAAGGTATACAATATAAGCACCAGTAGAAGTGTAATCATCTTTGTCACCTGCCCATTCTGCATCAAAAAATGAATGTAAGGCAAGAGAAGATTGACGATGAAGTAAGAGACCTTGATCAATAGTTCCACATAAGTAGCGAAGGATGCGTTTTGCAGCGTTCCAATGTTCAGTGGTGGGACTATGCATGAATTGAGACAACTTGTTGACAGCATATGCAATGTCCGGACGAGTCATGGACAGATATTGAAGGCTGCCAATTACTGTCCGATATTCGGATGGATCAGGTAAAGTAGTGCCGGTAAGAAGGGTAAGACTTGGTGTAGTCAGCATTGGGGTGGCCACCGGCTTTGCGTCAGTCATTTTGGTGCGAGCCAGGAGGTCAGCAATGTAGCGACGCTGAGAAAGAAGAAGTCCCAATGGATGAGACAGAACCTCTACACCAAGGAAATACGACAATGAGCCTAAGTCCTTAAGAGCGAAGCGGGCTGCCAATGTAGTGACATAGCGTTGAACTGCAGTAGTATCATTCCCAGTAATAATTATGTCGTCGACATAAACTAGGAGAAACAAGGTGATACCAGCAGATTTAAAAATGAACAAGGAAGTGTCAGTAGTGGAATTGACGAAGCCCGATTGGAGAAGAAACTGACGAAGCTCGGTATACCATGCACGTGGAGCCTGCTTTAGGCCATAAATTGCCTTCTTTAATTTACAGATATGGGTAGGAAAATCCGTATCAGTGAAGCCCGGTGGTTGGACCATAAATACATCTTCACTCAACGTGCCTTGGAGAAAGGCATTATTAACATCAAGTTGGCGTAAGGACCAACCATGACTAACAGCAATGGAGAGCACCAGACGAACTGTAGCAGGTTTGATCACAGGGCTGAACGTATCATGATAATCAACACCGGGTCGTTGATGAAATCCCTTCGCTACCAAGCGAGCTTTATACCTGTCAACAGATCCATAAGGTAAACGTTTAATTCAAAAAATCCATTTACAACCAACAATATTTTGAGCCGCAGTGGAAGGAACAAGATCCCAAGTGCCATTATGGACAAGAGCATTAAATTCTGCAGACATGGCATGACGCCACTTCTGATTTTTGATCGCCTGAGTTACCGAAGTGGGTTCCACTTCTTGAGCAAGATGGGCTGAGAGGTTTAGTTTGGTGATAGGTTTATAAATATTGTTTTTAGACCTGGTGACAATGGGAGAGTGGCGAGTTGAGATGGTGGGTGCAGATGTGGGCTCACAGGGAGAAGATGTGGGTGGGGTGTTTGATATGCATGTGTAGGGAGAGTTCGAAGTAACTGGCTCGGGTGTAGTGGTGTGGTATTCGGACGAGATATGGGCAGACGCGGGAAGGGACTCTGATGAGTCATGAGCTTGGTTCGTCACAAGCAAGGGAGTAGGCAGGTTTGTGACCGATGGCGAGTGGTGTGCATGTACCAAGGATCTGCAATGAGGTTTACCCAGCCGAGGTAGAATTGGTTGAGTTTGAGATGGTGACGAGGACGTCGGAAGGACAACCTGAAGATTAAGCCAAGAGGTGCAGGTGGACTCATTGTGGTTAGGGGAAACACTAGGATTGATAGTCATTGGGAATAGAGACTCAACGAAGCGAACATGACGAGAGGTGTGTAATTTCTTGGTGGTTGAATTGTAACAGAGGAATGCACTTTGAGTGAGAGAATAACCCAGAAATACACAAAGAGAAGAACGAGGTTGGAGCTTGTGAGTAGTATAAGAGCGAAGCCAGGGATAGCACAAACACCCAAAAACACAAAGTTTGGAGTAGTTGGGAGGAGAGCCAAAGAGAGATTGGTATGGAGATGACATGTTTAATGTTGGGGTGGGGAGGCGGTTTATGAGGTAGGTTGCAGTGGAGAATGCAAATGACCAAAACGATAGAGGTAGAGAAGCACGAGTGAGAAGGGACAAGCCTGTTTCAACTATGTGACGATGTCGTCTTTCTGCAAAACCGTTGTGCTCATGAGTATGTGGTGGAGATGTAAGATGAGAGATACCGTGTTGACTTAAAAATGAGGCAAGTCCAGTGTATTCACCTCCATTATCAGAGTATAATGTAATGATTTTTGTTTGGAAATGGTTTTCAACAAGAGCTTTGAAGCGAGGAACGATGTTGGCTACATCAGATTTGCGGATTAGGGGGTAAAGCCATGTGTAGTGAGTGAAGTGATCGACAAAGATAACATAGTATTTGTAATGATCAATAGAATAAAGTGGAGAAGTCCAAACATCAGAAAATATTATTTGTAATGGCTTAGTGAATATAAGAGTAGATTGAGCAAAAGGTAATTTGTGACTTTTATTGCAATAACAGTCATTACAATGAAAGGTTTTGGAACCCAAAGACAAATCTAACTTAAATTTAGAAACAAGACTTCGAAATATTGACTCGGACGGATGCCCTAAACGTTGGTGCCACTCAGAGGGAGTGGCTTTGACACTGGAGAAAGCAATTATTGGAGAGTTGGGTGTTGGATTGTTTGGCCACTCATAGATACCATCTCTAGCTAGACCTTGGAATAGTGGTGCCCCCGTTTGCAGATACTTCACACGAAAACAAGTTGGTAAGAATTCAACAGATGCATTATTAGAAGTGCAAAATTTAGATATAGAGATTAGTTTTCGTTTGATGTTGGGAACACATAAAACATTGGTTAAGGAAAATTTGTGAGAGGGAGTGTGTAAGAGAGTGGAACCAGTATGGGTAATAGGTAGCCCAGTACCATCACCAATGATTATGTCGTCGGGTCCGTCGTATGGCGAATGCAAGGACAAATTCTGAAGATCATCAGTGATATGATGAGAAGCGCCACTGTCAAGGAGCCATGATGGAGTAGAATCAGTCTGTGCCATGGAAATGTTGGCTTTCGGCGTCCAAGATGATTGAGATGGCTGCCGAGAAGCAAAAGAGGTGGCACTCAAGATTGGGACAATTTGATAATGAGGACACTGAGATACCGAATTCCCTTGGGTGCGACATCCCTGACACTTGCCTAGGTAAGGACGGGAGAAGCGTGTGGGAGGCCTAGACTGGACCTGTGTGCCTTGCATGTTGGTGGTCGGCAATTGCTGCCTGAAGTTGCTTCGCCGAGTGATGTTGCCCGGACGAAAGTTGGAGGTGGTGTAGTTCGTCGTGACCGGTAAGGGAGAGCTGAGGGTCTGGGCACTATTCAGAGACAGTTCTCGGTTGATAAGTTTCTCATGAAGTTCATCAAATGAAATCATAGTCTCACGACCTTCAACAATGTCAATAATAGCACGGTAATCATCATCAAGACCGTCTAAAAATTTTTCAATAAGATCTTCATGATCCATCGGCTTTCCAAGAGCAGCCAGTTCATCGGATCGACATTTGATAAATTGCATATATGCAGAAATAGTTTGAGAACCCTTAACAGCTTTCTTAATCTGGTCCTTGATTTGTTTGATGTGGCCTCGAGACGGGCGTGCGTAGGTATTGGCTAGAATAATCCAGGCATTGCGGGAGGTTTTAGCCTGTTGAATTAGTGGAGCAAGAGCAGAAGAAATGGAACCAACAAGTGCACCAAACAGAAGTTTATCTTGTCGAATCCATGTCAAGTAATCAGGATTTGATGTTTCTGTATCATGAACACTTATTGTTTCATGTGGACATGGATGGGAGCCATCAATGAATTTATATAAATCATAGCCAATGAGAATAGCTTCGATCTGCAATTTCCATGACAGATAGTTGGTGGAGGTTAATTTAATAATATTCTGGTGAGAAATATTAATAAGTTGAAGAGTTGTGGTGGGATTTTGTGGATTTGGAATTGTGATTTGTTGAGGTTGAGTGTTATCAGCCATGATGAAGAATAGACGAAAGAGTAAGAGAGAAATTTTTTTTTTTTTAAAGGAAGATAATGTTGGTAGCTGCTAAGTTAAAAATGAGGAACGTACTGCTCTGATACCATGAAGAATAATGATATGAAGAATAATAATCTTCTCATTTTTTTCATTGAATAAGCAGGAGTATAAATAGCCTAATACATTTGTGGAAGTTAGAAACAAATCAGTAACTAAATCTAATCTAGGAAAATTCAAAAATCAAACTTCCTAAAGATAAAAATACAGATTACAAGATATATACAAACTGAACAGATAACATTATCCTCTAATAGTTGCCACCCTCCTTGGATTACTGCCAATAGGAATCCCCAAATAAACAAGAGGTAATTTACCTTCGTCACATCCAAAAACCAAAGCCATTTGCTTCCTTTCCTGATCACTTACTCCAAAAATATATAACTTGCATTTTTTCTCATTAATCTTCAACCCAGATGCTTCTTGGAAAGTCCATAACAAAACTTTAAAATTAATTACTTCCTTAATACTCCCTTCCGCAAATAAAATGGCGTCATCTGCAAATTGTGCATGAGTTAAACTTGTTTCAACACTGACACTCTTTTAATTCTCCCCACCTCTTTACTTCTTACAATCATCTTATGCAACACTTCTCCTATGATTAAAAATAGAAAAGGTGATAATGGATTCCCTTGTCTAAGCCCGCTAAAAATCTGAAGTTCTTTTGTTGGAGATCCATTAATCAAAATAAATGTTTCAGCTGAATATAAGCACTCTCTTGTCCAACCTTTGAATCTGTGGGAATCCCATTTCCTCCATAACATTGAGCAAGAATGACCAATCTACATTATCATAAGCTTTCTCAAAATACAGCTTGAGTACTATCTCTGGGTGTTTATTATTTTACTTCATCACATCAAAAACTTCATTAACTAACAAAACTCCATCCGTCATTTGTCTCCCACCAATGAAGGCCATCTGATTTTGAGCAATTATCCCCCCCCCCCCCACCCCACCCCTAACATTCCTTAATCTGATAGCTAACACTTTAGCTATTATTTTATACATAGAATTAATCAAAGAAATTGGTCTCAAATCATTCACAGTTTCCACATTTTTTTTTTGGAATTAAAACAATAAATGAGGAATTCAAACCTTTAGTGATTCTGGCATTTTTATAAAATTGCTGCATCATCTCCATTATGCATCATCTTATTTGTTAAAATTAAATAAAGTCATGTATATATATACAAAACAAAATGCCACTAATCAACCAAATCAGAGGCATTCGAGTATGTTTTGATTTATTCCTTTTACTAAGGTTTCCGCAATGTAGATGAGTGTAAGTATATGTTATCACTGTCTTCCTATATGGGAAATAATAATTGGGGAGAGCCACAAGAAGCTAGCGGGGATAAAGGAAGCACTACACCAACCTTCGTATGAAATTTGCTTTTTTTTTGTTTTTTCTAATCAGCCAAAGAATTTAGGTTTTGATTCAATGAGACAAAAGAGATGTTTTTTTTTTTGTATTTTTTCTAATCTGCCAAAGAATTTAAGTTTTGATTCAATGAGACGAGATGCAAAACCTCTCAATTAAATTTGACCTGAAACTCGCTATATACTCTCTCTTCTTTTTTACACGTCGTTTTAAAGAGTAAAATTTGTTTCTTTTAACTTGTAGTTTATAAATTTTAAGAAAACATTAATAATTTAATTTTTCGTATTATCCATAATATTAAATACTAACTTGTTTCTCTTTCATTTTTTTCAATAAATTTTTGAAGGATAGTATTGAAATTGTATAATTATTTTGACTAATTAGATAAAATATTATTATTATTTTTTAATTTTTGTGTTTTTTTCTAAAAAAACAAGTAAAAAGCAACGGAGAGAGTATAATTAGAAGATCTCGATATTCATTTAGCATAAACTAGTTTTAAGTTAAATATTTTAACATGATCTCAAGTGAAATCAAGGATGCACATAATCAGCTAAAAAGTCAAACCAAAAATGCTAAAAAATCACCCACTCCAATACTCATAAGAAAAAGTGCTAAAACCAAGCAAAGCCAACCCCACCATGCAATCAAAATGAACCACTTTGACTATGTCAAAATACTACTCCAAGTACTGCTCCATCCGTTCTTAAAAAATTATCGTTTAAAATTTTAGTACATAAATTAAAAAAATCATTTAATATTAATAAAATTTATTTAAAATTTCATCATTACCCCTTTATGGGAAATTGAAAACTATTAATACAAGGGAGAGAATTTATTGGGACAATGAGAGAAGATAGGGGTAATATAGAAAAGTAAATAATTTATTCTTCTAGGAAGTTATAAACAACAAATATTTTGAAATAAATTTTTTCTTCTAAAACGACAATCTTTTAGTAACGGAGGAAGTATCATTTAATGAAATAATAATGTTACCTGCCACACTCGAGAAAAGTAGTTGAAACATCTCACATCAAAAACCGAATATTCATTGTGTAATCAATTCTTATAAATAGATAGATGTACTGGTGATCTTGTTGGAAGAAAACGTGGAACGGGACACCCCGAAATAGTATAGACGGAGTTTGCCTCACTCGTTCTCGAGATAGATCGATCCTTAATTAGTTTAATTATGGGAATTTAATTAATTGACCCAATCGTTTTCAAGATACATCTTTTTAGTTTATGAGAATGATTTATATATCGACAAATATACAACAAGACACAAGAAACGTTATAGACGGAATTAAATGTATGGATCACAAAGGTAAGATCGAGTTTGGGTTTATTTTATTTAATTTTTTGCATGGGACTGCTAGAAATAATCTCTAATATATATTCTCCAAAAGAAAAAAAGTCGTGTCTAAATTTAAATCATATATATTCCAATCCACCCTATTTTAATTGGTTTGGTTTATTTAATTCTTATGTTGAAAAATATGGAAGATGATATAATTTAAAGAGAAAGTGGAGATATAAGAAAATTTATTTCTTATTCAAATTGAGTCCACTTATATTTCACTCATCTCCCACTTGCATTTTACTAGCATAAAATGATTCACAAAATTATACTATATATGACTCCTAAGACACTTTTAGAATCACTTTAATAATTACTACTTGCCCAAATACATAAACCTAATCATACTTGTCCTAACACAGTTCTAAATACATTTATGTACATGAACTTAAACATTACCCATTCATGTACTAACACTAATTAAATTAATCAATTATTTTTATGTTCTTACTTCTCCCACTTGGAATAATTCTATTATTTTCTGCAATCACATTCTGACCTAATCCTTTTCTGTTAAATAATGCTCTCCCATCTTTCAAAAAATATTTTTACTAACATTTTATTTTATTCATAATTAAATTGATGAACATAAGTCAAATATATAAAGTTAGATTTAATAACTAGAGGGATGACAATTTGTTTCATACCCATTGTGGTCCACTTGTAACACCCCGAACCGACTACATGTCCGGAGTGCCGCACTATACAAGCTCAATGACCTGCAAAGCAACAATATCAATAGCGCAGCCCAAACGAAAACATAATAATAAAACTAACTTGAAATCAGTCTTTCATTAATAAACATAATTTTCGAAAACAATCTTTTCTTGTTCGATAACAATAGTTAATATATAATTTCAAAACCAAAATCAATAATCACAACACATAATTCAAAAACGATTTCAATATGTTTCAATAAACTATTTCGATATGTTCAATATATTCAATGTATCTTTTAATCCACAGCCCCGATGGCTAAGGTTACAGCAGTCCTGTAACACGGCCCGATGATTCGATAATTTCAATGATACGCCCCCTACTAAGGTATCTTATCATGCACGCACCCCGAAAAGCTTCCCCAGAAGGGTATCTAAAAGTGTGCGCCTTAGTAGGTCTTAAATCGTTCCGGAACTAACGTAAACACTAACGTTTCTGTACATAGTCGGACTGAGGTTTCTAAAAATAATTTCTCAATATTTTCGATATTCAAAATTATATTTATTTCATAATTCCAAATCACATAATATCATTATCTAAATTAAAATTCTATTTTGATACTTGATCCGAATTTTTAAACAAAATAGAGTAACATTTTTATTAAAATGGAATCCATAAAAAAAGAATAACAATTTTTGAAACGATACATTTAGGCATCCGAATAATTACTAAATCATAAATAATTATAAATGAAAATTTTAAAATACTAAATAGCTTAGAAAGTCACTTACCTCAATATCG
This sequence comes from Panax stipuleanatus, assembly GCA_020205555.1. Lineage (NCBI taxonomy): Eukaryota > Viridiplantae > Streptophyta > Magnoliopsida > Apiales > Araliaceae > Panax > Panax stipuleanatus. Next base: position 108,221,510 of record CM035123.1, read on the forward strand.
CTGAACACAAATTTAATAGTCGATGTGACGCACCCAAAATTGGTTCAATCAACTCAACCCATTCTGAGTCGTTAAATACACTCAACAAAATTCAAATACAATCTTTTATATCAAATAGTCTTGCAAAATACGACCACACAACTGTGAGTGTCAATACAGACATGTAAAAAATATAAACATTCAAACTAAGTCTTTATTACATTTATTATCACACTATTTTATAAAAAAAATTGTGAGAACTTCTACAACTCTAACTCGGACCATCACTCCATTCCCCGACTAGTACCCATGATATTCTCATTTCCTGAAGAGAACAATGGAAGAAAATAGTGAGCTCAACTAGCCCAGTAAAGAATATTATGACTAAGATAATGAAAAATAAATTATCGTTAGCCTTTAATAAATCAGATAAAATATTATGGACAACAAGTTTTAGATTAATATTCGCAGCGGAAATAACAATTCATTAGAAGAGTTAAGTAGAGAATGATGTTTACTATCTTCTTTGATTTAAAAGTCCATCATCAATATTTTATCTCTGTAACATCAATCAATATACATCTCGAATAAAATATTCATCTTTTGCACTACGGGCCAAAGATATTCATTTGTATCACCAGTTGATCATGTTCATCTCAACACCTGTCCATCTTTGCATTACGGGCCAAAGATATTCATCAGGGAATCATTCATCTTTGCACTACAGACCAAAGATATTCATCAAGTAATCATTCATCTTTGCACTACAGGCCAAAGATATTCAGTTATATCACCATTTAGGACTGAGGATAATGAAAAACAATACGAATAACGAATCAAGTGAGATAAATGACAAATATTAGAGAATTTATCTAGAGTTCAAGAATGAAGATCAAAATCTGGATCCAATCAAAGATGATTTGAAAGGAAAAAAATATTTTTTTTACCGTGAATAGTACCCCATGAATAGTAACTCATGAATAGTAACTCGACATGGAAAGATAAAAATTTTACAAGAAAGTTCAGACCAATATTCCAGTGAAATGATATTAGATGAAGCGCAAAACTCAAGGAATTTCTGATCATTTCAGGAATTATAGAAGCAATACTTATCGTAGTAAAGTTAGAGTTAGAAATCTGAAATGAAACAATATACGAAACTGCAATTGAATTTTCATCAGTCAGGCGGTAGTCCGCTCAGACAGATTATTTTCACAATTTAATAACTGAATACGAAGGGTTATTCACCAGGCATGCGGTAGTCCGCGTAGACAGATTATTCCTACAGAATAATAAAGAATGGAATAACAACATGATTTCACCATGCATGCGGTAGTCCGCGTAGACAGGTTATTCCAACAGAATAATCAAGAATGGAATAACAAATCATACGATTATTGAAAGAAAAAATAACTCTTTTCATGAATATGAAAAAAATAATACCTCTTACCTTCATAAAATTTGGAGACTGCACTAGTGTAATAGCAGAATACTCTTCTTCTTTCTCTCTTACTCTCTCTATACTTTCTCTCTATAGCTTTAGTGAATTGGTGAGAAATAATGAAGAAATGAGCTCCTATTTATAGGCTTAGCAGAGTAAGAGTAAAATAGTCTTTTCGTCATAATTTATGATATCATCGCTTACATCATCGATCCTATAACATCATTACTTACCTCATCGTTTCGATGACATCATTGCTTACATCATAAGAATTCAAATTCAATTTGTTCTCTTCTACCTCATTTTACTTTTATATCATGAATTTACTATAATAATGTTATCATTCAAATTATAAAAATCATACTATTATATAATCACATCATACTACTATAATGTAATATTATAATAATATATTTGAATGAATTATTTTATCAAAAAAGATAAAATACCAACTTTCAACAAATATCACTTGCTAAAAATTCTTCCGTTTAAATTCACATTGAATAAATATTTTTTTATCATATATATCAAAAATTAATTATTCATAAATAATATTACAGAACTACAATATTGACAACCATGTCGTTCCCAGGAAAGAGCGGGCTTTCCGTTAAGGATTTCTCCTTATTGGCGCGCAATTATATAACTTAACCCATTTCCTCGACAGAACTTTCTAAACATTATCAATAATGCTATCTAATAATATTATTCAAATAATATGAATTATTGATTTGATAATTTAAAATATTGTGCAAAGATAATTATTGAATCACTAATATAAAATATCAATGTAGCAATTATTGGATTAATAATATAAAATATTGAACAGTAATTACTGTAACAATTATTGAATGAGTGACTTCTTACGTAAGAACTAATAATTCAAAATACTGTCCAATACCATGTGCTACTGTGCAACATCGCGTATTACTATATTTTAACCATCGGGTATTTCAACAATTTAACGGTAAAAGTTTTGTCGTCATATTTATAAAAAGGTTACTTCTGTCGCTTTTCTATATCCGACATTTATTCCGTTGTGGAGTCCACCAATGATTGCGCCGTCGTACGAATATTCTCCGACAAAAAAAATATTCTTCTACCAAACGAATATTCTCCGACACAACGAATATTTTATAACCACTTACTTACTTTGTAAACTTTGCACATGTCACCCATAACTTATCAAATTTATCAAATCAACACCTTACTATTTCAAAATAACATATAAAGAAAATTAAATCTTATTCATAAAATTTAGGGTCTTACAGTCGAACTATTCTTAAATATAAATTTAAAACAAATAAATGACATAAGGATATAATTTTATTATTTAACAGCTCTCTTATTATTATTATAACTATAAGTATATTTTCAAAAATATTCTTTCAATATTTAATCCTTTTTCCAAACAAATATTACAATTATGCCAAAATAATAATCTAAATACAAAGCAATAATTAAAACTACAAAAATAACAACGATACAAAATACTTATTACTAACAAAATATACTAAAATATCAACTTTAACTAACAAACTAAATACAATATTTAAAATAATAACAATACATAAAATTACGCAAGAAACATACCTAAAAATACGAGTTGCACAGACTGTCCATGCACTCGAAACCAAAATTTAACTAATGAGGTTTTTATAAAAACTTTCATACAACAAAACCTTTCTCAAAATTGGAGGCATTATTGTTGGTGAATGAAACAAAAGGGTTAACCTTTCTATTTATAGAGTTAGAAAAAGGGTAAATGTTCCAAATTTAGAAGATGTGGGACTTAGGTCATTACACCACTCGTCTCGATTTGAATGGCATGATAATTTTAACTCTGACTAGATATGAGACTGCGAATGAAAAATTACCGAATAGTTTTATGCGTATGAGAATAATATTTAGTTGTCCATCTCAATCCCCGCCCCAAATAGTTTTAAACTAATGAATTTCTTAACATGTGCCCTTATGGCACATGCTAAGCACATTGTTCAAGAGAATATTCTTTTGAATTGTGTGCATATTCTTTTGAACTTGATGTAAATACAAAAATTAAGAGAATATATACACAATTCAAAAAAATATTCTCTTAAAGTATGTGCTTAGCATGCGCAATCTACTCTCTCTTTTCCAGTATCTCGCTCATGACAACGTACAAACGCGCAGAATCATGTATATCCAACTAAATAAAGAAGTAGCAAGTCTCAAGTCTGCTTTATGATCCACTATAGATGCAAATTAAGGATAAATACTATAAGGAATTTCTCAACGTGTGCTCTTAGCGCACATGCTAAGCACACAGTTCAAGAGAATATTCTCTTGAATTGTGTGCATATTCCCTTAAACTTGGTGTAAATACAAAAATCAAAAAAATATGCACACAGTTCAAGAGAATATCCTCTTGAACTGTGTGGTTAGCATGTGCCCTAAGGATACATGTTAAGAAGACTTGTACTATAAATAGGGGCATTGAATACTAAAAACAGGGGGCTGCGCATGTAACTTATTTGCGCCAACTCGTATATCTATTTATCTCATATATATAATATATATATATGGACGAATGATTCAACGACTTTTTAATTTTTTTTTAATTTTATCATGTATGTGTTAAAATGTGATTGATTTTTATTCATGTATTATTGTAAATATAACTAAACTAAATTTTCTTAAATAAAAAAAATCACAAAGTATTAGTTTCGAAGTGATATAAATTCTCGTAACGGTTTAAATTTCCCGTCAAAATAGAAATGGTCATTAATGGTCTGTTTCTAAGTTTTGGGCAGAAAAAAAAATTAGAAAACTTAAATTAGAACGGAAAAGAAAAGAATAGAAAACTTTAAGTTTTTCTTTGTGTTGTTTCAGAATTTTTAATAGAAAAGAATAGAAAATTTAAAAAAATTCTTTTCTTATGCTTTTGAGTTGCAATAAAAAGAAACGAAAATTATCACTTTTACAAATTTTCCCTTCTATTTATTATAAATATTGAACCATGAATAAAAATATACAAGATAAATTTAATCAAAGAAAAAAATTCATAATCAAATATAAATATCCAAATAAATGTTAAATAAAAACTACTTCGACAAAGTCATTGCCAAGATCTAGCGGCGTAATTTTGATGCCATCAACATCAAATATTAAAGCTTTTAAGAACCAAAGTGCCAGAGTATGCCTTCTTTCAAACTGAAGCTTCTTTCAAGCTGAAGCCTTCTGTTATGTAAAGAACCTCGAATGTTGCATGCAGTACACAATTTGCTTTGACAAAAGTATAAGCATCAACCTCATGCCTAATCTTTATCACATTATCTTCCCCAAGTACATGAATGTATTTTTTTTTCTTTATCTTGAAAAACCTGAATCAAGTGTTCAATGCATTATATTCATATGCCAAATTAGAGTTGGTAGATAAAAATAAATTGGAGACATGAGTTGTAATTTAAAATTTATTATATTAAAAATTAAAGATAATATGAGAATTATAAAAATATTACTTATTCCAATTTCTTATCCGTCCAAATCAGGCCAATTTTGGACTGAAAACTTTGACGAAAAAAGTAATCAAATTTTTTATTCATTTCTTATTTTTTCCGTTTATTAAAAAACTCGAATTAAAAAAAAAACTTAAATTTTAGATCCATTTCTTTTTTTATTCTGTACATTTAAAAACTCAGAAACTGAGCGCAAGTCTCAATCCCGTGAAGAATGTGGCGTATGAATTTTTTTTGATAAGATCAAAAATAGGGGTGTAATGCCCGTCCTCACAATTGCCATTCCTACAGACAAATATGGTGAAGGGGGTTGACCGCCAAAAAAAAAAGTCTACCCACCCGCGGCTTGTCATATTTTCCTTGTAACAATCAACAAATTAAATGCAGAGATAACTAACAAAAAATTGTTATCTTAAAAAGAAGCGACATCATTTAATAACATGATATTAGTGGCCCAATATATTTTGAAAAATCAATATTATTATATATATTTCAATAATAGAGGTATAGTGGAAAACAGAGTAGGATCCTTTTCATTTCAAATGAAATAGAAATTCTCCATTCTTTGTACAAAATTTTCCATCATCATCTCTCTTCCATCATCATGATATCATATTTCGACGCATTTTAAATCTGAACCAAGAAATAGAGAGTTTCTATTTCATTTGAAATAGAGAGGATTCTAATTTCCACGTGTCATGGACGAAAATAGGGAAATGTTATGAAAAACTTACATTTGCATTAGAATAATGTTAGAGACACAATTTATTCTACAATTATTTTATAATTTGTTGATGTAGCATATACTCCACCTCAGTTTTTATGTGGGGCCGAAGATTACATTGAAGTAATTTGTTCATCAATATACTGAGGTGGAGCATGTCACATCATCAAATTATAAAATAATTATAAAATAAGTTGCGTCTCTAACTGCAAATTGTCCAAATTATGTTTAATAGCTGCTCCCTTATCCTTTCAGCCCCACGTTATTGACCAAATTTCTTACGGTCATATTCATGCGGGCTGCAGCCCAAGAAAGCTCAATCCCAAGAGGATGTTTATGATCTATTTTATTGTAACGCATCCTTTTATTAATTATGTTATGAAAGTTGATATTTTGAGAAGGATTATCTCTAAGAGTATAATTAGACTCGGTAAAAAAGAGATTTGATTTGGTTATAAGTTAAAAAATATAGTTATGATTTTATTAAAAATTAAAACTATATAACATGTTTATAATATGGAATATGTGGATTATAATCAAATAGTTATGGATTCAATATAAGTCAACTCTTTGTATTTTTTTTTTGATAAAACTATTAATAATTTATTTAAAAGTATAAATATGAAGACAAGGTTAGATATGTACTATACCCGAACCTATTTTTTTTATATAAAAAAAAACTTTACAAACTCGTCCCTATATATGCCTAATATATAAAGCTTGTAGGCTCCACCTAAAAATATTATTAAATCACAAATAGATGTGGTTGAAATTTGTTTATGTATTTCTTTTGAAGCCACTATTAGAAAAAGAATAACTTTTCTACTATCAACATACTTATACACTTAAACAAAGAGTGTTAACTATTTATTAATTACTTGAAAATATTCTAACAACATTGTTAAAGGATTCTAATTCCAAATAATCAACAACAAAAGTCGAAATCATTGTAGCCAGCTTAAACGTGGTTGTGGTTTAATTTATGTCATCAACAAAACGCATGTTTAGTGACAAAAAGAAAATTAATTAAGTAAACAAACTTCACGCGTTGTCCCACCGTCCCATTATTCGAATAATGGCCTATGAATAACACAAAGGGAGAATTAATTTAAGGTAAAGAAAATCAAAAAGAAGAGCTCACAAAATGGCTTCGAAACCTTCAAACCACGCCGGAAGAAGAGCCACAACCATCACTGCCATCAGCCCGATAATAATTGAAACACATATTTTCACTCGTATGGACGCCCAAACGCTCGCCTCCACCGCCTGCACTTCCCCTACGTTCCGCGCAATGTGTATGGAAGAACGGCTCTGGCGTGACATATGCAACTCCACTTGGCCCTCGACCAATCATTCACTCGTTCGCGATGCTGTATCCGTCTTCCCTGGCGGCCACCACTCTTTCTTCTCTGACTCCTTACCTGTCCTTCACACCCAAACCGATTGTCACAGATTCCGGTGTAGTGGCCGCAGCGGTCGAGTGCAGAAACTGCTGCACTCGACTGCATCCATTATCTCAGCGGTGGATATACTCTATAAAAATAACCGTGTATATTCGAAAGTTGATGCGATGAATACGAGTACAGATACTTTCCTTGATTCGAAGTTTGAGGTCAAGTTACTTGACCAGAAAGAATCTGTGATGATGCCTGGAAAGTTTGACGGGGAGAAGGACGTGTATTTTTCAAATCTGAAAGAATACATGACCTTAAGCTGGATCATCATTGATCCAACTTTAAAGCGGGCTATCAATGTGTCGAGCCTCCGGCCGGTTACAATCCGGCTGCACTGGATTGGTGGCGATATCGAGGTAAAGTATGCAGTAATTGTGGCTGGTCATGGCCAACGTGGCATGACGACTAAGTTGGTGGAGTGTAGAATAGTGGTTATGCTTGCGTGGAAGGAAGGGAGACAGCTGGAACTGAGAGCGGTAAAGTTGGAAGTGAAGGACATGGATGATAAGTGCTTAACTGGGAAGGAGAGTTTGGAAATTTTACACGAGGGCATGCAGAGTGCGAAGAGAAAGAAAGGGAAGAAAGGAGAGGAGAAAGATAGGTATAGAAAGTATGTGGATCTGAAGAGAGAGAGAAAAGAGACAAAGGCAAGAAGAGACAGGAGGCTGAAAATGTTACGTAAACTGATTCCGGATCCGGCACCGGCACCGGCTCGGACTACCATTTTTCTAGCTTTGGCTTTCCTGGCTCTTTTTTTGGTTGTTTTGTTAAGCTTAGAACCAAGAACAGTTGAATTGCCATGCATATAGCATTATCAACTATGGATCAAAATCACGTTTTGATGTATTTTCTCGATTGACTTGAAAATAAAAACGTTGTTACGGTCAAGTTTACGATCATATTTTGGTCACTTGATAGAAGTTTTTTTTTATTAATTATTATTATTATTATTGTTATTGTTTTGTTTTTTTGTATCGTTTAATTAACAAATGTCTTTAAATTGAAAATCCCCCAAAAATTTATATATAAAGTCGTCGTCTTACAGCGTAGAATAACACGAGAGACATATAAAGCTCACTAATACCCCAATATGCACGCAACGGTGTTATAACGTGAAAGAATCTTATCTTGTGATTTGACTATTTTAGAGTCCTTCTGGGGGACATTTTTGTAGTGACATTCTAGTGACACTGTTTTTTGTTTTTTTTTAGAGTACCTACCAAAAAATGTATAGTATTTATTTCAAATGGAATTTTTATAAAAAATAGTGTTTTAGGTGTAATTTGGATACATACAAAAAACAGTATTTTATCGATTGTACAGGCCCTGTTTCTTGTATGTATCCAAATTACACCTAAAACACTGTAATTTATAAAAATTCCAATTGAAATAAATACTATACATTTGTTGGAAGGTAATAAAAAAAAAACCAAAAAAAATAATGTCACTAAAAAAATGTCCCCCTAGAATTATTGCTATTTTATGTCAGAGTAAAATACATTAACACCCCTTACAGATAATCATAATAACACTCACCATTCCTCTAGTTTTTCAAGTAATAGTCAATATCCTCTAGTCTATAATATGTAACATTCACTACCCATAGTGTGGTTAACCAACTAATATTCAAAAATATTTTTAATACAATGTCTAGCACACCCTTCAAGTTATAAAGTTTAATTTCTCCACTAAATATAAATTTGTATATTATAATTTTTATTTTACTTGATCTAATTAATTAAATTATGAACTTGTGCAATAAATAACATAAATGTCAAAAAATAATAAATATTCATTTTATTAGGGAAATAAAGTCATACAATTTTTGCTAATTAAACTTCTTAAAGATTAAAATTTACGTGATAAATATTCAAATATATTTTTTTTAATTAAAAAGAAAAATTTTAATACCCATAAAATTACAAATTAACGCAATAAAATTATAATTATTTTTTTCAAATATTAAAATTTACGTAAAACAAACTTATTATTACAAAACGAATCTTATTATTCATATAAAAAAGTATTAAAAATTATATTAATTATTTTTCTCATATATTAAACTAAACATAAGTCACAAATTAAGCATAATCAGTAAAAATGACAAATGCTATTACTCAAAAAAGAAAAAATATATCAAAAGAAAAAACTTTTTACAAGATAGAGGTAGTAATAAATATTATTATATTTTTTTTTATTTAACATTGTACAAAAATAACGCCAACTGTATACTAAAAAAATATAATCAAAATCATAAACATCCCAATTTTTTACATATACTCAAGAAAATTTAATATATAAAAATCATAATATGAAACTAAGAATTTAAATAATATTTTTTGTTGTTAAACACCAAAAACTAAACTATCAACATACTCAATCACTCTAATTAGAATAGCTCCATTAATAATTTAATTTAAATTTTTTAATATTTATATCACTTATCCAAAAATATGTGTTAATTAAACTAAATTAATTTTTTTATAAATTACCACCAATTTAAATGAGATAATCTTAATTATAAATAAAACTATAATTAAAATGTATTGTATTAAAAAGAGGATAATTAAATATATATATATATATATATATATATATTATTTAAGAATTAAAATTTGATAACATACAAGAATAAATATATAACTTTATGTAAATAGTTACTACTACTTGTTTAATAAATGCTCCCTTATCCTTTCAGCCCCACATTATTACCAATTTCTTACTGTCATTTTCACGTGGGAATAATGCTAAAGACATACTCCATTCGTCTCAAAATAATTGTTCAGTTTTGATTTTTTTAAATTAAATTAATATTTTTAAAATTAATAATTAAGTATGTGTAAATATATTTTTAATATTATAAAAATTAGTATTAGTAATAAATTGTATATACTTTTTTTTGTTATAACCTCTGCACCTATATTATGGCAAGAATGGTACAAAAAATAGTTTTAAAAAATAAACAATTTTACTTTAAAAAGTCAAAACTAAGCAGTTATTTTGGGACGGAGGGAGTAATTTATTTTATAATTTATTGGTGTAGTATACTCCACCTCAATTTTTATGTGAGATCGAAAATTATACTGAAGCAATTTGTTCATCAATATGCTAAGATGATCAACAAACTATAAAATAATTATAAAATAAATTATATCTCTCGCATTACTATTCATGCGGCGGATATTAAGCCACAGAAAGCTCAATCCCAAGAGAATGTTTATGATCGATTTATATTAACGCATCCTTTTATTAATTATGTTATGAAAGTTGATATTTTGAGAAGGATTCTCTCTAAATGTATAATTAGACTTGGTAAAAAATAAATTTTATTTAGTTATGGGCTATAAAATATAGTTATAGTTTCATTTAAAAGTAAAATCATATAGTCTGTTTTTAGTATGAAATATGTGGGTTGAAATTAAATCAAATAGTTATCTCCTTTTTTTTTTGGCTAAATCAGTCGACTCATTTTTTATATTTCAAGCTTACTATTATTATGATTCAATAAAATAAATTACTTACTATATTAATTTTTTATCTTTTTATTTTGCTAAATTGGTCAACACCATTTACACAATTACAAGTATCTTTTTTTAGATTATTTTTTTTATACTATCTCTCTAAAAAATTTACTCTCTATCTAGATCTCTCAGACTTGCTTCAGGGAAAGGAGTTATATTGCCGAGTTTAATTTCTATAATTTGATGAATGCATATTAATTGTGCAAATAGTATTAGAAAAATTGACGGTTCCTAATGAGATTGGCAAAAGATGAAAGTTCAGCAAGTGATGAAGCATCAGATCCATAATTCTCATATCAAGAGTGTTAATCGGATTTGTTGATTAACTTTTTTTTAAAAAAAATTAATAGTCAACAACATTTACACGATTATAAGTATATTTTTTTTAGAAAAAAAAGATTTTTTGGATCAGAAAATTCCAATAAATTATGCTTCTAATATTGTTGGATGCTCAAATTTTTAAAAATGAATAGTCAAAAATATTTACAAGCTGTGTATATATCGATGCACAAAAATCAGAGGAGTTAAATTTATTATACATTACTGCCTCCTTTTACAAAACAAGATAAAAGTTAAAAAAAGAAAGGAAAAAAAGGGATAATATTTTGCACTCCGATGTCCGAACCATACTCAAGCTAATAGTAGTAGCCGAACTTTTATATAGGATTGTAAACGAGTTGAATCTCAGCGAATATTAATTTAATGTTCAGATTCAGTTTGATTTGAAAAAATTGAGCTCGAATTCGATTTAGATTCGATAAGAAATTTTTAATTTTGCGCCAGATTCGACTCAGAACATTATTCGGACCTACTCGGCTCGTAAGTACTCGACTCGTTTAAGTAGACAACTCACACCCTCATTTCGTAAGTTCTCTATATGTATAAAATGACATTTCACACCCTCATTTAAGTGGACAACTCATCAAATCATACGCATCTTGACATTTTTTTCTACTTCATTTTCAAATTATAAAATTTATATTGACTTATTTTTTAAAAAATTAATTTCAAACGTATTCAAATTTAAAATTGATATACATTTATTTAATTTATGTCAATATAATTATAAATATTATAAAAGTACTATTAATTATAAAATTTATTATTTACAAAATTTAAATGAATCATATTAAATTTAAATTTAAAAATATCATAAATTAAATTTTAATAATTAATATTGATCTTATGTATATTTGCAGTTACAATCCATTCAATACTCGCTCCATAAATTACTTAAAATTTAAAGTAAAATAAAAATTATTTTATAGTGAAATACAATTGATAAATTATACTTTCTTTTATAAATTATAAGATTATTATTAATTTGATGTTTTGACTGTTAGAACTTTCAAATAATAATTTTTAAACTTCAAATTTTATTATTTAAAAAATTAATATAAAGAACCTGTTGGGTACATAGTAAAAAAATTAAATTCTTATTTTATAAAATAATTCAATAGCACTGCAAATAATAATAAAAATAAAAAAACCGTTATGAATGCTCTAATTGTTTATCATATGCAATATTCATATACAAACATGTCCCACATCCTCTTTTCTAGAAGTTTGATTATTGTAATAATAACGACGGACTTGCAAAGTGGACGTATAGAATACTTCATACTTTTTTCTTTTCTTTCTATAAGTTGTTTTAGAAGATTTTTTTTATAATATAAAATATTTTACATATATTTAAGAAAACAAATTATTTTTTTCTTATTTTGTCCTTAAAAAAAATATAGAGCAATTATGAAAGAGTAGGAAGACTAATTAATTAGTACTCCCTCCGTCCTTTAATATAAGTTCTTTTAGATAAGTGTTTTTGTCCCTTAATATAAATCGTTTGAAAATTTTAAGTAAGCATTAATTAATTAGTTTTTAATATTACCTCAAGTATTAACTTTGGTTCTCTTATTATTTTTTGCTCCATAAATAACACTCTTTTTTTAATACAAGTACAATATAAACAATTGATATTATATTTAATACTAACAATCATTTTCTTAATACTACTTGTGCACAACTCTTAAACGACTTATAGTAAGAAACGGATGGAGTACATTACTAGTAATGAAATTCAAACCAATATTAATTACCTAACATTAAATTAATAGAATTTCTTAATATGTGTGTTCACGTCTTAAACGTCATATATAATAGAAGGGAGGGAGTATTACCTCAGTTTTAAAATTAGAATTATAATTTGATTTTTGAGATCAAAAGATGATATATCAAATTTTAAAACTGTTATGACTGATAAAAATTTAGAATGAAATAAATTTTATAATTAATAGTATTTGTTATATACTATACAACTATAATAATTTTATCAACTAAAATTAATTAAATTTACATCAATTTTAAATTTAATATACCGTCTTTTGATATTAAAAATTAAATTATATTTTTAATTTTAAAAAGGATGGTCTAATACTTCCTCAGATTTTGAAAAGAATAGTTGAAAGAGTCAAATCACAACACAAAATCCTTTCAGATTCTAACACAGTAACATGCGTATTGCTGGGGCTCTAATTAGTGAGCTTTATATATGTCTCGTGTCTCTCTTTTTGTCTTTCTAAAATTAAAGACAGTTTTTTTAACATTTTATGAAATTAATTAAGATTATAAATGGCATAGAAATTTTAATTCATCATTACTTTTTTTTAAGAAAAAGTTGTGCTGTCCAGAAAATTGGCACGTCGAAAAAATGCGTAGATGGCTTACACATTAGTATTGTAAAAATGCGTAGATGGCTTACACATTAGTATTGTGTTATGTCAACCCATGGCATATAAATATTTTTAAATTCTTAACAAATGCAAGTAGTCTATTAAGAGTCATCATTAAAAGTAAAGTGTAAATTGGTTTGTTTTGGCTTTCTCAACCAAAATTAAAAGTAAAATGTAAGAACCCAAAGGTAAACGTTGGAATGATATATAAAAACAACAAAGCTATTAATTAAGAACTAAAATTAGTAGATATGTGGATTAAAATTATAAGTTTCTATTAAAATGGTCGAAAAGTCCAGTTTTCTCATACGGAAAAAGTTATCTGTTAAGATTCGATAAAATTTATATTTTGATATTTATAAACAATTTAAATATTTGATATTTTTTTTAATGAATCACATAAAATTAAAAGATAGATTCACAAAGTTTGAGATAAATTGACTAAACCACAATATTTCATAAATCTAAATAATAATAATGAGTTCTTCCTAATTACATCAGCCTTGCACCATATTTATACTACTAAAAGGAATCCTAATCCTATAAGGAAATAACAAATTAATTTGGAATTAAAAACCTATCTAAAAAGCTTCCTAATTACAATAGAATCGAAAAACTTCCTAAAATTACTAAAGAATATTTTTATTTATTAATTAGTCGTTAGGTAGTTTTAATTATTTATTAGTTATGTATTTATCTTTATTCTCAAGATATGTTAACCCTGTGAACAAGATTTTATTGTGCAATTATATAGGCCGTGCATGCGAAGTGTGGTCCTGGTGGAAGTGTGGGATTGTGGTCCTGGTGGAAGTGTGGAAGTGTGGAATTGTGGGGTGTGTTTATGTGGAATTGTAGGCATACAGCCAGCGACAGCGGATGGACTAGTGGTCGAGGATGTGTCTCATTTACACGTAATTTTTTAAATAAATAAATACTTGCTTAACAATTAGAGTGAGATTTTGGATATGTTTTTGTGTGACATCTCACTCTTCTATGACGTTAATGCCCTATCATTTTTATTTATTTATCTATAAGTATTTTGTAATTAAATAAAAAGCAATACGTGAAATGAGACCATAAACAAGAAAAAAATGTTTGATTGTATTTTAATGTATCTGAAAAGTTCACCTCTTAATATATTTTAATAATCCACATCTTTGCGTTAAGAGGTGAACGGTTAAGATGCATTAAAATACAATCAAACACCACTTGCGGATGCAATAAGAAAAGAAGCTACTACTCCAGATCTTAATCAAGTATACCAGTCTGTTGGTGGTATTTATTATGTTGGTCGGTCTATTTATAGATACAACAATGCTACTATCACATAAAAATTTTCATATAACTCTCACATACACACATATACATACTGTGGGCCCCTGCCTAACATGCGTGATCCACATTTTGTATGTGTATGTATATAAGAGTTATGTAAAAATTTGTATGTGAGAGTAGCATTATTTTTATAGATAGCAGCGCTAATGCATTGGCTATTTCGGGGTGTGTGTCGATGATTTACGTTGAAGTTGTGAAAAGCAGGACCCCCGAACTCAGCGCAAGGGTTTGTAACTTTGGAATTGTTAATTATTATTCTCTCCGTTCCTAAATAAATGTTATTTAAAATTTTTACACATGAATTAAGAAAGTCATTTAATATTATTATTTAATAATTAAAATTCCATCATTACCTCTTTATGGGAAGTTGAAAACTATTAATACGAGAGAGAATTTCTTGAAACAATGAGAGAAAGTAGAGGTGATACAGGAAACCAAATAATTTATTCTCCTATAAAGTTACAAACGACAAATAAATTGAAACACATTTTTTCTTCTAAAACGTCACTTATTTAAGAATGGAAAGAATATTATGTAAATGATATTTAAACGTATGGTTTTAATATATTGGTATGATTTCTTCTCGCGTAAAAGTTCAATTATAAAGATATATAGTCGTCCAACTTACAAAGATAGTCATATAAATATCAAATAATCTTCTTTTTTTTCGCATCTGATCTTGATCTTCTGTTCCATTATTATTATAAAAATTAGGATCCTCTTAATATGTACTCTAAGGGCACATGTTAAGCACACAATTTAAGAGAATATTCTCTTGAACTGTGTGCATATTCTCTTGATTTTTGTATTTGCACCAAGTTCAAAAAAATATGCACACAATTCAAGAGAATATTCTCTTGAACTGTGTGCTTACCCAAAGGTCACATGTTAAGAAATTTTTAAAATTAAGATAACAATTGGGATAGATGATCAGAATTCATTTTCAATAATGCTGTAATGTTTTTGTGTGTGAACTTATAAGCACAACAAACGCCCAAGAAGCTGCTGCCAGGAAAACCAAAACTAGAAAAATGGTAGATGGGGCTCGAACCATTTTGAGCCTCCTTTCTCTTCTTTCTTTCCCCTCCCTTCTCTCTCTCTTCATCTCCACATACTGTCTATACCTTTCAGTCTCCTCTCCTCTTTTTCCCTTCTTTCTCCTCCCACTCTGTATGGCCTCCTGCAAAATTCCCAAACTCTCGTTCCCACTCAACCGCTTACCCTCCATATCCTGCACTTCCAATTTTACCCCTCTGACCTCCAACTCCCTCTCTTCCTTCCACCCAAGCATTGCCACTATTCTACATTCCACCAACTTACTCATGCCACCCCGACAATCACCGGCCACCATAGTTGCATACTTTACTTCTATATCACCACCAATCCAATGCTGCCGGACTGAAACCGGCCGCAAGCTGGACAGATTAGCTGCTCGCTTTAAAGCTGGATCAATTATAATCCAGCTTAAGGTCATGTATTCTTTCAGATCTGAAAAATACATGCACTCATCACCTTCAAATGCACCCGGTATCATAATGGACTCTTTCGGGTCAAGTAAATTGATCTGAAAAGTTGAATTAGGGAAACTATCCGTGCAAGCGTTGGCCAGGTCAACTTTGGAAAGTACAAGCTCATTTTTGTAGTGTATGTCCACAGCTGAGATTATTTCCTCAGCCGTAGTTGCAGGCTGCACTCGACTGCAGAGACCATTGAACCGGAATTTTTGGGGGCCGGGGTGGAGGACGGGGAAGGAGTCGGAGAAGAAAGAGTGATGGCCGCCGGGGAAGATGGATATGGTGTCACGGACAAGTGAATGTTTGGTTGAGGGCCACGTGGAGTTACATATGTCACTCCAGAGCCAATCTTTCCTACACATTCCTTCGAACATTCGGGACGTGCAGGCGACGGAGGCAAGAGTTTGGCCGTCTATTCGGGTGAAAATGTGGGTTTCAATGATATTTGGGTGGATGGCGGTGATTGTTGTGGCTTTTCCTCCGCCTTCGCCTTGTTTGGAAGATTTTGAAGCCATTTTGTTTCGCAAGTAATGATTTTTTTATCTCTGTATTTATCTTGTTTAGATATGGTAGGGATGGTGGAGAGGGGCGGCGGTCGTGGTGGTGGAGTCTACATGTAATTAAGATGTGGGGTGTGTTTATAACGGAATTGTGGGGGAGAGAGCTGACCGGTCGTCGAGCTTGCCTAGATCTCTATTATGTTAGAATAATGCTACTATCACATAAAAAGTCTTACATAATTCTCATATAATTCATACGTGGCAGTATGTAATTTGTTGTTGAGTTAAGTGGATCATGTCAACAACAAATCACATACTGCCACCTATGAAGTACGTGAGAGTTATATAACACTTTTATGTGATAGTAGCATAGCTCATTATGTTATTGTTGTTTTTATTGATGATAACGTTAAACATTAAATAGAGGTGACAATGTTAATTACTCCTAAAAGATTGATTAAGAAAGTCATTTAATACTAATAAAATTTGTTTGAAATTATTTAAAATCATTTAAATTAATTAACTACTTTAAATTGATTAAAGTTTGAACCCATATTTTTAAAAAAAAAGAAAATAAGCCCAAACAACTTAATTGGTTTCCACTTAATTTTTTTTCTCCAACCAGTTACCGCTTATATAGAAGAGTTAAGAATAGTACAGTACTAAAAAAAATAGACCGACTTTAGAAGTGGTGAAACTCTAATTGAAGATGCTTTTAAATGAAAAATATTTGATTGTAAATGCTGATACGTACGTTAATTGTAAAGGATGGATTGTATTGGAGCTGGTAGAAGCCTCATCACATGACCCCCCAGGCCCCAGTCTTTGAAAATACTAGAAGCCTCTTCATGATCAGTACTACATGCAGCCCCAGGACTGAAGACTGATTTGACCGTGAAATTCTGTATATGTATACCAACCTAGAAAGAGGGGAGGAATAGGTGTGTGTGAATCAATGAATTATGTTAAATTTATAATTTCTGCACAGGTGTAATACAATTAGCTAATTTAGCTGTCAGCTTTGAGTTACGACTGAGTTCTATGCGGACGTGATAATTGAATATGAAAAGTGGACAAATCATATATTGTTAAGGCTAGAAAATTTGCACAGATTTGCCAAGTGATCTTCTAAAGACGTATTCCGGTGGGCGTCCCATTTTAGCAATTTTTTTATCACCAGTCTTGAAATCTATTTGGCCCAAGTCCAAATCTGTAACATCATACAGTGCTAAAAAAGCCGAGTTATCATCATTAAATCAAAAACATATAAACCTACACACCAGTCCAATTTTGTTTGATTGCATCTTAATAGTCCACCTCTTACACTTTGTTTTTGAGTTTTGGACGGAAAAGAAAAGAATTGAAAACTTAAATTAGAACAAAAAAGAAAAGAATAGAAAACTTGAAATTTTACTTTGTGTTGTTTATGAGTTTTTAATAAAAAATTTAAAAATTTTCTCTTCATGTGTTTTTGAGTTTCAATGAAATTAAAAGAAAAATATCACTTTTATAAATTTACCCTTCTATTAATTATAACCATTGAACCATGAATACAAATATACAAGATAAATTTAATCAAAGAAAAAATTTCATAATCAAATACAAATATTCAAATAAATGCTAAACAAAAACTACTTCTACAAAGTGTAAATAACCATAATCAAATACAAATATTCAAATAATATCAGATCAAATTCAGCTAATAATTTAATTTGAACATAAGTGTAAATCATGTAACAAAACAAATGTCAAGTGACCTGAGGAGCTATTGATGTCTTCAAATAATGAGCCAATTCACCATTAGCAATAGAAGGCATTTTTTGTCCAGGCACATCAACTAAACAACGAATTTCGGTACTTCTAATTTTATAAAACAAGATTGGAGAAGGATCTGGTAAAATAACATGGCCATGGTTTATGTGTGGAAGATTAATATTTTCCAAAATCAAACCAATAAAACACGACGGCACATTCACCTACAAAAGATAATCTGACTAGTTTAAATCAAGCGTACGAGTTGGGATGTGATTATTTGAGCCTGGTCATGGTGTAGTCCAATCTATTTAATGGTCCGACCCATATGTATTTATTGTGACAATGGAAGAGTCCTCATTAAAATATGATTGTGTTTCCTTATTTAGAGGGATAAAGAGTCATTCTCCTAGTTGGATTAGGGTGGAGGTGACTTCTATATATATGGCTACAAGCTAGGTTTGAGTGGGTCACAAGAGATACAACACAAATACACAACTTGTACTCCCAATATTATTATAGTGAATTTCTCTCTCTCCCCGTGATTTTTTTTCAATTGGGTTTTCACGTAAATTCTTGTATTCATGTTTTACATCTATTTTATTTATGTTTATGTGAGTGTATTTCGTGAGTTGAGTTCATAACGATACAATCAACCGTTGGCGTTGTTTTGGCATGTCCTTTTGGTGATTTCGTCAGACGAACAAAATCAGATATTAACATTAGCGACGTCTGTGGGAAAGAAGACACTTGTTCTAGTGTCGATTTAAAATCACCAATTCACCGAAGGAGATAAATGATTCTTTTTTTATTAATTTATGAAATTTATATGCATGATCATATGCAATATGTGAATATAACCGTGATGCTATGAAGCAAGTAACATGTTATATTGTGTGCTCCTATCTCGATATATGTGATATGATAAATAGTCAATTAATAAATGCAAAAAAGACTTACCCAACCAAAAGAAGCAGCTAAAAAGTATTCTTCCGGTCAAAAAGGTTGTTTAGTCTTTGTCATCACTCATCATCTAACCCCACCAGTACCACTATCACTACTTTTATGCTATACAGTATTGACAATGAAGCTATGGCATATACACCTGTACAAACGTAGACAGCTGTAAGGGAATTGTGTGGGAGTTATTATTATTATAATGAACCTCTGAACCCAGACTTATCCTTTCAGAGGTTTACTAATTCAGATGGATAATGAAAAGCTGACAATTTGTTTTTGCAACTATAATGTCACTTTCCATAATTTTTTATGATGTTCTTCATGTGGACCCCGATCCAATTCAAAATCAGCAGGAAAAGTGAAGCACTTTATGCAGCCACAATCTTAAGGGAAAATTACCCGACGGACACGCCGGCAGCATCTTCACCGAACGTTGGTTCGTCGAAGCAGCGATCAGGTCGAAAACAAAGGAGGCTTGATAAGAGAGGTATTCAAAGATTGTTGATCCCGAAACCAATCAAGGCAGCCCAAAGCCATCGGCAAATGACCTGGTCTTCTGCAAAACCAACAACCAGACACTTCTCTGTCCCCCTACATAACTTCGGCTGTTCTCCCTTGCCTTCGGTTAATCCTCAACAAATGGTTTGGATGGATCATGGTTCTAGGTTTTCTGTTATGGATGACTATTTTAACGACCGATGTTGAAAACTCGCGCACGAAAACATGAAGAAATAATTGGGAATTAAAGGAGTGTAGATGGGGTAAAAGGTTCGGGAAGACTTTGTTCTCCCGAAAGGATAAATATTCTTCGGATAAAATTTTTGAGAATAAAAATCCCTAGGATAAAAATCCCGAGGATAAAAATCCCTTAGATGAAATCCCGAGGATAAAATCCGGGGATAAAATCCTACGACGATAAAAATCTGGACGATAAAATCCCGAGGATGAACATCCTTTGAATAAGCATCATTCGGGGAGAACAGTTCAGTAGTTTTAGTGGACTTTTGTATACTCTCCTATTTATAAATTCCTTAATAAATAAGAGACTGGGGCAATGTTGGGATGTGATTATTTGGGCCTGGTCATGGTGTAGCCCAATCTATTTAATGGTCCGACCCATATGTATTTATTGTGACAATGGGAGAGTCCTCATTAAAATATGATTGTGTTTCCTTATTTGGAGGGATAAGGAGTCCTTCTCTTAGTTGGATTCGGGTGGAGGTGACTTCTATATATACGGCTACAAGCTAGGGTTTGAGTGGGGGCACAAGAGATACAACACAAATATATAACTTGTACTCCCAATATTATTATAGTGGATTTCTCTCTCTCCCCGTGGTTTTTTTCCAATTGGATTTTCATGTAAATTCTTGTGTTCACGTTTTACATCTATTTTATTTATGTTTATGTGAGTGTATTTCGTGAGTTGAGTTCACAACGATACAATCAACCGTTGGCGCTGTTTTGGCTTGCCCTTTTGGTAATTTTGTCAAGCGTACAAAATCAGGCGTTAACATGTTATGCAGAAATCCTAAAACGAAAACAGACTTCTTGAACAAATTGGGCAGTTTGAGAACTCGTTAGTAGATTACAATGGTTAGTAGTAGTAGATTACTACGGTTGGTTGGTGTGCTCCAATTGGCCGTTTGAGAACTCGCGGCAATAAAGAAGTTGTTCGCCCCAAGAAGTCACTTTCTCTTTATATGCTTAGGTTTAGTAAATAAAAACAAATTGGGGACATGTGTTGTAATTTAAAATTTATTATATTGAAAGTTGAGGATAATATGGAAATTATAAAAATATTACATATTCCAATTTCTTTTTTCGTCCAAATCAGGCCAATTTTGGACGAAAAACTTTGGCAGGAATAGTGACTAAGTTTTCTGTCCATTTTTTTCCCTTTTTCGTTTATTAAAAACTCAGAAACATAAGAATTGAAAAGAAAACTTAAATTTTTCGTTCATTTTTTTTTATTTTCTGTCCATTTTAAAACTCAGAAACAGAGTGTTATTGTATTTTAACAACCCACATGCTTGTATTAAAAGGTCATCTGAATAGTTTAGACTCATATTTGTATCTTAATTATTCAGAGGACCTCTTAATACAAAGATGTGAGCTTTTAAGATGCATAAAGAGGTGTACAGTTAAGATGCAATCAAACACTACCTTAATATTTTGGCTAAAAAATCAGAACTAAATAAGGGCCCTAGTCTTAAACCGCGGTCGACCGCAGTCCGGCCTTTTAGTCTTTTTGTTATATATTTTTTTAAATTTTTTATTACTTTTAATAAATTTAAGTACTTATTAATTTTTCTTCATAAAATATAAAATTAACATAAAAGTATATTTTAAATGATATTATTATTTATACTTTAGAAAAATGCATCATGTATAAAAACAAAATTTTAAATACAATTAAAAATTAAAAAATACAAATGATGAAATAAACTGCATTACATTACAAATCTCCACACTACACATTCATCTAACACCATTTTTCTACCTAAGTAGAAGTAGCATAACATAAATGTAGATAATTGTAACTAAAAATAACATAGCAATGCACTTTCTGTTCACTGCATCTACTTCGTTGATTTGGTTCACAGAAGACTCATGTCCACTTGACTTCAAATTCTTTAGTTCCGAACCAAGTCTTTCAATTCAGATGCCCCGTCAACTTGAGGACTGCAATTCACCTCCCTATTCAGTAAAATCTTGTTCTCCCTCTTAAAATCATTTGTGACAACCTTTGCCCTATCACACATTTGTGGATCATGCTATACAAAGAACCCACATCCTCTTTCCTGAAACAAAATAATTAAAAGTCAGGGGAAATTGTAGTCAACCTTTTCCAAAAACTAAATCAAACTAAAGTATAAGATCTTACTCTGAATTTCGAGCATGAGAAACATCTCCTTCCAGGATTTGTTTCACTCCATGAGATCCACATAGGAGCTCTTAACCCACAATAACAGATTGGCAAAGCTTCATAATCAGTCTCAATGGTGCGTTTTCGAGCAGAGGATGAAGATGACGACGAATAATGAGCCATGGAGATGACGATTAGGGCTTCACCTCTTCTTTACGATTAGGGCTTCTCTTCTTCTCTGCTATTTCTCCTCTCTTCTTCTCTACGACTCTACAACAAAAGAACTAGATTAGGGCAAGAGGATTTTAATTGCCCCTTTTAGAAAACAGACAAAGCCTAGTCAGCTAAGTCATCAAGCTTTGTCTGAAGCCTCGTCAGCAAATGTTAGCCACGTATAGAAAAGTTAGTCCATGTGGCAACTCCGTTTGGGCCAGGGACAAAATCGACCAAAAAAATATAACGTTATAGGCAATTTTGGAAAAAAAAAGTTTAGGGTGTTCTGTAGACCTCGGGGTAAACGTCAGGGGTATTTTTGAACCTTATCCCAATAAAAAAAATAAAACTTTATTTTTTAAAAAAAGTAGATTTTTTCTATTTTTTATGCAAAACTTTATTTATCAGAAAAAAAAAGTTAATCTCTTTACCAATATTATATGTATTCTTAATATTAGAATTTTTAAAAAAAAAGACTAAAATAGAAATTAAAATACAAAAAATAGTAAAAGATAAATAAAAGAACTGATTCAATTTTTTTTAAAAAATAAATTCAAAAGTTTTAAAAATTATTATTATTTTTAGGGAAAAAATTAGAAATTTTCATTTTTTAAAAATTTGAGTAAATTTTTATAAGTATAGATTCAAAAAAATAAAAATTTATTTTCATCAAACAATTTTTTTTTTTTTAAAGATGTGTAAATTTTCATAAAACTAATTAATATTTAAAAAAAATTAACTTTAGTTTTTTTGAATCTATATTTTGTGAAATTATACTCATTTATACTCATTTTTGAAAAAATAAAAGTTTCTAATATTTTTTCCTTAAATTAATATTTATTTTTAAAATAATATTTTATTTTAAATATAAAAATAATTATTCTTTTAAAATTATTTAAAAAATATTATTTTAGTTTAAAATGTTAAATATAATTATTATTTTAAAAATAATATTTTCTATTAAAATATTAAAAATATAAAATATTTAAAAAATACTTATATTTTAAATTTTTTAAAAAATACCATTTTATTTTAAAATATTAAATATAATTATTAGTTTTAAAATAATATTTTATTTTTAAATATTTAAAATATTAAAATTTGGGGTTGGGTCAAACTAGATCGGGTTAGGATCAAATCGGGTAAAAGGAACAGAATCGACACAAAATGTCACTTTAAAGACCCAATTGATGGAAAAAAAAATTAGGAACGACTTTGAAAGTGGGTGGTAACTTGGAGGGTCAAAAGTGTCATTCAACTGACGTTTTATATAATCTAGGAGAATTAGCTATAATTTTTCTAAAATTACCTTTTATGAAAAAATATTACAGATGAAAGAAAGGAAAAGTATGAAATAAGTATGGTAAAAGGTTTTATAGACAATTAATATTATATTTAATACTATACAATC
Source organism: Panax stipuleanatus (assembly GCA_020205555.1). Taxonomy (NCBI): domain Eukaryota; kingdom Viridiplantae; phylum Streptophyta; class Magnoliopsida; order Apiales; family Araliaceae; genus Panax; species Panax stipuleanatus. The sequence goes on from CM035123.1 coordinate 108,245,409, forward strand.
ACTTCTTTAATTATTGTGCATAACTCTAAACTTCATATATTGTGAAACGGAAAAAATATTATATTAAGAGATAAAAATATTTTTCTAAAACAACACATATATATTAAAAGAGGAACAACAACCAAATACCGACTCTAACAACCTAATTACCTACTCTCTCGGTTTCATATTAATTGTCTTTTTTTAAAAAAAATTGTTTCAATTTATTTGTCTTTTACATTTTTTTAGGTGAATAAATTATTTATTTTCCTATATCACCCTAACTTTTATTATTGTTCCAAAAAAATTTCTCTCTTGTATTAATAGTTTTCAATTTTTTATAAAATGGTAGTGATGAAATTTCGTATAAATTTTAATTCTTAAATGATAGTATTAAATGAGTTTTTAATTTATGTGCATGAAGTTAAAAAGACAATTAATATAGAATCAAAGAAGTATTTTAAGCAGCTGACTTATTTACATGTAACAACTAGTAACGAATAGGAATACTGCAGCATACATGTATCACATTCCCAAGTCATAATCCCTCAAATAATGGGCAGCATGTCTACCACGTTTTGGATAACTATCTACTTTTCAGATCTACACGCATGAACCAACATATTTCTTTCCAAACCATAATCATCGATCTCCCAACCAACACATCTCAGATTTATAAAATTTATCACTCCTTCTACAAGAAAAATTTATTAAAAAAATTAATGGGTTTAGAACTACGCCAATCGTTATTGTTGATATAATACTGATTCCCGAAATTATAATTATAATTTAAATATTATTAAGTCATTTTATAATTTTTAAATTAATAGTTTCAAGTCTAAAATTAAAAATAAATAAGACACGTGAGATTAATATTCTTATTTCAAATATAATTCTTACAAACAAATATAGTCTTGAATCCAATAGAAGGTAAAACTAATTTTGTTCTTTAATGTTAAATGAAATTGAGAATTTGGGTAATAGCTCAAATGGTTATGTAGCTCCGCACCAAAAAAATAAAATTAAAATAGCTCGAAATTGATAGAATGTTTACCTTTTTTTTTAATTTTGATTTTTATTGTAGGATTAAGGGTTAAGTTTGTCAAGTGAAAAATACTGATTTTTGTTTTTTGAGGTGACGTTGATGGTGAAAGAGAGAGAAGGCATTTAGAGAAAAAAAATTAATCAAATTATATTTCATTTTTTTGGTGTTAGTGCATAACAGAAGAGAGAGAAAGAAAAAGAAAAAGAGAAAGAGAAAGAGAGAGAGATGGCGACCTTAACGGAGGAAGGTGGAGAAAAGAAGAATAATGCTACTATTATATAAAATTGCTTATATATTATTTATATACATTTATATATATATTAATATAATTTATATAATTTATTCTGTCTGTGAGTCATATCAATATACATGTAAATATATGTGAGTAATTTTTATGTGATGGTAGACTTATTGAAAAAAGAATGAGTGGATTTAATTTGTTAGATATACATACTAATTTTTTTTAATAAATTTATAAAATTTTAAAATTAATATAATTTCATTCAAGTTTAAAAAGCAACTTATATGATAATTATTAGTAATTTAAGATTACTATATTTATTTTTATTAAAAATAAATAATTTATATTAAATTTAAAATTTAAAATTTTACAAAATAATTTTTAAAAATTAAAATATATATCTAATTTTAAAACAGAGATAATATTAATTAAATAGACAAAGAATTTTACAATTTCGGGAATTTAGTAATAGTTTTTGAAGTGTATATAATAGGGTTATATAATCTTTTTAGACTGATGTATACATGCCCCACGTCCACTTACTTTTCTAGAAGTTTGATAATTTAGTAGTACTATTGTTTTTCCATAGTATGGACATTTAGTGAGGGGCCACCAAAGATTTTGAAAAGAATATAATCAAATATATAGCTGAAGTAGTCAAATCACAACATAAAACACTGAAATTCGGCTTAAACCAAGGGATTGGCAGTGTGATCAAAGTAAACTTGCTCTCTCTTTTTTAGGTTTACATTTTAGGTTCAATTAGGATACTCGAGAGATGCGCTTTTGAAATCGTATGGGAAGATGTATAAATTGACCCGAAAGTATCTTTACCATTCAATTAATAAAACAAAAAAAGACATGCATGCTTTACGTTCGTCTCGTGTTTCTTTTTTATGTGCAAGACAAGTGATTTATATACTCTATTTAAATATTTAAAGACATATTTTCCTTTTTAACTTGTTTTGAAATTAAAGATATTATGCGCATGAATTAGGATCAATGTCTCTCTCTCCTGTCAGTATAATGTCATATTTTTTTATATTTTAAATATGAATCATGAAATGAAGAGGATCCTAGTCCGTCAACCCAAGCATCTCAGGTGCCATAGCAACGCTCTTACATTTTTACTATTATTATTTATAATAATACATTAACACAATTAAATTCTTAACAAACATGAGTACTACATTTGAAAGTATAAATTATATATGAGTACTGTTTTTCTTTACGAGCTTAAACAGAACAAATGCCCTGCCCAGCAGCCCAAGAAACCAGAAAAACCAAAACTAGAAAAATGGTAGCTGGGGATCGGAACATTGCATGTACCATTTTCAGCCTCCTCCCTCTTGTTTCCTTTTCCTTCCTTCTCACCCTCTTCATACTCACAAACTTCCTATACCTCTCTTCCTCCTCCCCTTTCTTTCTCTTCTTTCTCCTCCCACTCTGCATGGCCTCCTGCAAAATTACCAAACTCTCCTTCCCACTCATCCGCTTGCCATCCATATCCTGCACTTCCAATTTTACCCCTCTCAGCTCCAATTCCCTCTCTTCCTTCCACCCAAGCATAGCCACTATTCTACACTCTACCAACTTAGTCATGCCACCCCGGCAATCACCGGGCACCATAGTTGCATACTTTACCTCTATATCACCTCCAATCCAATGCCGCCGGACTGAAACCGGCCACAGGCTGGATATATTAGCCGCCCGCTTTAAAGCTGGATGAATTATGATCCAGCTTAAGGTCATGAATTCTTTTAAATCTGAAAAATTCATGTCGTCCTCGCCGTCGTCAAACTTTCCAAGGGATTCTTTCGGGTCGACAGGTAGCTTGACCCGGAAAGCAGAATCAAGGAAACTATCCGCCCTCGTATTTGTCACATCAACTTTCGAATATACAAGCTTATTTTTGTAGTGTATGTCCACGGCTGAGATAATTTCAACCGTGGGTATTGCAGTCACGTGTTTCTGCACTAGAAACATTGGACTGCACCAATATTTGTCGTGATCGGGGTGGAGGATGGGGAAGGAGTCGGAGAAGAAAGAATGGTGGCCTCCGGGGAAGATGGATATGGCGTTGCGAACAAGTGTGTGTTTTGTTGAGGGCCACGTGGAGTTGCATATGTCACTCCAGAGCCTTCCTTTGGTACACATTGCGCGGAAAATTCGGCAAGTGCAGGCGATGGAGGCGAGAGTTTGGGCGTCTATTCGGGTAACAATTTGGGCTTCGATGATATTAGGGTGGATGGCGGTGATTGTTGTGCCTTTTCCATCGCCATGGCCTTGTTTGGACGATCGAGAAGCCATTTAATTTGTTACGCATGCACTCCTTTTTTATCTATGCATTTATCTTGTCTATTCTAGATATATATGGCGGTAATTGATTCTGTGAAGGAGTTCGTATTTATAGGGCAAGGGGATTGTGAGGATATATATATATATATATGGAACTAATCAATGGTGATTGGTTGTCAGTGCACTATTACCACCAACCAACTTTAGAGTTGTAGATCAAGTTAATTAAAAAAATCTATTTTATCTTAGCCGCTACATGTAGTAGCGGTTTAGAATTTTTTTTTGGATCGCATCTGGTCAAACATGTAATTAAAAGGGTTCCACCTTGTATTAGATTAAATAGAAAAAATCGTAAACCGCTACTTGATCTACCGGCTTATCCTTCTATGTTGTCCCATTATTATTGTCACTATCCACTTAGAAAAAATAGTTTCATTTTAATAAAATATTCCGACTTTAATAATAATAATAATAATAAGATTATTAGTATTACTATTTAAATATTAAACTTACAATAAATTCTAATAATAATATTAATTATTTGATTTAATAATAATAATTATTATTATTATATTAATTGTCAGATTTAATCAATAAAATTATAAATAATATTAATTGAATTTAAGGTAATAATAATAATAATAATCTTATGTTATTGTTTTTATTATTATTATTATTACTACTACAATTATTATTATTGTTATTAATATTAATATTATTTTTATTACAATATTACAAACCGCTACAACAAGTAGCGGCTGCCTCTTATACCTCAAAGCAAATTAAATTTAAACTTGGTGCCAACCGCTACACCATGTAGCGGCTTGGCCTGAAAAAATTAACTAGTTATAAATTATGAGAGAGCCACACCTTAAAAGCTAGCTATTAAGGTAGGAGAGCCCAAAGTTTATAAATATTTTACATCAAAGTCTCATACCCATCGATGTGGGACACAAGTCTCATACCTTGCAACTAGGATCATAACATTCCACCACGCTCTCACGCGGGCTGGCTTTGCGCTAGACGAATCTAGCCCCGGGCAAACACTCCAATACCGACGTCACCACCCGCGCCGCACGATTGCAACCGGAAAGTAATGGACGATTTTGATACCAATTGTTATAAACCATGAGAGAGTCACACCTTAAAAGTTGTGAAAGTCATAACATATTATTGTCATTATTACAAATTAGGTTTGTGTAGAAACTGAAAACACTACTTGTTATGTTATGCTCATTCCAAGCCGCTACTTGTTGTAGCGGTTTGTAATATTATAATAAAAATAATATTAATATTAATAACAATAATAATAATAATAGTAATAATAATAGTAGTAATAATAATAAAAATAATAATAATAGTAATAGTAATAAAAATAATAATATAAGATTATTATTATTATTATTATTTTTATTACCTTAAATTCAATTAATATTATTTATAATTTTTTTATTAAATCTGACAATTAATATAATAATTATTATTATTAAATCAAATAATTAATATTATTATTAGAATTTATTATAAGCTTAATATTTAAATAATAAAAATAATCTTATTATTATTATTATTATTATTATTACTATTAAAGTCGAAATATTTTATTAAAATAAAATCATTTTTTCTAAGTGGGTAGTGACAATAATAATGGGACAATATAGAAGGATAAGCCGCTAGATAAGTTGCGGTTTAGGATTTTTTCTATTTAAATTTAATACAAAGTAGGACCCCTTTATTTACATGTTTGACAAGATGGGACTGGAAAAAAAAAATTATAAGCCGCTACTACATGTAATGGCTGTAGTGACTGGGATAAAATAGATTTCAATCTCAGCCTTTAATTAATTTAATTTACAACTCTAAAGTTGATTGCACACTTACCAGTTGTCATGAATTAGTTTATATATATATATATATATATATATATATATATGCGCAAACAGCGACGGTGGAGGGGGCGGCGGTCGTGGTAGAGTCTGCTTAATATCTAGGTCTTGGACTCTATTCAGTTAATGTTGTCTTTATTGTCACTATGAAAAAGGACAAACTAGCTATCCATTGTGTCTCCACGTACGAGCATTGAAACACACTCTTTTTATTTCAAACATTATTATTGAGTTTTTAAATTTAACTTATAACATTATTAAACTTAAAATTTGTATTATCTATTTTAATTTTGGACAATAATTAAAATTATAAATTATTTAAAAAATATTATTTATTGTAAGAGTTATTGTTTTATATTTTTTTAATGAATAATCTCAATTTTAAATTTAAAAATATATCAAATTTTTTTGAAAAATCAAACAACACATATTTATTAATTTCTTGCTCTGGAACACCCAAACAACACGTATTTGAAAGTAGTATGCATTCAAGCCAATCACATTGAATATGATTAACAATTACTTTATAATCTTATTCATATATTAATAAGAGAATTTATTTAATACAAAAGACATTCGTTATCCATGTTAATTAGTTGAATTAATAAATGTAATTAACTCATAGTTTTGGAGCAATACTTTTAGAATCATGATGATGATAATGCTAATGAGATCTAAATTCTAGATAACTCAAAACTAAAATGTTTCTAATCGTATGGATCACTAACGTGGGGTTACTAATTCTGAATAGATTAGCACATAGTATATTTGCTCTGTTGAAAAGTATGATTGATCTCATAATGATTTGTGTGGAGACACTAAAGCATGTTTATAGGTGCTTATTGAAGAACAAAAAAAAGTTTTTAAAGTAACAGCAGTACAAGTGATCCTAGGACTTAAGATCATCATAGTATCTAATATATACTGAGTTATGTTTTGACATATTACTTGACACTCTAGGGTATGTTGTAGAGTATATTCGGATATAATAAAACTCTAGGGTATGTTGTAGGGTATGTTCGGATATAATAGAGTATAGGTGAATGATCAACACATACAAATGATCTACCACTTCTAGTAAAAGGTGAAAATGTCCTAAATAATTCGATAAAGTGACAACTCGAAAATCTTTGGCCAGAGTTGAATGTAAACTAGAAAGGAGTTTTTGATTTACATTAACTAGAGTTGTACATTTTAGTATCGAAATACATATAATCAAATAAATAAAATTTGATAGTATTCTATATTTTATATTTGATTGTGACATTGTATAGTATAGTATAATGATTATAATTTATAGACCACATGTGACTTTACAAGACCATGTTAATTATATTGTTACATCAGGCCATGTTAACTAATTGTACATAAAAAAATTATACACCAAAAATATAACACAAGTATTGCTTACCAATAAAAATATATAAAATATTTAATTCTAAGTCTCATTTCCCGTGATAAGCAATGGTAAGGTTATTTGAATTTGATGACCGCAAGAAACTTGGTCAATAATATGAGGCTGAAAGGACAAGGGAACAGTCTCTTTTGATAACTACATGAATCAGTTTATCAGTTGGTTAAAGGAAGCCATCTGTTGGAATTGAATATATATATATATATATATATATATATATATATATATATATATATATATATATACGTTTTCTGTTTGTGTCACGTCAAAAGAAACATATAAAAATAAAATAATAAGAAATTATTGAGAGAGAGAAATAATTTCCAGCTCTAGAAACTTAATTGAAAGAGGGACAGTTTGTGTTGAGTTAGTATTTGTCTATAGACCAACTAACCAACAAAGTTCATATACTTATGTTAACCAAGATATTTTCTTTAAAAATTCGTATAAAGCGATCATTATTTTAACTCTAAAACCTCTATCATTGATCGTCTTTTATAAAATTAATGTATTTAGGCCTTGAATAACGGGAATGAATGTCTCATTCTCATACAATAAAGAAATTGTGGTTAGTTATTTGAGTAAATTTACGAATACATTACATTTATTCCCTCCTTTTCAAATGTAATATAAAAAGAAAAAAGAAATGAAGCAAGTTGGGTGGAGACTCACTTATGAATTATTTCACTCCAATTTTTTATTTTCTATTATAGTGAATTCGGGAAGGAGAGAGTAAATTTGATATTTTCTATTGATTTACTCTAGTTATTTTATTGAAATAAAATAATTTTTTTTATTCTTATTAAATTTATGAATTTTATTCTTTGAGAGATGATATGAAATGACTCATTCTAGTTATGTTGAAATGAATCATTCTACACGTTATTCAATTTTATTCTCTATTCTATTCATTCACCAGTTTCATTCTTTCAAATCCAAACGGAGAATTAATGCGATGTGTTAACTTTGATAACGTATTCTTAATTATTTGTTGTTTAAGTTATGTTATGTATTGTGACAAATTTGTGTCTAGTCATGACAATTTGAACCGAAACCAATCCAAAATAGGTCGAACATAGAACCGATCAGTTTTTATTCGAACTATTGGAATCGCCGGAGCAGTTTTGGTACACAAAAATTTAAATCGGGACCGAATAGAGTTTGATCAATTTTTTTTTCTATTGCTAAGCTGGAGAACTAAACCAAGAATTCGATTGACAATATGTGGTGCGATTTTGGTATTTGTGTCTAAACCATCGGTGCATCAGACCATACCGTACCACTTCTTGAACTGGTGGTGCACCGGTTCTTAAACCGCTCTATAAATAATTGTTTATTTTAATTATATTTCTATGTTTTATTGTATTATTATTTTTATATAGTATTATATATAACAATAGATTTACTCAACATATATTTTAATTACTTTTTATTGGTTCTGAAAAGCTACTCAAGGTGAAGGATTCACAACGAGTAAGATTGTAATTTGACATTTGGATTTGACGTGGTGTAGTTGTGAGGCCCCCAAATTCGGACATATATAACTCAATTTGAGTTGCCAAAATACAAAACAACATACATGAATTTTTCGAATTATAATTATTACAATGTGGTGTATAGTACAATCACACACACTAAGTCACTAGTAAAATTATTTACACATTATTTTACAATTTAATGAGGACTATTACAACTATTAAATCGAATTGTCACTTCATTCTCATACTCTCCCCGCTAGCACCAACTACATTTTTGTAACTATAGAATTATAGAACCATTGCTAAAGAAATGAATGGTAGGGATAGAGTGCGTTGATTTATACTACCAACAGTCTAAATGATTGTTGGGCCTCGGGATAAATATTCTAAAGACTCTTGAGCCACATAGATCAACAACTGCCAATGTAAGAGCCCAAACCCAAACTAAAACCCAAATCTTACGAGTATTAATGCCTTTGTAATTCTTCTTGTTATTTAGGGGGGTGCTTAATAAAAATTTAATGAATTTGAATTTGAATTTAAATGAGCTGAATTTGAATCTGAATGAAAAAAATTATTTGATAATTGACATGTCTGAAACATCTGAATAACAAATTTTTATTATTTTACCCCTCTAAAAAAATTCAATTTTTTTTGTAAATTTATTTAATATTATTTAATATAATAGTTAATATTCTAAAAGAAAAAAACTTAACTCAGTCTTCATTCAGCCCATTCAGCCAAAAAATGACACTAAACCATTCAGCCCTAATCGTCTGAATGGCTGACCGATTCAGCCTCTCTTTTTTTCAAAATAAATGCACTGAATGATTAACTGATTCAGCCATTCAGCCATTAAATTTTAAACAAACAACCCCCTAGTCTAGACAATTTCAAACTTCAAGTGTTACGGTTCAGGCAATTTTCTTAATTAGGTAATGGAACAGTATGTAGGGGTGCTCAAAATTTTTGATTTTTTCGATTTTTTATCGAATCGGGCGGTACCGATGGTATCGATTTTTTTCGGTATCGATTTTTTTATACTTTTCGGTACCGGTACCGGTTCTTAAATTTTTGAATTCGGTAAAACCGAAATTTGAAAAGACCCTTTATGCAGTCCTTGGTTGTTCGAAAGAAATATATCATTTTTCAACAAGTAAAGAAGAGCATTGTTTGGCTTTTAAATTCTATTTAGTGTATCTAAGATGTTCCGGTCTTTGGTTGGTTACAATATAAATCACAATTGATACAAATCATTCAATTTTAATTGATACAGTTAATCTCAACTATTAAAAATATAAGCTATCTAAAATTTCTAGCATGCATGAAATTGTAACAGTATAGATTTTTAAATAAATAAAATAAATAATACTAACACCAATAATAATAATAAAAAGAAATGGTAGATTACAAAAAGAAATGGTAGATTATAAAATAAAATGGTAGATTATAAAATGAAATTCTATTAATATATAAAAAAAAATTCTTAGTTTTAAAAAAAATTATTAATATAAAAAAATTTATTTAATTATTTAATTTTTGCGGTATAACCGAAAGCCGAACCGAAAAAACCGAAACCGACTTTGTACCGAACCGGTACCGAAATCGGTTTTTCGGTACCGGTTCTTAGTTTTCCGGTATTTTCAGTTCGGTACCGGTTCGGTTTTTTAACGATGAACACCCCTAAGTCAGTATGTATGTATGTATCAAAATTACTTAAGCATCGATATGTATGTACTAGATAATGGAACATTTTTGAAAGCCTAGATTCCAAGGCTTGTGGATTCTGGCAATCTTCTTAATTAGAAACTGAATTTTAGCTTTGCCTTTTGCCCTTTGCTATAACACATTGATACTTTATTTTCTATTTTGGAATTGAAATAGAAATTTATATAGAATATTATGTTATGAAATAGAGATGAAAAATACCGATAAAATAGAGATAAAGAAGAGAACATACGTTTGTTACATATCATCTGAAATGATCATCTTAGATACTCGATAATTAATGTAACTCGATCATACTAATAAATTGTACTTATAACATTGATAATCTTATATTCCCGGTTAGACTAGGAAAAATATTATCCATATCCATGAACGTCCTTTATTGCTTTGCAATTGAAGTGGAACTCCATGTTCATGTTCATGTTTTCATTTATTGTTTGTGACTTCTTCCTCTTTTATTTGTTTTTTCATAGATTTTAAAAAATAAAGTAGTTTACAATAAATAAATAAAAATCTTTAAATTAGGTATTATAATTTGAAAATCAATAATATTTGGCCACATTCTTTATTTATTTCTTTCCATATTACATTCTTACTAGAGTATTTGTAATTTAAGTATTAACAAATGATATTTATAAAAATCATGGAGTTGACGCAACAATCTTTATTTATTTCCATATTACAGTGATTAAAGTAGCAGCCTCCAACCTTCTGATTAAAGCTCTTCTTTTGTTTGTTTTCTTCAGCATTATTTAAATTATGGTTATATACGGCTGATAGGTTTTATTCATTCATTTAAAATTACCCATTAATGACATGCTTAAAATGATCATTTAATCACCCAATCTGGTAATAACCTGTTACCCATTAAGTCAACCCATTTGTCACCTGTATTCCCATTAATTACATACCAATAAAGTGTTAAAAGTCCCACTTGCACACCAAATAATAGGAGGTAATATTAGATTATCTTATTTTTTGTGGTGTCTGTTTGTGTTTGAATGTCTCTTAATTCACTTAAATCTAAGAAATAAATTTTGTTTGGTAATTTTTTTTATACATTTTAATGCCTCTTAATCGTTAAGACATAAACTCAAATCTTAACTATTAAGAGTTGCCTCTTAATAATTTATTTAAAATTTATGAACAAAAATAGTCTCAATAAATATTGTACTTCTTCAATTTCAAATTGTAAGATCATTCAAATAAAAAATTTAAATAACTTGGAAGGTTAAAATGGTAAAATAACGTCACTCAGATGTTTTATATTTTTTAGTTATCAAACAGTTTTTTAAATTCTGATTCTATTTCATTCAAATGATCTAATTTATTAAGATGTATTAACCACTCAGATCTTAATTGCCCAGTTTTAAAAAGTCATTTTTTTTCTTTTTTGGGTATTAAATCTTAATTGCCCAGTTTTATCAAACACCAACTTAAACATTTTTATTGAGATCTTTCTATAGACAAAAACAACCATTATATTTTAATAAATTGGACATAAATATTCTTATTTACAAATAATTATAAAAAAGTTTATTAAGCAAATAACTATATATCAAACACACTCTTATTTATTTTAATAATTTGGACATAAATGTTATAATTTGTCCTTATTCATATTCTTTTTGTTATTTATTGTGCTCAAATTGAATTAATTAATTAATCTTTATTTATGTACTAATAATTGAATATATTATAAATTATTATTTTACAAAAGAAATATAACTTTAATTAAATATATTTTATTAAATCCTATTGAATTAACTAGTTGGATAGTATTTTGGGTGTTTAATTTTATTTTACAAAAAAAATTCATTGGTGAATTATTTGACATAAATTAGTATACCGGACATTTTAGTAAAAGATACATATTAAAAAAAAATATTCATCAATTTTGAATTCATATCAAACACTCACAACAATTATTATTAGTAAACATCTAAATCATACGTAGCGGCAATATAATGATCATAATAATGACAATTATAACATTTAATATATATGATGCATGCTTGTGTGTCGATATGGATTCCTTCCCTTCAAGACATGTGTTGAGTTTTATTTGTGTATTATCTTGTGAAAGATTCTCAATAACAAAATTACTCTTTTTTTATTATATAAGTCGTTTAAGATATAATTACACATATTAAAAATTCTTATTAATTTTAATGTTAGATAACTAATGTTATTTTAAAATTTTATTATTACTCCTGCATTAATTAATTACTTTTCTTTCTTTCTCCATTACTCTATTTTTTAGGGGTAAGCAAAAAATAATTAAATTTTTATTATAAATATATGTAAAACATCTTCTGTTATAATTTTTTTAAACGATTTATATAATAAAAAGGAGAGAGTAATAATTAAAATGACATGCTCAATTGATTGTTACTATTGTGTATATGAATCTCATGCTATAAAGCACGCTAAAATTTTTGAACCAATCAAAGTAGTATTACAGTATGAACGTCAAAATTCTCACATTACAATACTGATTCCTACAAAAAAAATTCAAAAGAATAATTAAAAACGAATTTTTTAACACGTGCCCTTAGGGCACATGCTAAGCACACAGTTTAAGAGAATATTCTCTAAAATTGTGTGCATATTTCTTTGAATTTAGTATAAATACAGAAATCAAAAGAATATGCCACAATTCAAGAGAAATTCTCTTAAATTGTGTGCTTAGCATGTGCACATGTTAAGAGGACCAAATTAAAAATATCAAAAAAAAAAAGTTATAATAAAATGAAACAATAAAATCTTCTCCTTTTTCTGCACTTACCAATGGTATAACTAAAAAGAACTTTCTATCTTAACAGAATAAACCCCCAAAAGGCCATGAAAATTGTCACCCCAGTAACAATACATAACATATCCACTCTCCTGTCTCTCCTCTGCTGTCTCTCTTTTTTCTCCCTCCTCATCTCCACGAACTCCTCATATCTTTCTCTCTCCTCCCCTCTCTTCCCCTTCTTTCTCCTCCCACTCTCCATGGCCTCCTGCAAAATTACCAAACTATCCCTCCCGCTCAAACTCTTCCCATCCATGTCCTGCACGTGCAAGCTCACCTCCCTCACGTGCAATTCCCCTCTTTCTTTCCCACCACACACCACCACCATGCTACACTGCACAAATTCCGACGACCCGACGTCGCGGCCGCCGGCCAAAACCGTAGCGTACCGGACATTTACGTCGTCGGTCAACCAGTGCCTCTCGACAGAGACTGGGGTCTGACTGGACAGGTTCGCGGCTCGCTTTCGGGTCGGGTCAATCAAGATCCAGCTCAATGTCAGATTCTGGTCAAGATTTGACCGACGGGTTTCGTCGTCCCCGGAGAACATGACAGGTGTTGGGACAGACTCTTTCGTGTCGAGTAGGTCGACCCGGAAAGGCGACCACAGAAACCACTCGGTTTCTGTCTTTATCACTTCGACTTTGGAGTATATTAACTTTTTATTGTAGTGGATATCAACGGCTGAGATGAATTCAGATGGAAGTGATGAACCGTGATGATTTGCTTCTTCCACGAGGTGTCCCTTGTGATCCAAACTAGGGAAAGAATCCGCGAAGAAGGACCGGTGACCAGCCGAGAAGGTGGAGATGATGTCTCGAACACGCCGGTCATCGGTAGAAGGCCAGGTGGAGTTACAAATATGAGTCCAGAGTTTTTCTTCGGTACAAAGCTTGTTTAACTGAGACGATGTTGACCCGGTGGACGCCAAAGTTTGCCCGTCAAGCCGGGTCAAAATATGAGTTTGAATAATATCAGGATGAATGGCGGAAATACTGTTGGTGGCGGAGGCAATAAGAGAATAGGAGGACATTTTGTGGCTTTTAACGGAATGATTAGGGAATAATTTTGTACAAAGAGAAGTTGTTTAAACGGGGGCTTTTATAGTATTCTGACTAATGCCGGCCTTTTGGTCTGCAGTATAAAAATGTAAGCCATAATATATCACGTTTTAAAATTATGTTTAAAAATATTTATGTAACATTATATATAATATTAACTGTTAATAATATTATTTATTATATAATTATCTCATTCTCTTTTTTTATATGTAATATTTTTTTTAAAAAATTATAATTAATTCTCTTATATAGAATATATCAAACGTTAAATATTTAAAAAAAATAAAATATATTGGGGGGGGAGGAATGGAGTAATATCTTTGAAGATTCAGCGTCACCATCAGCGTTACGTACAGCAGGTGCTGTAAAGAAAAATATAAACGTTTTGTGCATGAGTCAAATTTAATAATTGAAGGTGCTGACCAATTATTTGGGATGAATGGACCAAAATTGGGATACGGATTGATATTCGTCTTTGCCACGGCGCAAGTGGGAATAGGATCCAAAGTCGTTAGCGGGAGCTAAAAGATGTATACAAATTTAATAGGGAAAGTGATTGTTTTTTCAATTGGTTGATTTTTTTTATTTATATTATTATAGTGCTTAGACTTGGTCGGCAAATTACTTAAGTTATACCGTCTTAGTTTTTTTCTTTAGATTTTTTGCTTCTGGATAATTGTTGTTTTGGACATGCATTAGGCAGGCAAAACAGTGCGGAACGCTCAATTGGTTTGGAAATATGGCACAGAATCGCATTCTTAATCGCCTATCCAACGGATGGGTCCGTCAGCGGATGAACTTCTCTCTCTCTCTCTCTCTATAAGTGTGACAGATAAAAACGTAATTAAATTTGTCTTTATAGGATTTAGATATTCACATAATTTATAATAAAAAAGTTCACTTAAAGTCGCAATGTATATATTTTCCTTTTGCATTAAGCTTTTGGAGGTATGAGTAGTAGATATTAATGCAAAATATTTTTCGTAAAAGTATATGAAATTGAATATAATTATAAAACTAATTTATTATATTAAATATATTATAAAAATATTATTAATTAAATTTATTCACGTAATTCCTAATAAAAAAAGTCCGACTTAAACCGAAAGAAGAGATTGAATTCGACCATGTTGCAAGTTATATGTGTAGATATGATGATATACACTTCGTTTTAAAATAATTTATATAAGATTATTATTAATTTTTTAAAGTCAACAAAAGACATTTTTAAAATTCAATAATAATATAGATTTTATTAATTTCCGTGTATACAATGATAATATTGTAAATCATGTAAAAAAGTATTACTCAAATTTATTATTTTATAATTTTAATGAATCATTTGAGTTTAAAATGTATTAAATTAACTTTTAAAAGTCAATAATAATCTTATAACTTGAAATTGAAGAAGTATTTTTTTAAAAAATTTAAAGCCCTGTAAAAGGATTGATGGGATTGGATCATCAAAAACATAATATTTAACCTTCAATATTGCACTCAAACATGATCTTGTCCATGAGAGCTATTAACAGATATATATATTAGGCTGATATAGGATCACGGGTGTAACCATATATAATTATCTATAGCCAAATTGTGAAGGAGTTCTGAGACAAAATTACAATATGCTGGGATCCAAATTTAACTCTGATCATTTATTAATACTGATATTAAAAATAGTAGTGGCAATTACAATGACAATTACATTTACAATTTCATTATTATGATAGAATTGAGGGTTCCGGTATAATATTTAATTTTTCATAGGTTTTGAACGACCTTTATGTTGGAAATATTCGGCTTATATATGTTCATCTGAAATCACATCTTGTTCTAAAAGGTTAATCTATTAGGTTTATGGTCCATTAGAGCACATATATCCGTAATCTTTCTCCTTGTGTTTCGATGTGAGACTTTACTATCATGCGGTACTTTAACAATCTTCCCTTTAACGCGTGATCTCTCCATCCACATCAACACCAAGTTTTCCCTTGAACTTTAACCATACTCTTTTGAGTATTAGCCCATACAAGTTACCCTCTTCAATATCTCTTGTTTGATTTACTAAGAGCCTCTGTTAAGTTCATCAAGTCTCCCTGTCTGATAAGCTTATCTCTCAATATCTCTTGTTCGAGCCACCAAGAGTCTCACCAAGAAGAGTCCACTACTTTACTCAAAGAGTACATAATCCACAAGTATAACTATAATTCATTGAGTCTAACCCATCATGTCTCTCCCTAATGACAAGCACACACTCTTCATTATCTCTTGTCAAGAGCCAACCAAGAGCATCTACGAGAAAAGCCAATCACTTGCACAACGAATTATTTTTCATCTATCATGCATGTGTAGATGTAGAACATACCATATCCATGACCCAAGCCCATAGTCATGCCTCTGATACCACTTGTTAGAAATATTCGGTCCATATACGCTCATCTGAAATCACACCTTGACCCAAAAGATTAACCGATTAGGTGTATGGTCCATTAGAACATATATGTCATTAATCTTTCTCTTTATGTTTTGATGTGAGACTTTACTATAACCTGGTACTTCAACACTTTATATATTTAGCCTTTAATGTCGCATTCAGATATTGCACAATCACATATCATAAAAAAAATATCTTAAAATGGGAATAATGAGGGTATTAGATCCTTTGGATTTCTTTGAATTCACGTTTGCATTGCAAGAATCCGCATCCACAAGTAATTGTCATTGCAACATACAACATTTTATAATTTATAAATATTATTCTTTCGCTAAAGGCAAAGAATTTTTTTACTGACAAAATATCATAAGAACCAAAAGACTTGAATCCTATAATTTTTTACAAGCTTGTACTCAGATTACATTGACTGGATATAGAAATACAGCAATTTGTAAATAAATATTTATCAAAGACACAATCACAAAAGTGAAAGTTGAACTCCCAAAATTTGCTGCAGAATCTTTCGTATATTGCTGCCTTGATTCTACTTCCTTTGACAAAACAAAGTCTTCAGCTACTTTCAAAATAAATATTCCCACCCTACAGTTATCACTGGCTTCGAGAAGTGATGGAGAAGGAATTGATGAAAGTGAAAAAAGTTCACACCGACGAGAACCCCTCAGACATGTTGACAAAGGTTGTAACTCGCGACAAACTAGAGTTTTGCAAGGAGTTAGTCGGGATGGACTCCAAGTGACGGGGTCAAGGTGAAAGCCCCCTCTCATGAATTTGGAGGGGGAGATTGTTGGGTTTGTGGGGGTCCAAACCCATGAGGTCTTTTAGACAAAAGTCTAATTGAAAAAGGAATTAAGGGAATATATATCTCTTATATGCAAAAGGATTTGGGAATGGCGTGAATTCCCAAGCCAACATAAATTAGGATTCTGAAAGTATATATATTATATTAGAAGGTTTTGAGTGGATTTTTCAATGCGAGATCAACTTGGATCAACTCAAGGAGTCTATATATATATATATACATGGACTTGTGATGTAGTAGTACACACAGAACGAGTAATCAGAATTTGAGTGCTCTGTTTTGAGATTAATACTCGGAATAGAGAGAACGAAAATGTGACGCCCCCAGAATAGGTCCAGTCAACCCAACTCATTCTGAGTCGTCAAATACATGGTACAGAATTCAAATACAAACTTTATATCATACGGTCGTGCAAAATACGACCACACAACTGTGAGTGTCAATACAAATATGTAGAAAATATTAAGATTCAAACTAAGTCCTCATTACAATTATTATCACACTATTTATCAGAAATAGTGAGGACTACTACTGCTCTAACTCAGACCATCACTCTGTCCCCCGACTAGTTCCCGCAACATTCTCATTTCCTGAAGAGGCCAACAGATGAAAAGGGTGACCTCAACTAGCTCAGTAAAGAATATTATGACTAAGATAATGGAAAATAAATTATCGTTAGCCTTCAATAAATCAGATAAAATATAATGGACAACCAATCTTAGATCAATATTCGCAGCGAAAATAACAATTCATTAGAAGAGTTAAGTAGAGAATGAAGTCTACTATCTTCTATGATTTAAAAGTCCATCATCAATATTTTATCCCTGTAACATCAATAAATATACATCTCGAATCAATATTCATCTTTGCACTACAGGCCAAAGATATTCATTTGTATCATCAGTGGTCATGTTCATCTCAACACCTGTCATCTTTGCACTACGGCCAAAGATATTCATCAGGTAATCATTCATCTTTGCTCTACAGGCCAAAGATATTCAGTTATATCACCACTTAGAACTGAGGATGATGAAAAATCATATAAATAACGAATCCAGTAAAATAAAGGAATATTAAGGATTCGTATTTTAGTTTATCCAATTCAAAAATACTTCGTAATAATCAATTGTGGAGCAAAATTCAAGAATAAAGCTCAAAACTTAGATCCAACCAAAGATAGTAACCTTAACAAATAATCTGGACAAATAGAAGAAAATTTAATTTTTTCATGAATAGTACCGTATACGTGAATAGTGCCGTATACGTGAATAGTAATCCCGACGAAAAAAATAAGAATTTTAACATAAAATTCATGTCAATATTTTGGTATAATGATATTGAAAAGAATAATATCATTTACGAAAGAAAATAACATCCCTTACCTCAAAAGAACAGTACTTCTGGCTGGAATATCGGATATAATACCGAAGGAAACTTGCACTGAATACTAATACTCAAAGTATTGAAATACTCACAAAAATACGCTCGATATCATAGAGAGAGAAAACTTCTGATTCTGGTGTGATTTTCAATTCTAACCTAAGCACCCTATTTATAGAAAAAACTTAGGATGCCAAAGGAGACTAAAATAATAAAATAATATTATTTTTAAAAAAAAATTCCGCCGCCTGGCGGCTTTCAAAATTCTGAATTTTTCAACAAAAGTGGGGCCCACTCATTAAAAAATATTTATTTTTCGAAACTTCAATAATTCATAATAAATAGCCCCTTTATCAGAAAAATACAAATTCTATGTCCTTCTATAGGAAATTTAATTCTCTACAATTTTGTAGAAGGAAGTTTTTCCAAATTCCAAATATAAATTATCCGAAATCCATAAACGGATGATTTTTCACACCAAAATACTGATAAAAATATATCAGCGCTAATTCCTTCTTTTATATCCACAAAATAAATATTTTCTTATCATATATATCAATAATTAATTATTCACAAATAATATTACAGAACTACAATATTGACAACCAGGTTGTTCCCAGGAAAGAGGGGGCCTTCCGATAAGGACTTCTCCTTACTGGCGCGCAATTAAATAACCCCTCTTAGACAGAACTTTCTTAGACATTGTCAATAATGCTATCTAATAATATTATTCAAATAATATGAATTATTGAGTTGATAATGTGAAATACTGTGCAGTGACAATTATTGAATCAATAATACCAAAATATCAACTGTAGCCATTATTGAATCAATCATATAAAATGGCAACGTAGCAATTATTGAGTCAATAAAATATCAATGTAACAATTTTTGAGTCAATAATATAAAATATTAACATAGCAATTATTGAGTCAATAATATAAAATATTGAACAGTAATTACTGTAACAATTATTGAGTAATGGCTTCTCACGTAAGAATCAATAATTAGAATTACTGTGCAATACCGTGTGCTACTGTGCAATACCGTGTGCTACTGTGCAACACCGTGTATCACTGTATTTTAACCATCGGGTATTTCAATAGTACTAACGGTAACAACTACGCCGTTATTTATAAAAAGGTTATTTCTGTCGCTTTCTATATCCGACAGTTATTCCGTTGTGGGGCCCACAAATAGCTGCGCCGTCGTACGAATATTCTCCGACAACAAGAATATTCTACGACCAAACGAATATTCCCCGACAACCAGAATATTTTATAACCACTTGCTCATTTTAAAATATTTGTACATTTCACCCATAACTTTTCACATTTATCAAATCAACACCTTACTATTTCGAAATAATATATATAAAAAATTAAATCTTTATTCATAAAAGTTGGGGTCTTACAGAAAAACTGTGAGTTGCAGAAAAATTGAGAGGGTTTTGTGAAGGTTTATTCACAAGTTGTCATCATTTTTCCGGATCAATTAATTGCTTGAAGACTTTAATTAATTCGGAGGTTCTGGTGGTGAGGTAATTTGAGTTTTCACTCAAATTGAGGTATTCTTGTATTCTTTCAATTTCTTAATATTTCAAGTTTTTAGTTATAAAACTTGGAAGAACTATTTGTATTCACAATTGATTATAGTGGAATTGTTCGGAGTTTGGCCCGTGATTTTTACCTCTTAATTTTAGAGGGTTTTCCACGTAAAATTTGGTGTCTTGTGTTTGATTTATTATTTTCTAGTTTATTTAATTTTTCAAAGATAGTTATAATTAGAGGAGTTTTTCCAACATTTTTCTCCACAAACCATTCGTATCATTATTAAATTTTCATCACTATTCACTTAACAATGCCAAATTTTTTTCTTTTAATGACGCCACCCAAAATCCACATTTTCTTTTACTTCTACAATTTTTTTCCCAACTAACCTTGGTCATCTTAATCATACTCACATTTCCTCCCCAAAGAAACCTTCTTCTAAGTTGCTTCAGCCTATTCACTACTTTCACAGGAATTTTAAAAAAGGTCATGTAGTGCATGGCAAATTAGGCAACACCTGATTAATCAACACTACCCTGTCCCCTACTGATAATAACTTTCCTTTTCACCTACTTTCAAATTTTTCAACGATAAGATTCCAAGTACTTGCACGCCTTGGGTTACATCCAATTATAAGAATGCCTAAATAAATTAGAGGAAACTCCCCTTGAGCACACCCAAACTTTGACGCCAAACACGAACTCTCCTCTTCTCCTATCCCAACCGAAAATAAAATACATTTTTTATATTAAGCTTCCTATATATATGACACCTGCTAGAAAGACCACAATATTGATCCATAATTTTCAATCTCGTACAAGGTTCCTTCCCCAAATAAGATTGTATCATCAACAAACTGTGCATGTGTAAGTTGAATAGAAGACTATCCAAGTTGAATTCCTTGAACCAAACCTAAAGAAAATACTTTCAGAATCACCAGATTTAAAGTTTTCCCAATAATTAAGAACAAAAAGGGGGATAAAGGATCCCTCTATCGTAACCCTTTTTCCATAACAATCTCTGTTGTTAGTGATTCGTTGACAATAATGAAAACCCTAGCAGATTGTAAGCATTCAAGAATCAAATAATTTTTTTTACCAAACCTCATCCTTCTCATAATGGACAATAGAAAACTCCATTCCACATTGTCATAAGCCTTGTCAAAATCCAATTTTAATACAAAACTCTTTCTGCCTCTTCTAATTTTCTTTATATAATCTATTATTTCATTCACTATTAAAGCTCTATCTATAAGTTGTCTATCCCCCAATAAAAGTTGATCGACTTTGATCAATAATTTAGGGCATAGTTTTTCTTAGTCTTAAAGTAAGTACCTTTGCCAAAATCTTGTACATGGAACTAATCAAAATATATCGGTCTAAGATCATGCACACTTTTAATAATTTTCATTTTGGGTATTAACACTACGAAAGATGAATTAAGACCTTTGGTAATTCTTCTGTTCTGATGAAACTGATCCATAAAATCTTTTTCCATAAAACACCAAGTTTTCTTTATAAAATTAAAAGTGAATCCATCAGAACCAGGTGCCTTGGATCCTTCAATAGCTTCTTTAACTTGGCACTTGAAAAACTTTGCTCTAGAAACTGTGACATGACTTGCTATATAGCATTGAAAAGTTTAAATTATCCAATCATAATTCTCCTACTCCACCTTTTTGGAACAGTTACGAGAAATGACAGAAAATTCATTTCTGGACCATCACACATTCACCATCAAGCTCAAGTTCTTGGATTAAGTTTTTCCTTCCCTTTATCCTTGCACATTAATGAAAGAATCTAGTGTTTTTGTCACCCTCTTCAAACAACGGAAGCCTAGATTTTTGCCTCCACGTAGTCTCCTCTTATCTCTTTCTTTGCCATAAACATAATGCAAACCCCTTCTTCCTCCATTGTCCATTCCCTAAAATCTAAGATCTGATCCAACACATCCAACTCTTTTTCAAGTTTAGTAATGGACTCCTCCACAAACCCATATACTTTTTTCTTCCACATTTTAATGGTCTCCTTCATTGAAACCAACTTTCTCAACACTTTGAAACCTGCCCACCCTTCAACCTTGAGCACATGCAACTCTCCATTTTCACCTAATTTTTCATTTTTGTCATGGAATGATATATTGAGCATTCTTCTTAAAAACCTCACACTCTTGACATTGACAGCCTTTATTTATTTTTCATTACTGGTTACTGGTACTTGTTTTATCACCAATTGCTCAGGGGAACAATCCAATTTCTTGGAAGAAGAACATTCACCCCCGCCTTCATTAATCGCGTAACCTTCTTTAGTGAGGACTCCTCCTCCCTGTTTTCCTCGTTTCAGAAAAACCAATACATTTTGATTCATCGTTTCATTAATCGCGTAACCCATTACATTTTGATTTATGACCCCCCCCCCCCCCCTCCCTCCCCCTTGGCCGATGAATCATAATTCCTTCCATATAAATTGATAAATGCTTTCTTGAAATTGCGTCACGTCTTAATTCTTTTTTTCCCCTCACTTTTTATTCATAAAATTTATCTCCTATTTTCCTAACCATATTTTATAGCATTAATATTTTTTACTCGAGTACAATTTTTACACAAATTAGAAAAGAAAAAGTAGAGAAAATAGAGTAAAAAAAAGTCCAAATTTATCTTTAATTGTCCTATGCAATTGTATAGAGTGATGCGTACTTTTTTTTTTTTTTTATTAAGTTAAACTTGCTTACTAAATTTACAAATTAATTTTAAGAAATTTCTTTTTTATGTATACCTGGTATATAAATATTATTATTTTAATATTAACCTGAGATTGCACAATAATAAAATTATAATAATAAACTTGAAATTTTGGCTCGTATATTTGGATTTTAGCTCTTCGTGCAAACATCTTTAATTTGGTCCACAAGTGAAGAAGGGCTTCCCTCCTGTTTTGACTTTTGGGATTTTCTTTTACAAGACGGGCTCAAAGTGTACTACTAAACGACCAAGTTGATATTAAATTCCTATCAAATTGCAAAAACGGTACATTTAATATAAGAAAATTCTAATTAAGGCAAATGTACGTAAGCTTAATAGAAATATTAATCTTTTATCCATATCTGATCTCATACATGGGGGATCAATGCTATTTATGGTAACTTTATCATTTTACGAAAGGGAACTTGCCGTTATTTAGTGTGTATCCATGTGCCAGGGCTGCTTAGCTCCCCCTATTTAGAAAGTTTGACTTTTCTATAATTATTATTATATATATAGGATGCTTTCAAAATAGTTCATCGACTTTCATTAATTTATTTTTTGTTTACCTAAATTGTGCATTATATAAAAGTTCCTTAAAAACTAATTTCCACAAATGGTGTCTCGAATTGGGATGAATGCATATCTTAATTTGTTAACATGTTCATAAAAGGCCCAAAATTAAAAATAGAATTTAATTTTTAAGGTCAAATAACAAAATTTATTTTATTCTAATTTTAAAACCGAGAAGGTATTCTTTTAACCTAATAACAAATTGCATACATTTTTTTTAAAACTCAAAAATTAACGCATTAGTTGAGTTTATCATACATTAAAACTATATTATTTAAGTTAAATCGCTAGACAATAGTTATTATTTTATATTGGGAGCTGATATTTTTAACACAAAACATGCAATACATAATTTTATCACGTGTATTAAAAATTACATATTTGTTTAAGATATATTTATATTTGTGTTTGTTTGTGTGTGAACAATGATGCATACCCAACATTATCATCGTTACTATTTATATTTTATGTGAACTAAATATTATCATCTCATCGTTACTGCATTCTGAACAATGTTATGAATAGTTTGGTAAAAATAAAAATTTTCTTTTAAAATCCTCAATTTTAAAAACATAACTCTAATTTTTGAATGGAGAGAGAATATTTATCATCTATAACGTTATAGTTAAAAATTAGGCATAATTTTTTTTAACTGCTCCATCTAAAATATTATCAATACAAATACAAATAAATTTCTCTAATTTGTGAATAGAGGGAGTATATTTATCATCTATAAAATTAGGCATACTTTTTTTTTAAATGGCTCCTTTAAAATATTATCAATACAAGTATAAAAAAAAATTCAAAATAAGTCAGGTTATGATTGCGATAAATTTCATAATAAGTCGGGCTATCAATACATGAATATTCATAGAAATAATAGAAAAGACCCACTTATTACATCTCTTTCCAAAAAAATTATTACTAATACTTATCTACGTAACTGATAATCAAAATATCTAATGTAAATTTTCATAATAAATGTCATATTCCTTTCATAATCTAACATCAAGAATCTCTAATAAAGTATCATTAAACCTCACTCTATGTATAAGAAAAAAAACCTTAAACAAAAAGAAAAGAAAACCTTACAATTAAAGGATAAAACTCCCACCATAAAAATGAAATCCAAACTCACACTTCTTGTGAGAATCTCAGTGATTCAATCTTCAGACCAACACCTCATTGGCAAATCAAGAGTAATTTATAATGTTGAAAACTAATAATAACACAAAAATGGGATTTCATTTTTCGCGCAATGATTTTACAACACATACATACAACCTTTAATCTTTGAACCAAATCTGCCAAACCCTAGTGTAATGCAAATGATTCGGACTGAATTCAAAAGGGTAATAAAATACCAGTCATGAATGATTCACCTTCTCTAATGTTCTCACATATATATCCACTAGGGGTGTAAACGGATATATACGGATTCGGATACAGTAGTATTCGTATCCGTTTATTTGCGGATACCTTTAAACCGGATACGAATAATATTCGTTTTTTTCGAATACGAATAATATCCGCTTTTTTTCGAATACGGATGCGGACGAATACGGATTTTCCGATTACCATTTATAGTCCTAACTATAACTAGAATAAAAAAATAATGAGTTTTAAAATATTGTTTATTAATGAATGAATATTAATTTATTTATTTTTAATAAATATTTAAATACAATAATCAATGTTCTTAATTACAATTCAAATAAGTTTTCATCATTTTTGAAATCCTAAATTTCAATACTACTTATTAATATTTAGATGTCTAATATTGTAGTGTGTATAAATATTTATAATTTATAATTAGATTCAAAAGTTTACATTAAATATTTAATTATTTTTTCTTAAATACTTCGTTAAAGTTTTAATAATATGTTTATGGGAACTTTTATTTATAATTTATCCTCAATACATAGATTACAATTTACATAGTTATAAAAAAATTATTTTATTTTATTATATTTATGGAGAGTGCAAATTATAATGTATATGTGACAACGGACAACTAGTTAATCCAACTTCATCCAAAATTTAATTGGACTTGCTTTAAATATTTGGACTTCTAATTTTTAAATAATTGGGCAAATGAAAGTGATAAATACTCCGTCCACCCGAAAATTCATAAACGTGAATTAATTATTCAACCTCCTTCTAGATTAATTCAAAATTAATTCGGACTTAACACATTTTAATAATAAAGTTATATTGTTCATTATTCTCGTCTCCCAACATCGCAAGTAAGTTTTGAAAGTAAAAAACTTATAACAAACTAATAACTATAATTTTGTTCTTCTAGTATATAATTTTCTTGGTAAATGATACATTTTAGATATTTTAACTTTATAATAGTAAAAATCTATTAACTATATTTAAATCAATTTATTTCAGTTTATTAATATTAAAATAAAAGTGTTATTTCTTACTTTTTAGAAGTGAAATGATATATTTTTAAAATAATTTTCATATAATAGTGAAAACTAATTATTATACAAGGAATGTCACTTTAAAAAAATTATTTTGCTTATTATATAATATATAAGTTATTTGGATACGAATTTCGGATACGGATCCGAATCCGGATATTCGCTATCCGTCGGATATATTTACGGTCGGATGTTAAACGAATACGAATACGCCTATATCCGTATTCGATTTCGTTTATTTACGGATACCTTTAAACCGAATACGGATATTTTCATTTTTTTTCGAATACAAATAATATCCACTTTTTTTAGAATACGAATGCGGACAAATACAAATTTTTCGATTACCATTTACGACCCTAATATCCACCATAGCCGAGAAAGTATTCCAAGCAAATAAAGAACAATACAAATCCTTCTACTGTTCACTAAAAAGAATAAAACATCAAGAACAAAGTGTACTAAATCATATATAGTTGAGGAATATAGCAGCTTTGTAAAGGCCTGATGGAAACATTACAAGGGAAAACAAACTTGCTCTTGTTATCGGCAAGAAGAGAGATTATTCCAGCAATCTTGTGATGCGTTTACCACTGTAATATGGATCCCAAATCCTTCTAGAACCCAGCCATCTTTGTGATATGTCCACCATTATAAAGGTCTCAATTCCTATAACATTCCCATATAAATGTCCTATAGTGTGTCGGGAAAAATGGTCGGAACAGCTACAAGTTTACAATTTCGCTCAACAGGAAATGAAACTCAGGATCCCACATTCTACGTTACTCGTTATCCCAAGCTGATGACCCACCCAATCCAATTTCAGCTGCTTGTATAATCGACTCAAGAGCAGAAGATCCCACAGCCTGACTCTTGATTTTCTTTTTCTTCTTGGGGAAGGTTACTACGCCGCCAACTGTATTGGCACCTTGATTAGGATTTTTCTCCATCTTTTCAAGATGATTTGTGGCATTTTCAGCTGTATCAACAGTGAAAAGATCAATAAACGGAGTTTCTCCATCATCAATGGTTGCATTCTTCAAAATTTTGCTAAAATCATTCTTATCAGAAGCTTTCTCCTTTGGGAGTTCCTTTGTTTTATGTTTTTTCTGCAACAAATTGTCGTCCTGTAGATCAGGATCTAGAAATGGATTTCCATCGCCATTCCGTTTCATAGTCTTCGACTTTTTAATCTCAATACCGGTACTCTTCTCCTTTTGTTCTGAGGCTTTTTCCAGGGATCCTATACTACTCTTCTTTCTTTTAAGCTTCAATTTCTTCTCCACATCAAAATCTCCATCACTATCCAGATCACCATCTTTGTTTTGACCCACTGCATGATTTTCCAATCTTTTGTTTCCCCTGCTCTGATCTATTTGCTCACCTTTTTGAACTGCCAGCTTGTTACCAAAATCAAGTGAAGAATCATCGCCTCTCCCACCCTTTTCATCTCTCATGGTTTTGTCAATTGGTTTACCATCATATATCTGCAAGTTCGGGACTAGTTTCTTTATCTGCAATGACATTTTCGCAAGAATTTTTTTTAAGAAAGCAAAACTTGAAGAGAATATAAGGCTTAATAATAATAAAAATAAGGAACCAACTTGTATTAAACCCATGTCCCATCCGATACAAATCGTACTAGTACCTATCAAAAATAGGACCCAGCTGACTTTCCAGTGAAATTCATAAAACACAAAAGACATTTAACTTTTCCCCTAAAACTATATGCATGTACCAATGGCATGTACCCAAGTTTATTCTCATTGAAAAGGACCATTACCTTTTTTGCTAACTTTTCCTTCTCAGCAATGGGGTTTCCCTGAAGGTTTAGGTTTCTCAATTTTACCAATGAAGACAATACCTAGAATTCCATCACGCAGGGGAGGAAATCATTAAGAAATTTCTGATTAAAAATAGTTCAATGAAAATAACTATAAAAATTGTTTAAAAATAACTAACCACACCCACAAATAAAAATAGTTTAAAAATAAAAATAAAATATAAAAACAAAAATAAAAATTACTATTAAAAATAAATAACTATAACACACAAAAATCCAACCCAAAATAACTATACCACAAATAAAAGTAACTATAAAATAGTATAATAAATAAAAATAGGTTTATTTTAATGAGTTTAGGTTATTTAAGATATACCACACCCACAAAATAACTAACCTTTAGGTCTGACCACCTTGCGATGAAGTTGTTTCCTAAATCCAAATTCTGGATCTTAACATTACGAGCCAACTCACCAGGGAGAAACTAAAGCCATATATATACAGACAGAGAGCAAGGGAGAGGGAAAACGTGAGTTCTTTACTAAACAAATTACACCTGTAAGGTGAACCTTTTTAAAAGACCAAGAAAGGCCACAAATAATAGGGTAAATAAACAGCAAAGAGATAATATCAGCATGCATAATCCATTAGAAAGAGCAAAATCTCAAGAAACAAACCAAACTATCACGCGTACCTTGATATCATTGTGAGCAAGTCGGAGCTCTTTTAACTCGGTGCAGGACTTGAGTGAAGATTCAATGGTATGAATTTTGCAATTAGAAAGAGACAGCTGGAATCATGAACAAATTTAAGAACCTAACGCACTATGAATAGGTGGCTAAATTTTTTAAAACTCAGTTTTCTGTAATTAAAGTTGCTGCTAGAAATCAATTAACAGAACTGCTTACTTTTGAGATTAATTTAAGCTTAGCCAGAGATTCACCGATTTCCTCGATCGGATTCCTAGAAAGAACTACACGCAAAAGACCAGACGCATTAAAAAGAATCTAAACGCACATCATCATAATTGAAAATATAACAATTTTTTGAAAAGATTCAAATTTCCTAATTTATTGTACTCAGACAAGTTTGTTTCACTGAAAAGGCCATACTTGCTGAAATTAAAAACATGATTAATCTTGTAATAGTTAAAAAGTTGACTAGGAGACGTATATAAACTGCTGAAGACTGGAACCGACTAAACAAAATAGAAAATTTTCAATACAACTTGAAGTGTAGAACAAAAGATGCATGCTTGAAACTGCCCCTGTATTTAACCTAAAAGTTTAAGCATACTTAAAAGTTAAACTAACTGACGGCAGAACCAGTATACAGTTGACCTGGACAAATCTGTCAGTTGAGTTCACTTGGTTAACCATCCTTTAACACGAGATACCAAATGGTTAACCACCCTTTAACATGAGATACCGAAAGTAATACTTCAGTGCATGGATAGAAGGGATTAAAACACTCATCCATGCAACGAAAGGCTTAGGAAACCACGCTACAAA
Organism: Panax stipuleanatus; assembly: GCA_020205555.1. Lineage (NCBI taxonomy): Eukaryota > Viridiplantae > Streptophyta > Magnoliopsida > Apiales > Araliaceae > Panax > Panax stipuleanatus. The sequence goes on from CM035123.1 coordinate 108,274,559, forward strand.
TTGACTACGGATCATTACTGTTGCAACTAATATGTATTTTAACCTTCTCAGACTGATAGGGTTAGGAGGTTCCACAGTTAATTACGACTGAGCCATGAAGTTAATAATAAGTGGAAGGATTATTTTTATTGCTTAAAAAAGACAAAAAGAAAATTCTATTAAATTGGCACAACTTGAAATCAGGATCTCTAAGGACCTTCATTTAGAGAAATCCCATCAGAAAATATATCTATAACTACTATGAACAATTTTGGTGGTTGGGTGATAGAACATTGTGTGTACAAATTTATACATCTAAACATGATATGAAATTGATAACTGAAAACTCATACCAAGTGTATTTAACTCTTTCATTTGATCAAGCCTGGAAATTGACGCGATCTCATTGTCTGCCAAGAAAGAGGGAGAGAGAGAGAGACAGGACATCACAAACTGTAAGTATAGAGCGAACAACTCCATACAGCAGATCCAAAACTAATGACATAAAGCGGGTCATTTGCTTACCATTCAGAATCAATGCACGTAAGCTCACAAGTGACCTGACCTCGTCCATTGATCTAACCTTGTTTTTTCCAGCATTTAAAACCTAATTTATAGATATCAAAGAAAATTAACATTTGAAAACAGATTATTTTCAATCAATCCATAACCATATCGATAAGCTGCACAGTCTCTTAAATGGTTGTCATCATCTAGATTCTAGAAGCCTACTGTGTCACAGAATAAAAAGATTGATAAACAAGAAAAAAAAGTTATCAATTATAGCATATAACATTTAGTTGTAAAAAATGGAAATCTCTCCACAAATATCTAATACTCTTCCAGAATGGAGTCGTGACAGTTTTGCAGATGGTATAAATTAACCACCCAAGAAGAATGTAGGGAGAAGAATGAAGATATGAATATATACAAGATTTTTAGTTGAAGCAACATCCACACTCATCCCCGTTTTGTTCTCTCACTTTTACTCGAGGCTTGTGTCTTTCTTAAAACTTCACAAAAATGCCCATCGCTTTAAAGTTCATCTATCTCCAATAATCGCTAATAGAACTTTTTATTAGCCTAAATCCTCAAGTATTTAGTGATATATAGAGAAATTGTATCAACCTTGGCTGAGAGAAGGGCCAAGGTCCAACCTAGCTTAGCTAGAAAGAGGATAAATAGCACTCTAAGCCAGAGAACACCATGCCTAGAAGTGAGCTTTCTCATCTCAAACTTTTTGGGACTCTAGGGGTTGACACAGAAGGATGGAGCTCATTGTCCCATAGACCTTGGAATATCATTTTGGCAAGCAGTGTATAATATGTTACACGTTTCTCACTCTTTTTTATGTCCTTCTATGTCACTCCAAATTTGTTAGATACACACACACACACAATAAAAGTACTTTTTAAGCAATATTCAATATTGTGATATTTCAAGGTTCTATCGTTGATCCGAAAAATGAACAAGTGATATTCTAACTCACCCAAATCAACAAGTGTAGTTTGATTATAGCAAATGATATCACATGCTGCATGTGAAACTAATATACACAAGTATTGTTAAAACGGTCTAAAACCAAAAAAGACATTGGTCGTATGACAAAAGAGATAGAATCATAGAACCTGAAGCTAATTATACTTAGATAACCCCCTTTTTCTTTTATTTTTTTTAAAAGTTACACAAATGAAAATCTTACTGCAATTCAATCCATTAGTCAGGCCCAACTCCATTATATAAAACAATAATATGGGAAGATGTGTTATGCTATGTTAACCAACTCAACTCCAAGCTTTGGAATTTAAATTGAAAGAACATTTAAAATTCCATTTAATTGAAATTTAGTTAAAATTTGGTGCTTAATTCCAATTCCAATTCTAGAATTGAGTTGTCAAACATAGCTTTCATATCGTTTGACGTAATAACAGCATAAAACAACAAGCAACTTTCTCTTTCAAACTTAATACTTACAGTGAGCTTAGTAAGTCCTTCAATCCCTTTCAAGCTTTGAAGCTTGTTCCGTACAACTGATAACCACTTTAAATTTACACAATTCTTCAAGCCCTAAATTCACAAATCAAAACAATTATAAAACCTCAAAAAAGCAATAATCCACATCACATTTCAGTAATAAATTATTTAAAATATACCTCTAGTGACGATAGATTGTTGAAGGCAAGGTCAAGCCTTTCCAAGTTCTTGAAATCACTCAAGCACGAAACCTACCAAAATCATAAATAGAATTGAAGAACCCACGCTATAGAGAGAAAAAAATAACAGGGGCCGAGTTAAATTGAAAAATAAGTACGACCGTACATCGGAGAGAGCTTTGTGATTGAGAGTAAGAGCTGTAATTGTGTTGGGGTCAGTAGTATTGTTCTCCTGTAAGACCTTCTTGGAGCTCAATTTGTTCATTGTCGTCGGAGTTTGTTTTCTCTTTCCTTAAACCCTAGGCTGTAAACACTGTATAGCTAGTAGTTCTCGGTGTACATTTCATAGAGTTGAACCCTATTTGAGAGGAGGGTTTATGTATGCTTATAATTTGTGCTTTACTATTTAAGTGTAGCGTTCGAATGTCATTTATTTTTTAACTAATAAATTGGCTTATAAAATAGATTTTAAGAAATAATTTTTTTATTTCTTAAAAAGTAATTTATAAATTATTTTAAAATCCATAATAAAACTGAAAGAGAATAATTAAAAACTAAAATTTGTTATTAAAAGAATAAATTATAAATCAAAGAGAATAATTAAGTGCTCACATATAAACCTTTATACGGAGTATTTTTTGTTTTCTTTTAAAAAAAACAAATAAGATTGTAGAATTCTGGTTCCCTGATTAAGTGGGGCCCAACAACAGCTATCAATTTGGTTAAGAGTCTAAATAAATGGAGTCAAACTGAGTATTGAGTTGTGTAAATTTAATTCATAAAATTTATCAAAGTATAAAATAAGATTTAATTGAGATTCGTTTAGGTACCGAGTCAAATCGAAATCAAATAATTTAAACTTTTCAAAAAAGAGTCATCTTAACATGTGCCTTTAAAGTATATGCTAAGCACATAAATTAAGTGTTGGACACTGAATTTATGAGATGTGGTCCACTAAAATATAATTTTTAAATACACATGGTCTCACTAAAAAATTATTTTAATTATAGTTAGATAGACACCATCACTTGAATTCATGCCCAACACTTAATTTTTATACTTAACATGTGTCCTAAAATCAATATTAAAAAAACCCTTCAAAAAAATATGATCAAAATATTAATGAAAAATTATTATTTAAAAAGTTCGATAGTTAAAATTTACTTATATTTAAATCACATCTTGAGTCGGTCAAACTTTTAATCCAACTAATAGGAATTGAGCCGGAACCGTTTACAGCCTTACATTTCACAAAGCAAAGCTCAATCAGCATACTAGCATAGAACACTCTCCTCAAAAATAAATATATTTTTCCAAAAGATGTGAAATAGAGATAGCAAGGCGTCAAGGCGAGGAGAGAAAACTAAAAAGATTTAAAGGGATATGAATTCCCTACCAGGAACTCGGTGGATTACAACCAATTTTCCTTTCCCTTTGAACCATTCCCTACTTTACCCTCGAAAATGTTATCCACTACGCTGGGTTCCAGCTCAATCTCTTACGAAGAGAATCTCAGGTGAGTTCTACACTTGTTTAAAGACCTTGTTTGGTTACATAGAGAACTCGAGAAAAGGGAATTTAGTTTTATTGTTCGATGGGGTAGAAAGTTTATTTGTTATAATTTCCAAATATGGGGATTGTTTTTACAATAATCAATTTTGATAATTCTCCGGTCTGTGTAATTTGGGGAAAGTGAAAGGTAGTTTTTTTATTTTTTTCTCTGTAAAAGAAAGCATTTTGATGAATACCCAGAAACCAAAGCCTTGTCCTAGTTTAACTTCTGTTTTTGTAACAATTATTTTATTTTATTTTTTTTAGTTTTTGCTTTTGAATTTTCTTGAAATTAGTAAATGTTTGGTTATTATATTTTATATAAGCTGTTTTACAATAATTTGGTTTGAAGTACTGAAAGGAATAGAAAAGCAAATGCCTTTATGTCGCAAGTGCATTTTGAGAATGTTTTGTGATCAATTTAGACCAATTGTTTCTTGTTTTAACTTAAAAATTAATATATTTATCAGGAATGGAGTATGCTAGATTATATATCATAAATGCAGAAAACTAGGTAACTCAATTCTGGGTTTTTTAGAAAATGAAAATTGAAAATAGGCTTGAAACTTTTCAGTGAGTGCATTGTGTGGAAACCGGAAGTTACTATTGTTTTTTGTGTTTGTCCTTCAGAAAAGAAGCATTTTTTTTATATAAAAAAACCCAGAGAATTGAGGCCTTTATGTTTTGTTTTCTGTTTGTGTTATTATTTTTTTAAAAAAATTGTCTGCAATTGAGGATGTGTTCAGTTACCATTTTGAATAAATAAATTTGAAATCCAATTTAGCTGGAATTACCAAAAAGTTTGAAAACTATATTGTTTGAGGTCAAAGCAGCTTGATTAAAGTTTATATGCAAAATATTTCTATCCCATGACATCTTAGTGATGGTCAGGTCTGAGACTTAGAGTGCGGCGGTTTTGACTTGAATTATTTAATGGTTATGGTGGTTGTTAATGACCATTGATCTTTCAATGCACTATATTGATGTAATTGATTCTTTAGTTTTTAAAAGTAGTTTTCTGCTAGAGCCATATTGATTTTGATTTCCAAGTATTCTGTCAGACACATATTTACTAATATTGCATGATCAGCCCATTAAGTGTATCTCTTACGACCAACGTCTCACTTTTATTCTTCTTTCCTTGCAGTAACTGAACTGGAAGAAGATGATGTTTTGCATGACTTTTTCAAGGAAAGGGAGTTGAATGGAGATTTTATTACCAAAGTTTCTGATAGACTTTGGCTGGGGGAGGTCAAAAACTTTGTTGATGCTGAAGCTAGCCTACTGACTGACCCTACTCAATTATCTGCGGAGGTGTGACTACTTACTTAATACAACTCTATCTGACATGTGTTCAGTTGCATTACGTGGTGGAATTTTATTATTTGAATCGATCTATGGTGATGTTATTGTTATAACCAAAATTTAATTGCCAATGTAAGTTCTTGCTTCAGGCTCATGTAATATTTACTTAAAAGTCAAAGTTTGCTTTGGCAATAACAAGTACACTCTTGTAAAAATTCCATACAACTATAAGAATAAAACTGCATGCAAATTTGTACTTTAGATGAATTTTATTAGGATTTGTGCACACTGATCCACATTCAACAATTGGCAGCAAGTTAAATGAGGTTGTCTTGAATTTCAACAAAAATCAATAAAATGGGTCTTAGACCCCCAAGTGAAGTAGCACAGATGCAGTTTTCATTAGTAGTTGATGTGGAAATACTATTTCGAGATTTGAGGATGCAAAGCCAAAATTGGTTGATTTCTTTTTATTTGAGAGGCATCAAAGTTAGATATTAACATTTTGAAGACTAGTCCTAAATAAACTTGCTTTGTCTGGTGAATATCTGCATCCTGCACCAAGTGGGAGGCCTTTTGTGATGTTTACTAATGTCTTAAGAGCTCCAAATTTGTGAATTCTATTTATTTAAGTTTCATCCTAAAGAACAGGGAGAGCCCGAGTGTAAGGATTTTGCTTGGCCCTTTGTTGGTGTTGCTTTAATTTGATTACTTTATCTAGTCTTCTCACCCTTGTCTCTCAACTATTTGGGTCGGTTGCTTGAATAATGTTTTGTCATTTTGCTCTGGTTAGGGTCATGGACTTCTGTAAAAGCACAATCTATCACTAATCTTCTCTTATTGGGGTTTCTAACTGGTTGAGTGAAGGATAAAAGACAAAGCATGACATATTCAGACTTATTTATTCTTGTATGCTCATTTAAGACCATGCTTTCTACTGGGTTTTCTCTGTCTCTCATCCTCTCTCCCTTGCTCTGTTTTACGATTCCTTGTTGAACCTTCAACTTTTTGGATATTATATAATTATACGAATTCAAAATAGATTGAAACTTGGAATTACAACTTCTTCATCTTCTACCAAATCATCATTTTTAAAGTAATGATCATGATCCATTTTGACTGGAATGTAAAATGTTGGTATCATGGTAATATCATTGGAGTATATTAACACTATTGAATGGTCTAAAAGAAATCTTATTGGAGCAAATATAACCCGTTACTATGATTAAGGACTCATATTAAGATCTGAATATGCACAAACATCAACTCAGATTAAGTACTCGTTGTTTAGGTGAGTGCATCTTCATTACTATGATTTAGATCATTGTTACATGAATCGTAGTTTAATACAGTACGCGGAACGAAAACGGGAACAATAAAAATGTCACTTTTCATAGTACGAAGTACGTTTGGGGTAGGTTTTTTCGGGTCGCTTAGTTGGTACGGAATACGTTTATCCGAAATATGGTATGATAAGATAACTTTCTTAAAGATATTGTTAAATCTGGTTGAGTTAGTGTTACACATTTTTAAGGAGGTTGTGCCATTAAACGTTTGTTGGACGCCCAAACGATGCTCAATTGGCGACTATAGTTGACATTTTTTAGAATTTTATTATACATATTAGGTTTCTAATAAAGTTTTATAGCTTTATCTATGCGATAATTATGCTTGAAAAGATATGTTGGAGAAAAAATTCTAGATAGTCAATCTTAGACCTCTATTAGACTTTATCCTAGCCATATGTTGTAAAGCCCAAATGCCTATATTAAGATGCCTTCATTTGAAAAACATAAAACATAATAGTAGTCATTTTTGTTAAGTGTATATTTTATCTTGTTACTATATAGGAAAAGAAGTTTTGGATTGCTAAATTTGATTTTTCGATTGATTGTACTATGTTTTTGACGTTCATACCAAAACCTAATTCACTACCATGGTAATTGCTATGAAAAATTAATGTGTGTAGGACTATTTTCTTTAAAAAAATGTTAAAGCTTGTGGGTTACACATAAAGATGATCCTATCCACAAATTTAACCAAGACCGACCGCCTAATTTGAATTAAGCAAAGAATAGGCTTAGTTGCAACACAATTAGCTTTAAAACACGAAATAAAAGATAGAAGGGATTGCCCTATTGAAAATTTTAACCAAGTCATGTGGGAAGACTGCCTAATTTGGATTAAGAAAAGGATATAAGCTTACTTGAAACACAATTAGCTTTAAAACACGAAATAAAAGATAGACACAAATATAATTAAGTTCGACAAAAAAAATCCGTGACTCTCTTCTCTAATCTCCTAGATGTCCTCTATTAAGGTCAACGGTTCTCTTTTTTTGTCAACCCTTCTTTTTAAGGTTTGACTTGTGGCGAGCCCAAACATGGTTTGGATAAGATATGCAAGATTCCACCAAGTATATATTGCAACTGGAACCTATAAGGAATTTAAAGGAGGAACCATTAGCTTAATGCCATGAAAAAAGGATTATAATTCCTTGATAAGAATGGGACATAACTCTTAGACTTAATAAATCAGGCAATCGCTACAGCGAGAGATTCCTTGATCTGAACCAGAAAATGAATTACTATTTTTCATCACACCATTTCTCTTCCTTCTATGTTGCCTCCTTATCTTGATAATTTGAAGACTTTGGTCCACTTGCTGGAACCATTAGTAGTTGTGTCTAGCTACTTCGTTACCTTTATAATTCTTTTGCTCATATCATCTTGAAATCTTTTGTAGCAGAAACCATGTTTTTACTTGAGGTATAACATACCTTACATTTGCGATCTGCATCTCATATAGACCATTATTTGATAATTTCTTGTTTTGGAAAAGATACTGACAAGTCATCTTACAGTTACTTGTGCATTTGATTTTGTAGTCTTTAGGTGATGAAAGTGAGGGCGGGTTCCTGAAACTGACAAGCACCAGTGAATGGCTTTTAGGTGACAACTCTGCACCAGTCAATAAGAAAGTGATCAATAAGGTATAGTTTTCTTTGTTTTACATCTTTTTCATTGTTGTGTTCTGATTAATTCTTGCTCTTTTATGATGACATTCCTGCCATTATTCTTTTGTTCAATTATTTGTTTATTTGTTTTTATGTATTGTGCTTATTACACTTGCAAAACAGGAGTTGCAGAATGACAAGGAAAGAAGGAAGAGACTGAACCTTCTCAAATACGAAGCTGTATGACATGCCTTGAACTTTATGCTTTCCTGAATTATACACTTATCTAATTTATTATTCATCATTCTTTTCTAAGTAATCATATGATTCCTCTAAAAACAGTGGGAGTGCATTGTTTTCTTTTCTTTTTCTCTTCTCTTTTTTTCTGAGATTTGTTGATTACCTAATTTTGTCTTGCTTTCTATAAACTGTGTTTGCATGAATCACATACAACACAAATTATATATATACTGGATGTGCAATATCATCTGCAAATATGAGACTACTCTTTCTATTTCCTCTGCACATTAGTAATGTTTTAATTAACAAAATTTAGTATATGTTTCTAGCATTAGGTATATCCCTGAAAAGAGTTCATTGTTTTGTTTCATCTTAACATCACGGGCCATTCCCAGAGTTACTTTGGCATGCTTGGATATAATGGAAAAGAAAAAAGCATGAAAAAAAAGAGGAGCAAAATTGGTTGCATGCTTTGGCTGCCTAAATGTTGTAGAGTTTCAGTGTGAATAATTGTGTTGTTGTGTTGAGAAATGTAAAATGTCTGAAGTCAAAGATTATAAAGCTTGTAAAATACTTTGACAACAAAATTCATAACAGCTGCATATACTTGAAATTTGTTCTACACTTGTTTGGGGCCCACTGTTAAAGAAAGATACTCCCTCCGTCCTCAAAAGGATGACTAAAGGTACAAATATTTTTGTCCCCAATAGGATGAGATAAAGTACATAAAAAGAAGGGTAAATATGTCCTTTAGTGGGGTCCATTAGTATATAAAAAAAAAGTACTCATCATTTTATGTAATCTTGTGAGGTCACCAAGGATAAATTTGAATTTTTTTTACTTTCTTTCCTCTACTGTTACTTTTCTTAATATGTGTGCAAATTGTACTTTACTCGTCATTTTGGTGACGGTGGGAGTAATTATTTTTATGTCAAATAATGTACTTTCTTTTTTGGGGCCCACTATTTGAGAAATATTGTTGACTTTCTTAATTTGCATTAAATAATGTACTCGAGACATTATTTGAAGGATGTAGGGAGTATTGTACAAGTTTTTTTGTTAGTTGCCTCCTTGCAAATTTATTTTGGACCTCAATATAATATACAGGTGCATATTTCCAAGTGTAGATGAAGATTGTTTATTCTTTCAATTGCAGCTTAAGAAGGAGTTGCTTCTTTTGACGGTGGGTATTGGAACTGCATGTAGTGGATATTGTTTGGTAACTTTGTCAATCCAGGTAATGTATACCAAAGGGGATAACTCGTATCAGTTGTGCTATCTTTATATATACTTCCAATCATGATATCTGCTCGATACATAACATGGTGTCATGTTATTTCTTTGGTTTCTAAGCCGTCATCAGTGCTTAATTGATTTCTTTGGAAGACCATGGAAAGAAAATTTTGATTAAGTTGTGAACCTCTCCTGCAAGGAAAGGACCACAAATTAAGTGGGAGCTATTTTAATTCCCACAAGCAAAACACAGTAAAGGCATTGGAAAAAGACAAATGAAGAAAGAGCAAGTGAACAGTCGTACTTTGGATGAATTTCCAATCAGATATAGAATTCTAAGACTGTTTTAACCTAGTTAGACCTATATTCTCCAAACTTACATCCTCTTCTACCATTTTCTTGGCAATTAAGAAAATTTTCATACTGTTTTTCCCCCAAAAGATATCGTTTCATTATTTATTATTATTGCTTTTTTTTAATAGCATGACTTAGAGGAATATCCTTCTTCCACACAACTGACATACTTTTCTCTGATAATATTGTTCATATCTGATAAACTGACATACTTTTCTATGTAGCGCAGGATGCTCTGAGTTATGCGACGGGAGTTTTTTTCAGGTTAGTTTGAGGTAATTTATCATTGTGGTGCATATCATGAAGCATATACTGAAAATGTAGAATGTTTTGAATGCTTAACCATGGCTAAAACATATCTGGATGAGAATGATGTACGTAAAACATTGACGAGGTGGCTTCAGTATTGTTAATGATTGTTGTCCCAATCAATAATGATCCAAGTACTATTGACTTTTGACCGAAGGAGTACTGAAGAAGCTTGAATTTGCTCTTAATGTTAGTGCGAAGAGAGCAACAGAAGCTCCTTAGTGTCCTGCAGCTATGCCAGTGGAGGCTCCATAATGTGTTCTTTTGTTGCACAAATATTTGCGGCAACTTATTTACATGGTCTCGAGGAGTTGTATTGTTTAGTCAATTTATGTACCGGTTTCTCAAAACACAATAATATATGATAGTTAAGGCAGAAAACATCTGAAAAACTATATAGTTTTAGCAAAAGAAAATATTTCTTTCAAATATTCAGTTACGTGTGCATAGCCAACTAATTAGGGCAGATATCGGAAGTCCTTTTATCTGCTTCCTATGCCTAATTGATGATATTGCTGATGTTTTCATTTTGTCAATGCAGTTGCTTGTATCTTCAACTTTTATGCCAACATACAGACAAGATTTCCAGAGAAATGGTGCCACAAGTTTTCAGACAGAAAAAGTCAAAGAAGTACGATAGAAAAATATTCAAACTTATGTGCTCTTTATTGTATTCCATTTACCTTTTCCTCCTTATTGCAAGCTAATGCCAGTTTTTCTATATCAGAATTGGAATAAGAAGCCAGGACCTTGAGGATTCATTTGAGAAATTTATCAAGGGTAGTAGCATTGCTCTTTCATCACCAAGGCTTGTTATCCCTGCTGTCATATATGGATTGTGGGGACTGTCTCAGCATTTTGCCAAAGATTTATTTGATTTCCAGGTAGTACTCGATACTCAAAGCTATATTTGCTGTTCTTAAACTACATGGCTGGGGTTATTCTATGATACGACCTAATGTATGGAATTTTTTTTTTATTATTATTATTATGTCAGCTTTTTTCATATTTTATTTTGCTGTTTTTCATCAGCTTGTGCCAGGAATGGTAGGGGTATTTGCTTATAAAGCTGCAGCACTGGTTCAAGTGTATAGGGACAACGAAGACCTGCAATTAATTTTCCCCGAAAATGACTAATAATAGTCTACTGACTAAAACTTGCTAGAGGAAATCTTTAGATGACAGTGTCCCGCAGCATCAATTGGAGATCGATGCTTGTCAGAGGTTCACTTGTTGTAGGTAGCTCATTTAGGTTTCTTTTTTCAACCTAATTGTGATATTCTAGCCGCGATGAATGAAAATGTCTTCGTAAGAATACATGTACAGGCTAGAACAAACAACCATTCATCTGTTACATCTCGCATCTTACAGAATACCCATTTATTTCGACATTCAGATCGTGATATTTTTATTTATATATATATATATATATATATATATATATATATATATATATATATATATATATATACACATGGACAGCACTGGACACAGACAGATCCTCTGAACTTGTTAACATGCATCTCACGTACGTAGGATGAAATATTGTCATGGGAAGGTGGTTATGCAGGTCGAAATAGGAAGTATGCAACAAAAGTTGAATGGATTATATCAACCAGAAGACGGAATTTTAGTGATAAAAACATGATTGGAACACAAGAAAACAAGAGGAGGAGAAGAGGGATCCATGACGATATGATAGGAACATGGTTGTGCAAAAGGCTGCAACCATGGCTGCTATTGAGACGAACAATGTGGTGACTCCGATCATCAACTTACAGGGCAACGAGTGGAGAAAAGAATATTTGGTTACGCGTGACGTCATGATGGACAAGAACATTAGGATTGAAGTGGTGGCAGAGAATAATGCCATGGCCTCCGATATGTTAAAAATCTTGAAGAATACCTTGTTAAACCAGAGAGGATACCCGTCATTACTATCATTGCCACCGGGTACGGTAAAGGCCGCTGCGAAAATTACGGTGGCAATAAGTGCTGCAACCAGCATGCATGATTTGGCAGTTGCTTTCATCCACTTCTCACCATCTTCCAATAACTCTTCATGCGTAAGATCAAAAATATCATTTGGTGTTCTGCCATTTTTATTTTGCATCTTCCTATATGATGGCGGAACTATCTTTTCCACATCCTGCATGCCGCCGAAAATCGCAGTGACGGGATAATCACGTTCCGTTACGTGTTTTTGGTTCAAATCACCATGCATATAATATAGATGAATAATGCTAGAGACACAAATTATTCTATAAACATTTTACAACCTGTAGATGTGGCATATTCTATCTCAGCTTTTTATGTGGGGTCAAAGACTACATTGAAGCAATTTGTTGATTAATATGCTAATGTGGAGGATGCCACATCAGCAGTTTATAAAATATTTATAGAATAGTTTGTGTCTGTAGCATTACTCAATATAGATTATGTATTGATACATACGTACCTTATACCACAATATCTCTTGCTGCATTTGGAAAGCTGCTCCTGAGACGATACTGAGCTTATCCGAAGGTGCTAACTTTGCTGCTAAATGCAGCATATTGTCGTTGGTGTTGTGATCCACGTACGTGGTTACTAAACTCCTGACTGCCTCCATCTTGTGCAATAGAGTGAAGATATTCTTATGACGGCACTCAATAGCAACATGGAAGATGCTTTGATTGTCACTATTGACTTTCCATATAAGTTCAGGATAATAGTAAATCAGCAGGTTCACGAATTCAAAGTTGCCTAGCCTTGCTGCAACAAATAGAAGTGGAGGTGCCTGTGCAATTATGCTCGAAATTTCCAAGTCATCTTGCTGGAAAACAAGCTGCAACATGTATGTTAGCAGTTCAACGTATTGAGTTTTTTGTAGATTTCCATAATCTTGTGCTTCCTCCAAGCTTGTAAGGCCTGTTCATGAGCAAGAAAATTAGGTGTGCTAGCATATGCGCGCCTAGCTATGTGAATTTCTGGGTGGGTGGCTTAATACAAAGCTTTAAAAATGCCAAAATCTGCCTCTTTACCAATCGGCCAAGGGTGGTCTGACGACCCCTAATTAAAAATAGGATAACTTTGAAGGATTAATGCAACATAGCATAAAATTTACGTAAGAAATGAAAGATCAAGTACTAATAGATATAAAACACTCTTAAACCGTAGAAATAATCACATGTAAGAGGGAAGGAAAGGAAAAGTAACAGAAAAGAATCTGATTCATATATATAGTTGTTGTTTTTTTGTTGAGATATCAAAATTTAGTGAGAACCACAAGGAAAAGGCCTAGCTTGGTTTTTTGCATTTTATAACGGAAGACTGGATGGGCATAGCCAGGTCCATGCACTATTAAATCTCTGGTTCTTTACTAGCCTGAGATATATATTTAAAAAACTAAACAAGAGTTATATTACACTAAATAGGCCAATTTAAAGGTAAGCCAAAATCTACAATGATGTAATTTCCTTGCAAAACTAAGGGGTTCAAGTCTACATAAAATCATATTTTCGGTCAGTTTTTGGAAAATAGATTTGTTTTTAACCCAACTACTTGTCAATATTTCTCCAAAAATTAAGTAGGAAAATTGCCCACCTTGGCTAAAGAGCGACTGCAACCAGGCACAGCCTCGGCTTTGGCTATTTCAGTTAATTAGAAGAATATTATGGTAATGGAACAAAACATGTGAAACAATAGAAAGTATAAGAAACAAAGAAAAATGCATGGGCTATTTATCACGTACGCCCATGCATGTTGATGATACTGTGTGTCACTGCAGCCACATGCAATACACTTGCAGTCTACAAAATATGAATAAATGCAGAATCGGAACGTAATAATATTTTGTAAGAAATGGATCAAGGATAAATGTTTACGAGGTATTTTAGGTTTAGATTCTATCTCTAATGGATGAAATACTAATTTTAGGTTTTAGAGAACTTACAAGAATTGATGAATCTTCCCCATTTTTCCTTTTTATTTCCACCACCAGAGAATGCCAAAGGCTTTTTAGCAAGCACGCCCAATGCTGTCTCACCGCTACCGTCTTTAGCCACAGCTAATCTTGGGTTCTTTTTTATCATCTCCAGGGAAACATCTGCATGCATTAAGAATAAAAAAATTGAACTATATAAGTGTAGACTAAAATTGTCAAAAGAGTACGTACGTAGTTAGGGTAGATACTTAATTAATACGTACCAAACAAGTCGGCATTGATACACGCAATGACAAGTTTAATGTCTTCCTCTTCCTCTTGAGGTGAATAATGATTATATAACAAAAGAAACTCTACCATGCGTCTATGTCCTAACAACGCCGCCATCTGGATGGGTAAAACTCCACCAGGACCACAAATCCTTGGCAGCTCAGGATTTGTGTCTATCATCACTTGGGCAATTTCAACATTTCCGGTTACGGCAGCAAAACAGAGGGCAGTACAACCCTTCCGGTTCGTGATTGCCAAGTCTTGCGGAAGCATCCACAACATCAAGTTCTTAATAAAGTGGACCTTATTTGCTAGAGCAGCCATGTGAAGTACGGTTTCCAATCCTTGAGTGATATAAGCACGTACCACGGTTGGGTCATCATCGATTATCATTTGAGCAACATCCCAGTTACCTTCAGTTGCAGCTACGTAGAGGGGCCAAGCTTTGGCATGGTAGTTACCTCTTTCTTCTCTTCTGTAGGCTTCACAAGCGTCGAATGTGCGTGTGCTAAATGTTAATTAATTAGACCGATCGAGAAGTCAAAAATGCATGGGTGCATGGGGGGTTAAAGATAAAATAATGCTACTATCACATAATAAAACTCACATACTGCAGGGTGACATCCATTGATTTGTTGTTGATATGACCCATTTAACTCAACAACAAATCAATGAGTGTCACTCATACAGTATGTGAGAGCATTATTATGTGATAGTAGCATTACTCTTAAGTAATAACAAAACAACCCATTAGGAAGTAAGAACACGTGATCCAATATTTTAGGAAACCTAAAGTGGGGTATACTCATGTGAGTACCTTGTGAAATTATTAATTTTTTTATTTGTCAAAATTGAAAGGAAAATAATAGTTTAGTAGGGCCGCAATAAATTTCTTGAAATAAATATTATTACATAGAGTATTGTGTGGTTTACAATTAATATATATCATGAATATTAAATATGCACACATAATAAAATAAAAATTAATATATTAGTTTATCACACTTGATCAATAGTCGATTACATATTGAATAACATAAAATTGAAATTATATTAATATTAATATTATGTTGCCCAGCAACCAACAAATTAACTAACAAGGTTGAGAACAAATAGAGAAATAATTAGAGAAGAAGAGAGAGTACACAAGTACACGTACGAGGCCGTAGATGCAAAAGAGCGCCTGACTGAGGCATGATGTCTATTCTCAAGTCTTGTAATGGCAAGCCACCATTAACATTTTCCATGCTCTTATATTAATTAATTAAGTAACCTGTGCTCTAGGCTCTAGCCCTCTCCCTCCCTGAATGAAATCAAGATATTCAAACAGTTACTATCAGTGATTTTGATATAGGAGTATAAATTAAACTATACTGACAGGTAAAAAAAAGGGTTTATATATATATATATATATATATATATATATATATATATATATATATATATATATATATATATATTATCACAAAATCACTGGTTTCTATAAAATTAACTGGTATATATGGATGAATGTCTTTTTCCTCCTTATAAAAGTACATATTATACAATTTTTCTTACATTTTTTTGGGGAAGTAGGACATATAAATTGAATTTGTATATTACTAAACTAATTAATTTTAATTTAGACTACTCATGAATACATAAAACATTTATGGATTAATAATTAATTAATCCATATTTAGCTATAGAGTGTTTAATTAGTAACGAATTCAAAACTTATACAGTTCATTATAAGATTCAATGAACGTACGTGAGGCTTATGAACTCATAAACAACCATTTTTTAATTAATTTACTCAAACACAATCTTTAACCTTAAATTGCTAACAATATCAAACATCCTGGATGATACCAATTATTTTTGCAAAATGAAGTAGACGAAGAAGGAAGAAGTAATATGTTTCAAACATGTTGTTAATGTATGTTTTCGGCTTGATCAGTACGTAAGATCGTTTCCAGGTAATTTGCAGACTGCTTAACATGATGAGTTTTTTGGGTAAATTCATGATTAGATTTTAATTATACTTTTATTGTTTTGACGTTGGAACATGAAAACCTTTCTATTTTTCTTTTGATTTTTAATGCATGATTTTATTTTTGAAAACATAAATCTTAACTTGTTGGCTGGGAAAACAAACTACATATAGATATTAATAAAAGAGAGAATAAAAAGAACAAAATCATGAACATACTGCATAAAGAATAAGTGGTGTCTGAAGTACTTCACAAAAAATGAGCATAATTAACTAAAAGCTTTTTTTTTTCACCTAGCTAGCTACAACTCTGATCCCAAAGCGCTCGATCCTCGGATGCCTCCAAGAAGAAAAAGAAACTTTTAATTGCTTTCTGCATGAACCAGCAAAGTAAAATGATGAAAAATATATAGTTTATAGTGTATGGCATATATATATATTAAGAGCTGGAAAATTAAGTTCATTGTCATGCTCAAACAAAACAGTCGACCTTAAGGAAATTCATCAGAAGATTCAGAAACCACCAAGTAAAGAATGTATAATTCCTTTAGGATGTATGTATATATAAAAGCTTAATATATATATATATATATATATATATATATATATATGCTAGCTTAATTGACCTTATAATCTTAACAACAGAAAGAGACAGAAAAAGTTAGGGGAAAAAATGATAAATTATTGAAGCTGGGGGATTTGGATGATTGGGAGTGAACATGCAGCCATGTCATCTCTCCATTTGACCAATTCTGCAAATAGTGGGAGAATAATATTTTTCTAAGTATCAAGGGTCCTTTTAAAATGGTCCCCCTCCAATTTGATATATATTTGACTATTTGTTATCTTGAACGTGAGAGAAAATTTAATATGATCTTCTTCCAATATTGATGCATGAAATTATAAATATTTTGCAAATGTAGTTTAATTTTCACTATTTTATAAGGATATATTTTATTTGTTTTTTTCTTAATTTTCTATATATATTCTAGGCACTATATATCCTAGCCGCCATTAGGGATTGAGTATAGAACTCATGTCCTTCTCTACCACAAATTTTGGGTTTAGGTTTTACATATATGTCCCTTTACCTACCTACTAATAATTTTTTGAAACCCTAATTTGGAGGGATATCATAACAAATATAAACAAATTTTATTCATAACAAAATATAAACAATTATAATATTAATAAATCTCACACCCCGTCACATTTTTTTTTCTTTTCAAGTCGTGGTACTATATGTTTATAGATAAGTAATAAGAGGTCTCATATGCAAAAGTATATAGAAAAAAATACAACTCTCGATCTTAATGGTCCCAGGTAAATCAGGCTAAGATCTCATATGCCACCGCTACCCCTACGCCCCTAGGCACTATGCTAATGGTTAAAACATTCTAGGTTTTAAACCAGAAAAGACGCTAGGTCGCTAGCTATATATTTAAGGTTAATTGACATGCAAGTGAATAGTACTTCGGCTTAAAATTTTCTTTTAGGGTTTCTCCGGTTGAGTTAATCCTTGGGGTTTAATACATGTGGAAATAGTGTTTCTTTTTTTTTTTATTTATATTTTTTCCTATCCCTTTTCTTAAAAGTTATAAACATAACCTAAAATAATTTTATCAATTTCCCACAATCACACCTCAGTTGGAATGCTCTCATAATTGTGTTTAGGATATTTACATGGTATTAATTAGTGTGTCCATATATGTATTTTACTTTAATGTGGGGCGGACCGTAAAATGAACTAAACAGTTTGGGTTCGAATCGTACTCGTTGATTAAAAATTCGATTCGAACTCGACTCAAAATATAAATAATTCAAATATATATATGAAAGTTCGATAAATAATTACTCGAACCTCTTCAAACTGTAATTTTCTATTGATATTTGAATCATATTCGTTCAAAAAATTCAAACTGATCGAATTCAATTCGAGATCGTGTTCGATTTAATAGCTAAACGAGCCTCAATCAAATATTATTTCATACTCGATAAATTTTATAAACCAAATATATCTTAGCATCACAATACGACTCGGTTTATTTAGAGCCGTAACCATAATAATGGAAGAAAGGATGGAAGAAGATAAAAGAGTGATCGACTTAGTGGGGAAAACTTGGAGTGGACTGAGTAGGACCCCTTTGTGGAAAATTGGAAGATCAATTATATTAGGGCGGCTAGAATGGAATCCGGGGGTCAAAAAGAAGAGACCAAGAAAATGAAGAAAACAAATGGAGAAACACAGCGGAAATTAATTATGAACTAGTGGGATGGAATGAGGCTAAAACTAGGAGTGGGGCAACGACCAAAAAAAAAAGTAGTAGGAGACGTGATAGAAATTGCACCTTATTTTATATTTTAGAGACTTAATTATTGTTAAGTTTGGGCTTGAATAAAATCCATATATAATTGAAGTAAATATAAAAGTGTAATTCGTTTCCCTAATTGAGGAGAATAAAAGAGAACTTCATTTGATTTGTGTACAAATTATTTGATTTGTGTCTATAATGAGACATTTAATAAGGTGCAAAATTATTTGATAAAATTATTTTTCTTAGTCTCAAATAATAGAAAGGACTACTAATACAAATGTTGTAGTCTAATCTTATTTTGGGACAAAAGGAAAATAATGAGACTATTCAAATTCTATTTAACTCCTAGTTATTACTAATATGTAACTTACATATTTAGTATTAATAAGTATGGTTAAATATAAAGTTAAATAGTATATTATGTAACTTACAGGTATGTATATATGTTGATATATATACATAAGATAAGATATATATATATATATATATATATATATATATATATATATATATATATATAACATATAAGTTACACGCAAATTCGTGCACAAGTTTTTTTTCTCTCTTTTTGATCTTCTCCAATTCTTCTTGCAAACAAATAACTAATACAAAGAAGTGTTCAATTGGAATTTTCTGTGAATTGCTATCACGAATTATTCACTAAGGCTTGACATATATCCTGGAGGTATATCGTCTGCAACCCATAGCAAACCGATCGTGGTGGGGGAGATAAAAATCTTAAGGACAGGAATCACCCGTATCACGTCTTCTGCAACAATATTCTTGACTCTACGAAGCTACAATTCTTAACAATCTTAAGGTCTTTATCGTATTTGTTGGAGTCATGATTTTGGTGAGATGGAAGACAACACGATTTTCAAAGATAAGTGATATTTTCTTATTTATATTTCACGAATGAAATTGTCATTATAATTAGTTATATTTTGAGATATTTTACTAATTATTTTTGTTGACAACCATTGGTAGAAAATGGAGAAAAATGAACGTGAAATTTACAAGTTTGTAAATTGATGTGGTGGAGATGAAGAGTCATCATGAAAAACACCAAATGTTGATGCCTAGAATTTTTTCCAAAGAGATTATGGTGTTCTTCGGATTTAATTTCAAAAGGTGTGTTTTTTAACATTTGCCTTTATTTTTATATATGATAATTGTGTATCATTTTGTATGTGTATATACTTGAAAGTATATATATGTTTTATGTATTATATCATGTGTAGATGATATTGTATGTTTGAGTATTATTTTACTTACATTTTGTTGTAATAAATTATTTAATTAGTTTTGTGAGATAATAAAAGTAATTAAATTTTTGTTCATGATGGAATAAATTTAATTTTGTGCATATATATTTTGGTTACAATATTTTATGAGTAGATAAAATATTATGATATATGTATGAAATTTGAGACAATTATTTTCTTATACACTAATTGAGATTAATTTATTATGAGAAAGTTGTAGTAAAATTTGGGAAGTTTACTTGTCTCTATGTATAACAAATTAGTTGTAAATTAATTTATTTTGAGAATAAAGTAAATTTATATTCTTCTTGAACAAAATTATGCATATAATTAAGTTTGAGGTAATATTTAGTGTGTAGTATTACTTGATATTTGTATGCATGAATTTTGAGATAAATTACTTTGTCTGTGGATACTAAATTAATTATCAACTAATAGTTAGAAGAGATATTGTAGAAGTAAATTGGGTTGAGTAAATCTTGTATACAATATGATTATGATGTTGAGAAAATACTTAGAAATGTTATTCGTTGTGTTTTTGGGATAATTACAATTGGTATATGTTGATTTATTTTTATGTGTACTTCTTGTCCAAGAAGTATATATAGTAAATTATTAATGTGATCAAATGAATTTTGTATATTCTAATTGAGATAAACATTTTATTTTTTGACTTTTATAAATATAGTGAAGTTCAAGTATTTTATATTATTATGAGATTGTCTTGAATTCTATATTTATAATTGGTAAAGATATATTGTTTATGATATTTTCTATCCAAGTTTGGACAAGAAAATACTTGAGGATATACTAATTCATGTGTGTGAATTTTATTTGCTTTTCTACATAAATTAATTTTGCTTGTAAAAAAAATTAATTTCTTAGAAAGTAAATATAAATTTTTATATTTTATGACATATATGCAAATAAATTTGTGTAATATAATGAGTTACACTATAATTTGTATATAATGAGTTTTACACTATTTACATAGAGTCAAGTATTACATGTTGGTATACTTGAAAATTGTACATGTATAATTTTAAGTGCTTATCTTAAATAATTTTTGAATTTTAGATTTTATGTATTTCAAAAAATAAGAGCTTATTTTTCTTATGTGAGGGTATTCTAAAAGATTATTATGTTGAAGCAATCTTTATATGAATAACTAATACATAAAATGAACAAGAACTTATTTTTAATTTTGAGAAGTGTTCCTTAATATTCTCATGTGAAAGTAATATTTATAGGAACATTGTCACATAAAATGTCAATTAATCTAAATTTTATTTTAAGTAACGATCATAATTTTGTGAAGTGATTATTCAATGAGATTTCAATTATTTAAAAGTGTGGGGGTGATTATTTAAGATTTTTATTTATGGACTAGATTTGACCTTTGAACTATTTGGAGCATAATTTTATTTATGTAAGAATAGTAAGGCTTGTGAATTTCTTATTGTGAGATTCAATTTGGTTATGAAATCCTATGAAATGAAAGTCTTTGGAACACAAACTTTTGAACAATATTGAAATATGAATTTATCTTACTTAATTAATTATATAAGGTTCTACAAAGTTATAAACTGAACTTAGAAAGAACAATATTGATTTAGTGAAAGAAATCAATATAATAATTTGGTAAATAAAATACCTATTTTATTAGCCTAAATATGATCCAAAATATTTATTGTGATTTAGTTCAATAGTAAGATTAAAACTAAGTTATAAATATTAAAGTGGATACATATTAGGTGATAATATGTGCATATTGACCTTGAGATTCTATCTCAGATATATAATTATTTATATGTTTACACTAACAATATAATTGTATAAACTATAATGTGATAGTTTTGTGTATACTAATGATATGTTGATCATTTTACATAGTATTATTAACGTAAACGAGTTTAAGAAATATATATTTTGTCTTTATGTTGAAAGACTTGTAAAATAGAATTTATCTTATTATCTTGTGAATACATAGTAAGAATTTCAACTAAACCAATTTAATTGTGATGACTAAGTTTGATAAACTTGAGATTGAAGAATTTAATAATTCTTTAATAGTGGTGGTGCACTGGAAGTTAATTTTGATATAGTTATTGCAAATCTAAAGTAGATATGCGCTAGTGGGAGCCTTATGTTTGATATGCAATGCATGAGATCATATGCATGTTACCTAAAGTTTTTAAACTTAGTATACTAGTGGTTTAAAATTGGTTTTGTAAGATTTCTCAATGTTTCAAATGATCACATAATTGTCACTTGTGTTATTAGTGAATGAAATAATAAATTCACAAGTAGGTGAATTTTCACGTAAATGGTCACTCTACTTTGGCACTCTACAATTGTAGAGTTAGTTTTGGCACTCTAAAATCATAGAGTTGGTTTCAGCACTCTACAATCGTAGAGTTGGCTTTGGCACTCTAAAATCATAGAGTTGGTTTCAGCACTCTACAATCGTAGAGTTGGCTTTGGCACTCTAAAATCGTAGAGTTGGCTTTGACACTCTAAAATCGTAGAGTTGGCTTTGGCACTCTACAATCGTAGAGTTGGCTTTGGCACTCTACAATCGTAGAGTTGGCTTTGGCACTCTACAATCGTAGAGTTAGCTTTGGCACTCTAC
Organism: Panax stipuleanatus; assembly: GCA_020205555.1. Lineage (NCBI taxonomy): Eukaryota > Viridiplantae > Streptophyta > Magnoliopsida > Apiales > Araliaceae > Panax > Panax stipuleanatus. The sequence continues at coordinate 108,297,018 of CM035123.1, forward strand.
AATCATAGAGTTGGTTGGTAGAGTTGATTTGTAGAACTAGTTCGTAGAGTTAAAAACTGCTTTATGATCACTGAGTTGTCACTTATGTTCGTAGTGATCTTGTAGTCTGACAGTGGTGCATCGACTGAGTTGTTACTCTACGATCGTAGTGGCCTTGCTAAGTTGTCATTCTACGATCGTAGTGACCTTGTCGTCTGACACTTGATAGTGGTGCATATCACTCTATGATCGTTTGGTTGTCATTGTTCTACGCTTACGGACTATGCTTGATGTTTGTAGTCTAGTTTGAAGTCTCCTATTTCACTATACTGTGTTAGTGAAAATTTGTATTAAGTACAAATTATTAATCTTTCATGAGTGGTTGTAATCTTAATTAAGTAAGAAAATATTCACAAGTGGGTGAATATATTCTTATATTTCCACAAGTAGGTGGATAGTATAATTTACTTGGAGTAGCAAATAATACTATTGCTTTATATGATGGAGAAAGTAAATGGAATCAAAATTTATTGTTAGAACATCAAATTGTGGCCACTTCTATTGCTTAGTTCATTATGATGTGATAATAAAATTATTTTGTATAGAGCATATATATGAGATTACCTTTAATGGTAAGTCTTAACATGTTGGTCATAGACATAATTTTTGTTAGACAATTGATACAAGAATGTATCATAATATTTGTCTAAGAGGAAGTTAAGTGACGACTTGACTTATCTTATTACTAAGATTTTGACAAGAGCTTAGTAAGTTTAATTACTCATGATATAGAACTTAAACCACTTTGAGTCGGGGGTGATGGGAACCCAACCTATTCCTAGGTTACCCTTAGTTTATAGGTTCAATGGGAAAAACAAGTCACAGTTGCTGACTGTGTTACTATCAATGTGGTTCCATATGTAGTATAAAATAGTAACGTCTGTTGCACGACCGAGGCTGAGTTATACTCTTAACAAAGTTATTGTGTTCTTAGCAACAAAAACACATGTGAAACACTTTGCCTATATGAACTAGAAGTGGAGCCGCTTCTTATAGAGGGTTGTGGTTTACTTTCTTAGAGGTTCATGAAACAGGGTATTGCACATGGCCATATTAGTGCAAAGCAATTAAGAATACTCACCGTGGTAGGAGGATTTTGTGTGTGTGACAGTTTCGGTCATATCATATAGAAGTAAATGTTCAATCTACGGACACCTTAACTTCGATGTGACTTTGAGTTGTTTACACTAAGGGAAGGCTCAATGTTCGTCACACCCTCTTTTATGCACACATGCTTTGGAGTTGTTTGATAGAAAGTTGTTTGGATGAAAAAATAATTTTTCCAAACAAGTGGGGGATTGATAGAAATTGCACCTTATTCTATATTTTAGAGACTTAATTATTGTCAAGTTTGGGCTTGAATAAAACCCATTAATAGACATAATTGAAGTAAATATAAAGGTGTAATTCGTTTCCCTAATTGAGGAGAATAAAAGAGAACTTCATTTGATTTGTGTAGAAATTATTTGATTTGTGTCTATAATGAGACATTTAATAAGGTGCAAAATTGTTTGATAAAATTATTTTTCTTAGTCTCAAATAATTGAAAGGACTACTAATACAAATGTTGTAGTCTAATCTTATTTTGGGACAAAAGAAAAATAATGAGACTATTCAAATTTTATTTAACTCCTAGTTATTACTAATATGTAACTTACATATTTAGTATTAATAAGCATGGTTAAATATAGAATTAAATAGTATATTATGTAACTTACATGTATGTATATATATTTATGTATATATGTTGATATATATACATAAGATAAGATATATGCACATATATATAACATATAAGTTACACGCAAATTCGTGCACATGTTTTTTTCTCTTTTTGATCTTCTCCAATTCTTCTTGCAAACAAATAACTACTACAAAGAAGTGTTCAATAGGAATTTTTTGTGAATTGCTATCACGAATCATTCACTAAGGCTTGACATATATCCTGGAGGTATATCGTCTGCAACCCATAGCAAACCGATCGTGATGGGGCGATAAAGACCTTAAGGACAGGGATCACCCGTGTCACGTCTTCTGCAACAATATTCTTGACTCTACGAAACTACAATTCTTAACAAAACGTACTAGAGATGATGAGAAAAGAAAATCTTAATCTGACTGAGACTTGAGGAACATGCTAAGGTTACAAGATTTTTTCAAGTAAGGGCCCCTGCATCATCCACTAGGCTGCAATAAAGTTAAACGTAAAAATAATTTGCAACGATTTTCACGACAATTTCCTATTAATTTGATTGCTCAATTTTTTCCACAGATGGTATACTTTTAGCTAATGACATAAAAACGTTATGAAATATAATTTTTAATTTTTTTTCTCGAAAGTCGTTTTATAAATATATTCTGAAATTAGAGACTCGTTTTTCTTTTCAATATGTTTGAAAATTAAAAATACCAAAGCAATCCAAAGTCGAGAACAAAGGCTGGCTGACTAGAAAGAAACAATTTGAGTTCCGTAATTAGTGCAACAGATTTGCTCAAATATTGTATTCATAGTTATCTGTAATCTTTCCTAGTTGTTGGGCCGTAACCTTTTGGGCCGTTTGGGTCAGAATTAATTGGACCAATCAGGTCATACCCGATTTTATTCTTGGAGTATTGGGCTATTATCTAATTGTTTATTAACATAAAGCTTGGGCTGGAGATGGTAGTGGAGGACAGGTGGCAATTTGTGGGTGAGTAGCTTATTAGAGAAGGGTTAGCTAAAAAGGGGTTTAGCAGGCGGCTGATTGATTAGATGGGCTAAGCTGTTTTAAGCCTCCTTCATTAATGAGGAGTTGACATAATGTTGACTTAGTGGAGAGCAAAGTATGATAAAGCCTCCATGCAGCTAGCTGACGTAAGCATTGGGGGAAAACATGCAAATTGGTGAGATAGTATATGAGTACATAGCACTACACAAAAAAGGTAACTGAACATTTCACTCTCCAGACACTAGAGCACACGACCTCCATTGTTAACCCTTTTTTCGGCCTGTACTTATTCTCACACCCGTCGAGATCCGGTGCTGACGTGTTCATTGTGCAGGGTTAGGTGCGCTTTTTGTGATTGAGGCAAGTGGTCAGATCTTGGCGTTAACATTGGCGCTAGAAAGAGGGGATCTAGTGTTTATGGTTTTCAATCACAAACATTGAGCATCTTACATCGGAAGTTATGGTGAAAAGTAAGACGATTACAGCTGAAGGGCAGCCGACGACGGCAAGTTCTTCCTTGCAGAGGGTTTCGGTGAAAGATAGGTTGGGTCCCTCAAAAAGTATTCATGATAGACTTGGGTCACAGGAGGCTCCGGGAGGTTCTCAGGCCAAAGATTGTGGTAATACCAAGAGGAAGTTATTTTTTACTGCTAGTAAAGGTCCTGACAAGGATCGAAAAAGGGTGGTAGGCACACCGCCTAAGACCCAACACCGAGAAGGTCGGGATGATAAAATTTCTACCTTGGCAAAGATGGCATAAGAGACCGACACGGCTTTGAAAGCACTTCTGCAGCAGAGGGAGGAGATCTCTAAACAGATGGTTCTTGTGGCTGAGAAAGAAGATGAGGCATCCAATTACACTCGACCGAAAACACGGGGTAGGTCACCAGGTCGAAGAGCAAGGAGGGATGAATATTCTAGGCAGACTGAGAATGGATTTTGTAGTCATTCTCCTGACAAAATACGAAGTGGGTCACGAGAATATTCTCCCGAGACTTTGAAAAAGGTGCCCCGTATTGAATATCGCAGGAACAGTAGAAAGAATGGGCGTCGAAGCCGTTCAAGAAGTTATTCTCCAGAGAGCCCGGAAAGGGTACACCACACTGGGGGTTCTCACTCCGGCCGAAGTAACAGACGAAGTTCTTCGAGATCGCCTAGTTCGGATAGAAAAGGTCGAACTAAACATAAGAAGATGAATTCTCCAGTGAAAGAAGTTGCTTCACCACCCGGGGGAGTAGAGGACCTGGCGAAAGAGATGAAAGAACTTCGGAAGCAGCTAACGGAGGTTCAGCAAAGGAAGAAGACTTCGGACAAAAAGGCGTCTCCCTTCTCATCGGAAATTCTTAAGGAGAAAGCAGATCCTAGCAAGAAGCTGCCTCATATAGAAATTTATGATGGTTCTGGGGATCCATACGACCACAGTCAAGCATTTGATAGGCTGATGGATTATTACGACTATTCGGATGCGGCTAAGTGTCAGACATTCGGATTGACGTTGAGAAAAAATGCGAGGCAGTGGATGGGGACTCTGGCTTCGGATTCGATTGTGTCGTGGGCAGATTTATGTGACAATTTCCATGCTCGCTTCGGGAGCAATAAGAGAAGAGGAAAGCCCACGGGATCGTTGGCTCAAGTAAGGCAGTATTCGAGCGAGACTCTGGTGCAATACGTGAAGAGGTTCAGAGAAGCAGTGGTGCAGGTTTCAGATCTCAACGATCTTCAGGCAGTAGGGTTGTTTCAGAATGGTTTAGATCTGGTGAAGTCAAAGAAACTGGTAAAGAAGCTGATGTTCAAGCATTCGAAGAACCTGGCCGAAGCGTTTGAGAAGGCTGAAGGCTTTATCGTGGTGGAAGAGGCGATGGCTAACTTGAAGCAGAGCTCTTCGGAAAAGGCAAAGGAAAATGACAAGGAGAAGTCGGATGGTAATCAGAGGAAGAGTAGTGGCAGTAATGACCGATTTGAAGGGAATCAAAAGAGGTATAACAATAACTGGACACCTAGGGGAGATCGCCCTCCCGTTCCAACTCAGAAGGTGAATAAGGTGTATACGCAGCTCAACACAGATCGGGCAACTATTTTGGAACAGATAAAAAACCAGCTATACTTCGAACCGCCTAAAAATAATCCCCGACCAGGGTCCGGAGATCCCGCTTTATACTGTAATTACTACCGGGAGGTCGGGCATGACACTAATTCTTGCTGGAAGCTGAAGGAGTTCATTGAGAAAAAAGTTCAAAATGGTACTCTGGTACAGTATGTAGCAGGGCGAGAACAGCAGAGGGAACAGCCAAGGAACCGGGAGTTAGTACAAGTCAACCAGCCGGTTCAACCAGTACAGAACCAGGCGGCAAGACATGTTGTAGATGTAATCTTCGGGGGTAACATGAGCAAGGTTGTAGGGAAGAAAAGGCGGGGATACCTGGACTCGGTGATGACTCTGGAAGATAAACCTCCGTAGACTGAAAGGGCGTACCCGGGTTCCGTGATCTCTTTTATGGATGAAGATTTTCCTTCGGAACCTATCGAACCACATGAAGGAGCCTTGGTGATCACTGCACAAGTTGGTTCGGTGGATATGAAGAGGATGATGATCGACAATGACTCTTCGGTGGATATTCTATATGCTCATACTTATCACCGGATGCCTCTGGATGGTCAGAAGATGGAAATTGGGCAGGAGGCCCCTTTATATGGTTTCAGCAACGATCTAGTCAAAGTAGCAGGGACCATTGAACTGCCAGTTGTCTTCGGAACGGTTCTCCAATAGGTATAAATTATGTGTAAATTTTGTGTCGTACATGTAGATTCAGCTTATAATTCCATTTTGGGGAGACCTACTTTAACAGCTTTGCAGGCAGTTACTTCAATCTCCCACTTTAAAATTAAGTTTCCTACGCCCCATGGAGTTGGCGAAGTCGCAGGAGATCTAGACTTGGCGAAGAGGTGTTATCAAAATGCTCTGATCACTTCGGGAGTAGGAGTCAGCAAGCAGAAACATTCCATGGCCAATGAAATGGAACCATTTACAGAAAGTGGAACGGAACCATTAGTCATGCCCGCGGAGGAGACCGAAGAGATCGAGTTAATTCCAGGAAAGAAAGAGAAAACTGTGAAAATCAGTTCGGGATTGCCAGAGCTTTTCCGAACAAATCTGATGGAGTTGCTTCGGTGTTATGCCGATGTCTTTGCTTGGGTTCCTAGTGACATGCCTGGGGTGAGTCGGAAAGTAGCTGAGCACAGATTGCAAGTAGATCCAGCTAAGAAATCAATTCGGCGGAAGAGGAGGATTTTCGCACCAGAGAGGCAGAAAATAATTGATGAAGAGGTCGCCAAGTTGCTGGCTGCAGATTTTATCTTCGAGATTGATTATCCGGAGTGGATGGCAAATGTGGTTCTAGTACAAAAGCATAATGGAAAATGGGGAGTTTGTATAGACTATACTGATCTGAATAAAGCGTGTCCGAAGGACTTCTATCCTCTACCTCATATTGACCAACTTATTAATGCAACTTCGGGGTATGCCTTGTTGAGCTTCATAGATGCTTTTTCAGGATATCATCAAATTTCTATGTACAAAGAGGATATTCCGAAGACAGCTTTCATTACTCATCGGTCGGTATACACCGACAAAAAAATGACGTTCAGTTTGATAAATGCTGGAGCTACGTATCAGAGAATGATGAATCGCATCTTCACAAAACAGTTCGGGAAGAATATGGACGTCTATGTTGATGATATGATTGTTAAGAGCATGTTAGTTCGTGGTCATCTGGACGATCTAGAGGAGTGTTTTCAGACGATTCGCCATTATGATTTGAAGCTGAATCCGACTAAATGCACTTTCGGGATAGGAGAAGATAAGTTTTTGGGATATTTAGTCAGCAAGAGGGGTATCGAAGCTAATCCTGAGAAAATCCAGGCTATCTTGGACATGAAATTCCCACAGTCGTACAAGGACGTCCAACGTTTGACTGGTAGAATAGCATCGTTGCAGACGTTCATGTCTGAATCGGCAGAAAGGTGTTTGTCGTTCTTTAACACATTGAAAGGGCCGAAGAATGCGAAGACGTTCCAGTGGACTTAGGAGTGCGAGGAAACTTTCCAAGGAATAAAGAGGTATTTGTCTTCGGCACCCTTATTGGTGAAGCCAGTTCCTGCTGAACCTTTATATTTGTATCTGGCTGCAAGTTCATTGGCAGTAAGAGCGATTTTGGTGCGTGAAGTTGGGGGTGAGCAGCACCCGATTTACTATGTGAATCATGCCCTTAGGGACGCAGAAACAAGGTATCCAAACCTTGAGAAGTTTACTTTTGCTTTGATCATTTCCAGTAGAAAGCTTCGGCAGTACTTCCAAGGTCGGGTAATAGTGGTATACACAGATCAGCCACTAAAGAAGGTGTTGGGGAAGCCAGAGGTTTCAGGGAGACTTGCTCCGTAGACGATGGAACTATCTCAGTTTTTTATAGAATACTATCCACGGACAGCTATTAAAGGTCAAGCCTTGGCCGATTTTGTGGTAGAATGCTCGTTTTTCGAAGTTGATGGGAGTCTGAACGAAGAGGAAGGATCTACGGAAATGGTGGTTACACTTCAGCAGGTGCACGATTCTTGGACATTACATGTTGATGGATCTTCCAGGACCTTAGTGGTGTTGGGATCATTCTAACAAGTCCGGAGGGATTCAAAGTGCAGCAAGCTATCAGATTTGAATTAAGGGCAACAAATAATGAGGCTGAATACGAGGCGGTGCTAGCAGGGTTGCGTCTGTCCAAGAGTCTGGAGGTTCAGAAGTTGATTATTTACAGTGATTCTCAACTGGTTATCAAGCAAGTTTCGGGGGAATATGAAGCTCGAGGCTCTAAAATGGTCAAGTATCTTGCAGAATTGAAAGATCGACTTCAGTACTTCGGCTCGTGCGAATTTTAAGGTGTTGGTCGAACTGATAATTCAAACGTTGATGCATTGTCGAAGCTTGCTATAACTGAATCGAATGCTTTTGATGGATCAGTTTACTTGGAGGTTTTGAAGCAGCCCAGCATACAGCACGGAGAGGTAATGTGCGTCGAACGACTTAATTGTTGGATGACACCATACATAAACTATTTAGCAGATGGCGTACTACCCTCGGATCAAATATTAGCCAAAAAAATGAAATACAAACGTGCAAACTTTGTGCTTATTGATGGAGATCTGTATCGAAGGGCTTATTCCTCTCCATTACTGAAATATTTGGTTCCGTTTGAAGCTGAATATGCCCTTCGAGAGGTTCATGAAGGTATTTGCAGTGATCATATAGCTGCGAAGTCACTAGCATATAAAGTGCTTCGTCAGGGGTATTATTGGCCAACCATTTTCAAAGAGGCTACCGATTACGTGAAGAAGTGCCAGAAGTGCCAACTGAATAGTCCGATCCCACATCAGCCACCAGAAGAGCTATACTCGATTTTATCTCCTATACCTTTTGTTGTCTGGGGGGTAGGTATACTGGGTCCACTCCCAAAAGCAAAAGGTCAGGTCAGTTTTGCTATTGTGGCGATTGATTATATGACTAGGTGGGTAGAGGCGAAGCCGCTTCGGCTGATCACAGAGCAAGAATGCTTGAAGTTTCTGAAAGAGTTAGTAGTATTCCAATTTGGCATTCCCATGGTGGTAATTTTAGATAATGGACGCCAGTTTGTGGGATCAAAGTTTGAGGCATTCTTGAAGGAGTTAGGAATTCAGCATCGGAAGACTTCGGTTGCTCATCCACAATCTAATGGGCAAGTTGAGGTGACTAATAGAATACTCCTGAATGGGATCAAAAAAAGGCTGGATGACGCCAAAGGAAGATGGCCAGAAGAATTACTCAGCGTGTTATGGGCCTATCGGACTATGCCAAGAACTACGACGGGAGACTCGCCATTTCTACTGGCATACGGTTCTGATGCTCTAGTTCCGGTGGAAATTGGGTATACAAGTCTTCATGTAAGTCAATTTAAAGAATTATACAATGAGGAGGGACTCAAAGTCAACCTAGATCTGCTCGAAGAAGTCAGGGAGGCAGCCTTGGTAAAATTGGCTACATATCAACGTCGTGTGGCTAAGTACTACAACAAAGGGGTAAAAATTCGGATATTCGAAGTTGGGGATTTTGTTCTTCGGGAGGTAGAGGCTTCTAAGCCTCAGAATATGGGTAAACTCATGCCAAATTGGGAGGGCTCTTATGAAGTCGTTAGTGTACCAAAGCCCGAAATTTACCGGTTGCGAGCCTTAGATGGGTCTGAGATTAAGAGTACTTGGCATGCTGGAAGGCTCCGTAAATATTTTTAGTAGAGCCAGTGTCAAAGCCCGGAAGTCTGTAATTACTATGACAATTATCAATAAAAGTGGCGTTTTTCTCCAATGATGGCTTTTCTCCCTGATAGCTATAAGGTTAGATCCCTTCGACTTTTCTGACAAAGCGAAGAGGAATATTTTTTGGGTTGAACCTATTCGGCTCTCGGAGAGAACGAGGTTGCCAGCTTGGTATAAGGTTGGATTCCTTCGTCTCCTCGTAGCGAAGCGAACTATTGATGGTCCAACCTATTCGGCTCTCGGAGAGAACGTGGTCACCAGTAATAAGGTTGGATCCCTTCGACTTTTCTAACAAAGCGAAGAGAAATATTTTTTTGGTTGAACCTGTTCGGCTCTCGGAGAGAACGAGGTTGCCAGCTTGGTATAAGGTTGGATTCCTTCGTCTTCTCGTAGCGAAGCGAACTATTGATGGTCCAACCCATTCGGCTCTCAGAGAGAACGTGGTCACCAGTAATAAGGTTGAATCCCTTCGACTTTTCTAACAAAGCGAAGAGGAATATTTTTTGGGTTGAACCTGTTCGGCTCTCAGAGAGAACGAGGTTGCCAGCTTGGTATAAGGTTGGATTCCTTCGTCTCCTCGTAGCGAAGCGAACTATTGATGGTCCAACCCGTTTGGCTCTCGGAGAGAACGTGGTCACCAGTAATAAGGTTGGATCCCTTCGACTTTTCTAACAAAGCGAAGAGGAATATTTTTTGGGTTGAACCTGTTCGGCTCTTGGACAGAATGAGGTTGCCAGCTTGGTATAAGGTTGGATTCCTTCGTCTCCTCATAGCGAAGCGAACTATTGATGGTCCAACTCGTTCGGCTTTCGGAGAGAACGTGGTCACCAGTAATAAGGTTGGATCCCTTCGACTTTTCTGACAAAGAGAAGAGGAATATTTTTTGGGTTGAACCTGTTCGGCTCTCGGATAAAATGAGGTTGCCAGCTTGGTATAAGGTTGGATTCCTTCGTCTCCTCGTAGCGAAGCGAACTATCGATGGTCCAACCCATTCGGCTCTTGGAGAGAATGTGGTCACCAGTAATAAGGTTGGATCCCTTCGACTTTTCTAACAAAGCGAAGAGGAATATTTTTTGGGTTGAACCTGTTCGACCCTCGAAGAGAACGAGGTTGCCAGCTTGGTATAAGGTTGGATTCCTTCGTCTCCTCGTACCGAAGTGAACTATTGATGGTCCAACCCGTTCGGCTCTCGGAGAGAATGTGGTCACCAGTTATAAGGTTGAATCCCTTCGTCTCCTCGTAGCGAAGTAGAATATATTTTTGGCTAAATCAGGTTGGATTCCTTCGGCCTTAGGACGGCGAAGTGAATATTTCTGGTCTAACCCCTTCGGCACTCGGAGAAAACGGGATTACCAAATTATCGTATGGCTGGATGACATTACAAGTTCTACGGAACTGATATTCTTATTGAAAGATCGGTGAATCATTCATTCTAAATGGCGTATAGTGTTCTTTGATAATAAGTAAGTCTTACCTTACATTACTATTCTATTTTATTTGAAGTGTTGAGTTCAAATTACATATTGTTTAAATAACAGTATAACCCGAATTAAAAATGAGTAATAAGAGATAAGATATATATCATTAAATGGAGAAACGAAAGTTACAATAATAAATTAAAGTTATCAAAAAGTTCATAAAAACATAAACACTAAAATAAGAAAGAGATAGATGGCCTTCGGCATCACTCTTCGTCTTCATCTTCGGAAGAATCGAGGAGAGTTGGGTTGAGTGAAACGGCAGCCAATTTTGCCTTGTCTTTGTTTCGGGCCGCCTCATAGCCTTCGGTGTACATTTTAACTATTTCCTTATTTAAAACGGGGGACTTGCGGTATTCGGTTTGAATTTCCTTTCGAAGATCTTCAGTAAGGGGTGGGCCAGCCAACTTTAGGTCACGAAGCTCTCTTTCAACTTTTCCTCGAAGATCAAGATGACGTTCTTCGAATTTCTTAGCTTCTGACACAGCTTGGGTCAAGCTTCGGTTATTATGAGACAACTGTTCATTGGAACGCTGAAGTTCTTCATTCCGTTGTATAGTTGCGTGTTGTGAAGCTTCAAACGCGACCAGCTGCTCTTTCATTCTGGCAAGATCACCTTGAAGACCCTTACAATTGAAGCGGAGGTTCTCATGTTCGCTCCTCTCCTCGCTAAGGCAGATTTCAGAATGGCATTTTCTTTTCGGGCCGCCTCTTCATCAGCTTCAACCTCTTTGTATTTTTGGTAGAGACGCCCAAAGACTCCATTTATCTGCAATTGTTCACAGTCAAGAATGTAAGACCCCAACTTTTATGAATAAAGATTTAATTTTCTTTATATTATTTCGAAATAGTAAGGTGTTGATTGATAAATGTGAAAGTTATGGGTGAAATGTGCAAATATTTTAAAATGAGCAAGTGGTTATAAAATATTCTTGTTGTCGGGGAATATTCGTTTGGTCGTGGAATATTCTTGTTGTCGGAGAATATTCGTACGACGACGCGGCTATTTGTGGGCCCCACAACGGAATAACTGTCGGATATAGAAAGCGACAGAAATAACTTTTTTATAAAATAACGGCGTAGTTGTTACCGTTAGTACTGTTGAAATACCCGGTGGTTAAAATACAGTACGCGGTGTTGCACAGTAGCACACTGTATTGCACAGTATTTCAAATTATTGAGTCTTACGTGAGAAGGAACTTACTCAATTATTGTTACAGTAATTACTGTTCAATATTTTATATTATTGACTCAATAATTGCTACGTTGATATTTTATATTATTAACTCAATAATTGCTGCATTGATATTTTATTGACTCAATAATTGCTACGTTGCTATTTTTTATGATTGATTCAATAATGGCTACAGTTGATATTTTGTAGTATTGATTCAATAATTGTCATTGCACAGTATTTCACATTATCAACTCAATAATTCATATTATTTGAATAATATTATTAGATAGCATTATTGACAATGTCTAAGAAAGTTCTGTCTAGGAGGGGTTATTTAATTGCGCGCCAGTAAGGAGAAGTCCTTATCGGAAGGCCCCCTCTTTCCTGGGAACGACCTAGTTGTCAATATTGTAGTTCTGTAATATTATTTGTGAATAATTAATTATTGATTTATATGATAAGGAAATATTTATTTTGTGGATATTAAAGAAGAAATTAGCGCTGATGAGTTTTTATCAGTATTTTGGGTGTGGATAATCATCTGTTTATGAATTTTGGATAATTTATGTTTGGAATTTGGAAAAACTTCCTTCTACAAAGTTGTAGAGAATTAAATTTCCTATGAAAAGGACACATCATTTGTATTTTTCTGACGAAGGGGCTATTTATTATGAATTATTAAAGTTTCGGAAAATAAATATTTTTTAAATAAAATGGTGGGCCCCACTTTTGTTGTTGGTTGAAAAATCTAATTTTCTTAGCAGCCGGCGGCGGAGATTATTTTAAAAATAATATTATTTTAGTCTCCTTTGGCATCCTAAGCTTTTCCTATAAATAGGGTGCTTAGGTTAGAATTGAAAATCACACCAGATTCAAAAGTTTTCTCTCTCTATAATATCGAGCGTATTTTTATGATTATTTAGATACTTTGAGTATTAGTATTCAGCGCAAGTTTCTTTCGGTATTATATCCGATATTCCAGTCAGAAGTATTGTTCTTTTGAGGTAAGGGATGTTATTTTCTTTCATAAATGATGTTATTCTTTTCAATATCATTACCAAAATATTGACATGGATTTTATTATGAAATTCTTATTTTTTTCGTCGGGATTACTATTCACGTATACAACACTCTGCACGTATACGGCACTATTCACAAAAAAAATAAATTTTCTTCTATATGTCCAAATTACTTGTTAAAGTTCTTATCTTTGATTGGATCTAAGTTTTGAGCTTTATTCTTGAATTTTGCTCCACAAAGTATTATTATGGAATGTTCTTGAACTTTAATAAACTAAAATACGAATCCTTAATATTCCTTTATTTCACTGGATTCGTTATTTATATGGTTTTTCATCATCCTCAGTTCTAAGTGGTGATATAACTGAATATCTTTGGCCTGTAGAGCAAAGATGAATGATTACCTGATGAATATCTTTGGCCGTAGTGCAAAAATGACAGGTGTTGAGATGAACATGACCACTGATGATACAAATGAATATCTTTGGCCTGTAGTGCAAAGATAAATATTGATTCGAGATATATATTGATTGATGTTACAGGGATAAAATATTGATGATGGACTTTTAAATCATAGAAGATAATAGACTTCATTCTCTACTTAACTCTTCTAATGAATTGTTATTTCCGCTGCAAATATTGATCTAAGATTGGTTGTTCATTATATTTTATCTGATTTATTGAAGGCTAACGATAATTTATTTTCCATTATCTTAGTCATAATATTCTTTACTGAGCCAGTTGAGCTCACCCTTTTCATCTGTTGTCCTCTTCAGGAAATGAGAATGTCGTGGGAACTAGTCGGGGGACAGAGTGATGGTCCGAGTTAGAGCAGTAGTAGTCCTCACTATTTCTGATAAATAGTGTGATAATAACTGTAATGAGGACTTAGTTTGAATCTTAATATTTTCTACATATTTGTATTGACACTCACAGTTGTGTGGTCGTATTTTGCACGACCGTATGATATAAAGTTGTATTTGAATTTTGTATCATGTATTTGGCGACTCAGAATGGGTTGGGTTGACTGGACCTATTCTGAGGGCGTCACAAAGAAGGAATTACAGGAAGATATTTGTACCTAAAGAAGAATAGTTAAATAACGAACTACATACTCTGGCTTGGTTAATCAGACCCTCTTCCATCAAGTCGGAAATAGAGCTATTACCGAAACGGTGGTCATCTGTGTCAAGAATGAAATAATTATAAAGATGAAGAGGAAAATCTTCCCTCTGATCTGGCCATAAAGATGGAGAGTGGACCGCACCAGGGGGTGGTTTGAAGGAAGAAGATAGTGGGGGTGAGGAGGGTGTTGCTTGTTTTGGGGGAGGTGTCAGTTTTCTAGGGGGAGGTGAAGGGGGTTGATCATCTGAAATGGCTCTTTTTTTCTGGATGAGAGGGGAGCTTTGTTCAGCCTCAAATTCATCAGTGTCGGCTGATTTAGGAAAAGGCTGACTGAAGGAAGAAGCGGGTATTCTTAACTCTTCGGTGGTGAGGGGGATAATTTTTGCCTTGGATTTTCGTTTTTTGGTATGGAAAATTTTGGTACGTTGCTCAATGGGCATATCCAGAAGACTTTCAGTGAGAATGGGAGTGGGAGTGGATTTTGGCTTCTTGGCAGCATGTTTCTTCTTTCGGGGTTGCTTGCTCTTTCAGATGGAGTTGGTTCAGTTGTTGGAGGGTCAGTAGTTGGGGTTTTATTTGTTGGAACATCGACATTTTGCACTTCAGCAGCAGGGAGTTCTGTGGGCTGGTCTTCGGAAGCTTGGATCTCAATGTCCTGTGCTTCGGTAGAGGTTGGGGCCGATTTGGCAACAAGGAATTTCTCTAAATCCATTCGATCAATGGAAGTAGGCTTAATCAGAGATACTGCAGAAGACAAAGTAATACTTCAGAACAATTATTGAAGAAAATTTGAAAAAATTTACACAAAGGGTGAGTTCAGAAGTTACACTTGTGGTCATATAACCAAGCCTGTTTATTGAGGAGTCCGAAGTTCCATTCCTTCAGAGGAAGTTTGTTCAGCAGCTTCACCATTTCGTTCCCCCGCTCTTGTGTGAGGTCTCCGAAGTCTGGAGAAAGGATAGGAATAGTGGTCCAGTCAGGGATGGAAGAGATATCCGGTCCGTTGATAAAGATCCAGTCCTTATGCCACCCTCGGTTGTTTGAGGGGGTATCTATCAAGGACCTTCTTTCGATCTTGACGCTGGACGGTTTGCTTAGCCCCTTAAAACCTTTCTCTCTAGACTGGCCCACTACCGAAAAGGGAAAAGAAGAAATCGATGGATGGTGGGATGCTCTGCTTGAAGCACCAAGCCACGAATGCAAGGATATAAATGTAAGAGTTGGGGGCCAGTTGGGCCAGCCCAACTCCCAGAAATCCTAGCATAATCAGAACGAAGGCATGAAGAGGAAAGCGGAGTCCCTTCTCCAGAAGAGTAACGGGCATGGCAACATAACCATCGGGACGATGATACATGCAGTCAGTTGGGGAAGGGGCTGGCAACTGATAGTTGGGTGGAATCTGGTATTTGTCTCGGATGGCTAGAATCTCTATTTCGACAATTCTAGAAGGGGTATTGGCATGAGCGAATCACTTAGCATCAGTAAAGTCAAAAGGGGGTTCCAGAGGGGTTTCTTTGGGAATATCAGATGATGGATTCTTACTGGATGAGGGTTTTGACTTAGGGTTTGTGGACGGGAGTGTCTGACTAGGGTTTAGAACGATCGAAACAGAAGCTAGAGGAGTTTTAGCGGATGGGATGGAGTTGTCGGGGTTCTGCGCAGCCATTGATGACGATTTGCAGAAAGGGAAAACTGAAGGAAGAAGAAAGCTAGAAAATCTTAAGATTCAAATAAACAGGTAAAGCTATCCAAGTTGGGAGTTTGGGGGTTTTATAGTGGAGTCTTTTTGGTAATTCTCGAAACCCAAAGGCTGCACATTAAATAAAGGTAATGATGGAAAGGGCAGGCGTCCGTTCTTGGAATTGAAGAATCCGTCGATTGCTTTTTGAATTTGAAAGGTTGGCGTGTGTTTCTGAATTTAAGGGATCTGTATCCGTACATGGGCCTTCTGTTGAGTGAGCTTTGTCGAGTCTGTTTGGATTCTTTTTGGTGGTTGAGCCGGACTCTTATACTCTTTCATCAAACACTCTGTTTAATAAAAGACTAGGGGGTAATGTTGGGCCGTAACCTTTTGGGCTGTTTGGGTCAGAATTAATTGGACCAATTGGGTCATACCAGATTTTATTATTGGAGTATTGGGCTATTATCTAATTGCTTATAAACATAAAGCTTGGGTTGGAGGTGGTAGTGGAGGATAGGTGGCAGTTTGTGGGTGAGTAGCTTATTAGAGAAGGGTTAGCTAAAAAGGGGTTTAGCAGGCGGCTGATTGATTAGATGGGTTAAGCTGTTTTAAGCCTCTTTCATTAATGAGGAGTTGACATAATGTTGCCTTAGTGGAGAGCAAAGTATAATAAAGCCTGCATGCAGCTAGTTGACGTAAGCATTGGGGGAAAACATGCAAGTTGGTGAGATAGTATATGAGTACAGAGCACTACACAAAAAAGATAACTGAACATTTCACTCTCCAGACACTAGAGCACACGACCTCCATTGTTAACCCTTTTTCCGGCCTGTACTTATTCTCACACCGGAGCGATCCCTGGCGGCCCAGGCCGTCGAAATCCAGTGCTAACGTGTTCATTGTGCAGGGTTAGGTGCGCTTTTTGTGATTGAGGCGCATGATCAGATCTTGGCGTTAACACTAGTTAAGATAATTATGAGCATTATTGGTGAATATATATATATATATATATATATATATATATATATATATATATACATGTAATTGTATCATTATCGAGTGAATGAATATAATATAATTCTTCCATCTTCTCTCTTCTGTTCATGGTATTAGAGCAACGATCCAAAAAGCCTTATCTACAATCCTTCAATCCTCTCTAATGATTTTTTGAGTGAGTCTGTGGTAAACAATAAGAAACATCTGATAATAATACATTCAGTCATGGTTTTTTGAATGAGTCTGTGGTAGGTTAAGTTGACTCAAGGAGATACTATTGAGCTAGTTATTTAAGATCTTATCATATGACTCAAGGAGATATTATTGAGCTAGTTATTTGTTCCGAACTCGAGATTTAACCCGGGTTGTTTCATATGATATTAGAATCGACTCTCGATCGAAAACTCAAATCAGGTTTATTCGATCAGATTGTCGAAGGGTGGGGACACGAAAGTTAGTGATATTATCACTATGGAGAGGTGTTCAGAGATGGGGTTGCGAAAATAGCCGGTATTATCTCACAATAGTTGGAGAAAATTTGTCTATATATATAAAGAATTGAGTTACTAATAATAGTATCTTCAGTTATAACTTTTGAGAGAGAAAATATGAATTTTAAGAGAAAATATACAAAAATAGGATAATCTTGTTGTCATTGTTATTTTTTTTTTACCAGGGTCCACTCTGCTCCACATAAAGAATAAAGTAATACTATTATGACAAAAGATATTTATAAAAAAGATAAATATAAATAATATGTTGGATTGTAATTAATTGATGTTTCACCTGACATAGGTTTACAAAAAGAATGTCATTTCCGATTGATTCTAGTTAATTTATTATATTTTAAAATTATGAAATAAAATTATTTTATTTTTGAATAATAATTGTATATTTAATAATATTTTTAAGTAATTTATAATACTGGTTGTTGCATTAATTATAATTACATAAATTTACAATATATGAATTTAATTTTTAAATTTCACTAATACTGGATGGGTGCGTTACTGTGTTATATATAGTCTTTGTCTTTATCCAAGGGAGCACAATTTTTTTCATTTTGGTACGTACATTAATGTCTTATATAATCTTCTAAAGAGTCTCTTTTACTCTTTAGTTTCAGTCCTTCCTTAAAGTGCACATGTAGAATGCAAATGTCAAGATGAAACTCCAACAAATAATAGTGTTTTTTTTAACATTTAAAAAATAATTGTTTTGGAAACAATTTTTTATTAAAGAGTTCAAATATTTTGACGAGTCGTACCCGGTGGGTTTATTATAATTTAATTAGTCATAATAACAAATTTTACTTTTTTAAACTTAGTAGTCAAAAAATTTAAAATGAACAAATACGAATGAGTACATAGATTTGGGTTATGCCAAGTGTCAATAACCCATACTTTAGTGTTTAGTTATTTAGCTAATTAGTACTCCATCTTCATGCATGTAAGATCAATCCACCATTAACATTATTTTCCATGCTCTTATATTAATTAATTAAGTAACCTGTGCTCTAGCTCACTCCCTGAATTAAATAATCAAACATTAATTATCTGTCCGAGCTATATAATAACAACCACTAATATCAGTGAATTTAATTTTATATTATTCTGAAAGTGAAAGAAAAAAGAAGATTCATATATAATTTTATCACTAGATTTTCATCATTTTAGTTGATATGGATACTGTTGGGGCCCGAATATTTGAAGATCCAAGATCCGAGTTGGGCTAGGCCTCGGTTAAGGCTATGGTTGGGCTATGGGGGGTCCGGTTTGTCCATGTTGAGGGACACTCCTAATTATATGGAGATTCTATTTATGGGAGGAAGAATCACGCATTGATTGGACTTCCTATATCTTGAGAGATTTGGTATTATCCTATTATGAAAAGGATACACGGGGGAACCTTAATCCTATGTGGAAGTGGATTCAAGCAGGGATGTGAGAACCTATAAATATATGGCATGACCCTCATAAGGTACACAACACTTTATTATTCCAGCAATAGAGTAATTTATCCCTCCATTGTTAAACCTTGTCAGCCTGTACTTACTCTCACACCGGAGCTATCTCCCGGCGGCCCAAGCCGTCAAGCTTTGGTGTTTACCCGTTTTTGTGCAGGATTGGACGCGCTTGGTGATTGGAGCGCGTGGACGAATCTTGGCGTTAACATTGGCGCTAGAAGGAGGGGATTCAATCACAACCAACAGATCACCAGAAAACATGGTGAATAGCAGAGAAGTTTCAGGCAAAAAACAACCATCAGCGGCAGCGTCAACACAAAGAAGCTCGGTGAAAGATAGGTTGGGGCCATCCAGCATCCACTCACGGCTCGGCCCTCAGACCAATTCGGTTGGCTCCCAAGTAGGGGGCCATCCCGCTGCCCAACGAACACTGTTCCGCACCACCAGCAAGGAAAGGAAAGACCGAAAACAGGTGGAAGGCGCCCCGCCTCGAACCCATCCCCTGGAGGATCGTGAAGCGGCCATAGCCAGAAAGATGAAAGAGATAGAGGACATAGAACAGGCCCTAAAAGTCCTCCTGGTTCAAAAGGAAGAGCTCGCCAGACAGGTGTTGCATATAGTCGAAGATGAGGCTTCCAGCCACCCTAAACATTCGGGGAGGGGGAGGTCTCCACGCCGAGGATCCCAAGAGCATGACAACCGCACCGAGGACACAGAGAAAAGGCTTCGGAGTCGTTCCCGGGAAAGAAGCAGATCTGGAGATCGTCGAACTGGGGGACGTTCGCGAGCACACCGCTCCAACAGTCCTCGGCGCGACGATCAGAGGTCTCAAGCAGGACATCACAAAGATCGAAGACACGATAGCCCCCGTGGGAAGCGGTCTCATTAGGAGGCCCAAGCATCAAGGCACAAGCCGAAGGGTAATCCCCAAGATAGTCCTTGGCGTAATCAAGACAGAGACCACAGAAGCCCTCCAAACCAGGAGGATCCGATAAGAAAGTTATCCCCAAAGAAGAGCTCGGACCCAGCTCTGGCGGCCGTAGAAGTGTTGACTAGAAAGCTAGAGGATATGCAAAAACAGTTGATCGCGAGCCAGCAGGAGAAAGTGACTCCGGGGAAGAAACCCTCCCCATTTTCCGAAGAAATCCTTCGGGAAAAGGGTGACCTCAATAAAAGGTTGCTGTATATTGAGAGTTATGACGGGTCGGGCGACCCCTATGAGCACAGCCAGACGTATGACAGGCTGTTAGATTACTACGGCTACACCGATGCGGCAAAATGTAACACCTTCATCACCTCTCTAAGGCGAGATACCCGGCACTGGATGAACACATTGGCCCCCAACTCAGTCTCGTCATGGGAAGAACTGTGTGATAAGTTCCACGCTCGATTTGGGAGCAACAGAAAGAGAGAAAAGCCTACTGGGTCGTTGGCCCAAGTCAGACAGCATTCAAACGAGACGCTTGGTCAGTACATAAAAAGATTCAGGGAAGCGGTCGGACAGGTTACCGACCTCAATGATTTACAGGCCGTAGGGCTCTTTCAGAACGGACTGGATCTGGTCATGTCCGAAAAGCTGATGAAGAAATTGATGTTCAACCACCCGAGGAGTTTAGCCGAAGTCTTTGAAAAGGCAGAAAGCTTCATAACTATGGAAGAGGCTATGGAAAGTCTGAAACGGGGCTCCACAGAGAGGCCCAAAGAAAAAGAGAAGAGCAAACCCGAAGGGAATTCAAGGCGTTATGGGGGCGACAAGTCGGGAGGCTACCAAAAGCGATATGACAACAACAAGGGGTCGAGGGGAAACCGTCCCCCCTGCCAAAAGATCAAGAAGGTAGGGTCTACACTCTACTCAACACTCCCCGACCTGACATCCTAGAGCACTTGAAGAAGCAGCCAGGTTATTAGAAGCCAGATGCGGTTACAAGCCTAATAAAGGATATTCCCACAGGTACTATGATTACCACAAGTGCATGGGACATTACACCTCTGATTGTTGGGCACTAAAAGAGTTGATCGAGACGAACGTGCAGCACGGAGGCTTAATCCAATTCGTCTCAGGAAGAGAGGAAGAGACTCGGCAGACAACTACCCCAACCCCAGCTGATCAGCAGCCCCAGTCGAACCCAACACAGGGGGTTCGCTATGTGGTAGATGTCATCACAAGAGGTATGATGGGGAAACTCTCGGGACAAAAGCGGCGCAACTATCTGGATTTGGTAATGTCAGTGGCGGACCAACCTACGAGACGAGAGATGCCTTTCCCGGGTTCGGTCATATCCTTTACAGACGAGGATTTCCCTACCGAGCCGATCGAACCGCATGAAGGAGCCCTGGTGATCACAGCGCAGTTAGGGTCGGTTGATATGAAAAGAATGATGATAGACAACGGATCATCGGTGGACATTTTATACGCACATGCCCACCAGAGGATGAATCTGGATGGAAGGAAGATGGAGATCGGGCAGGAATCTCCCCTCTACGGCTTCAGCAACGAACCAGTTAAAGTAGCAGGTACTATCGAGCTACCATTCATCTTCGGTACAGCTCCTCGACAGGTGGAGATCATGTGCCGGTTCTATGTGGTACATGTGGACTCGGCTTACAACGCCATCTTGGGAAGACCCACACTGACGGCCCTCAAGGCAGTGACTTCCATACCCCATTACAAAATAAAATTTCCTACCCAACATGGGGTTGGAGAGGTAGCAGGGGACCTCGATCTGGCAAATAGGTGCTACCGGAACTCACTGATCACTTCGGGCGTAGGGGTTAGCAAGCAAAAGCAGACCGTGACAATAGAGATCGAGCACTTTACCGAAAGCAGTCAGGAACCACTAGTCACACCGGCCGGGGAGACCAAGGACATAGGGCTAGTACCAGGAAAGCCGGATAAAATAATAAAAATCGGGATGGGGCTACCCGAGCCCTTTCGAACACATCTGGTAGAGTTATTACAGAGCTACGCAGATGTCTTCGCGTGGGTCCCCAGCGATATTCCAGGGGTTGATCTGAAGGTCGCCGAGCACAAACTTCATGTAGACCCAACAAAGAAACCAGTTCGGCAAAAGAGGAGGATCTTCCCACCCGAGAGACAGAGGATAATTGATGAGGAAATAGCGAAGCTACTGGCAACAGACTTCATATTTGAGATAGACTACCCTGAGTGGATGGCAAACGTAGTCTTGGTTCAGAAGCAGAATGGAAAGTGGCGGGTCTGCATCGACTACACTGATCTGAACAAAGCATGCCCGAAGGACTTCTATCCTCTGCCACATATCGACCAGCTAATCGATGCCACTTCGGGATACGCACTACTTAGTTTCATGGACGCATTCTCAGGTTATCACCAGATCTCAATGTGCAAAGAAGATATACCGAAGACAGCCTTCATAACCCATTGCTCGGTATATGCTTATAAAAAGATGACCTTCGGCTTGTTGAACGCGGGAGCCACTTACCAAAGGATGATGAACTACGTCTTCCGTAACCAGCTGGGAAAGAGTATGGACGTCTACGTAGATGATATGATCGTGAAAAGCATGTCGATCCGAGAGCATTTAGATGACTTGGAGAATTGCTTCCAGATGGTTCGGCATCACAATCTGAGATTGAACCCTACAAAGTGCACTTTAGGTCTGGGAGCCGGGAAATTCTTGGGATACATGATCAGTCAAAGAGGGATAGAAGCCAACCCTGAAAAAATCAGGGCCATACTTGACAGAAATCCCCACAGACGTATAAAGACATTCAGCGTCTAACTGGGCGGATAGCTGCTATGAGGCGATTCATGTCCAAATCAGCAGAAAGATGTCTGCCATTCTTTGATACTCTGAAGGGGTCGAAGAATGCGAAGAGCTTTCAATGGACAACAAAATGTGAAGACGCGTTTCAAGAGATAAAAAGGTATTTGTCTACGGCACCCTTGCTGGTGAAACCGGTTCCTACAGAGCCCTTATACTTGTATTTGGCGGCAAGTTCGTTGGCAGTAGGAGCTGTCTTGGTGAGGGAGATCGGGGGTAAGCAGCACCCGGTTTATTACATAAACCACTCCCTTAGGGATGCAGAAACAAGGTATTCGAACCTGGAAAAGTTTGCATATGCCTTAGTGATAGCAAGCAGGAAGCTTCGACAGTATTTCCAGGGACGGTTGATAGTGATTTATACGGATCAGCCTTTGAAGAAAGTTTTGGGTCGACCAGAGGTTTCGGGAAGACTTGCCGCTTGGACTAGGGAGTTGTCCCAATTTATATTAGAATACCACCCTCGGACAGCCATCAAAGGACAGGCTTTAGCAGATTTTGTGGTGGAATGTTCTTTCTCGGAAGAAGATGATAGCACAAGGAAGGCTGAGGAGACTAAAAAGACGGTTGCCGTTATTCTGCTAGGGCAGAATACTTGGACCTTGTATACGGATGGATCAACGACTTCGAATATCAGTGGAGCTGGGGTTATTTTAACCAGTCCCGAGGGGTTCAAAGTTCAGCAGACGATTAGGTTCGGGTTCAAAGTGACGAACAATGAGGCTGAATATGAAGCAGTTCTGGCAGGGCTTCGGCTGGCAAAAAGCCTGGAGGTGCAGAGACTGGTTATCTTCAGCGATTCACAATTGATCGTCAAACAGATATCTGGGGAGTATGAGGCCCGAGGATCTAGAATGGTGAAATATTTGGCAGAAACAAAGGATTGGTTGCAGATGTTCGAGTTTTTCGAGTTCCAGGGGGTAGATCGGGCAGACAATACCATAGCCGATGCATTGGCCAGATTGGCCACAACCGAAGCCAGCGCCTTCAGTGGTTCGGTCTACCTGGAAACACTAAATAAACCGAGTGTTCAGCATACTGAGGTGATGTGTATAGAGCGATCAACAAGTTGGATAGCTCCATACCTGGACTATCTCACCGAGGGCATATTGCCCTCAGATCGGTTACTGGCCAAGAAGATAAAACACAGAAGTGCAAATTTTGTACTAATAGACGGAGATTTGTACAGAAGAGCCTACTCATCCCCACTGCTGAAGTGTCTGATACCTTCCGAAGCCGAATACGCCCTTCGAGAAGTTCATGAGGGAATATGCGGGGATCACATGGCAGCCAAGTCCTTAGCCTACAAAGTACTTCGGCAGGGTTATTATTGGCCCATAATTTTCAAGGAAGCTTCTGAGTACGTGAAGAAGTGCCCGAAGTGCCAGCTGAACGGCCCTATCACACATCAACCGCCAGAAGAATTGTACTCGGTATTATCACCCATTCCTTTCGCCGTATGGGGGGTTAATATACTAGGGCCATTACCAAAAGCAAAAGGGCAAGTGAGCTTCGTCATCGTGGCCATTGACTATATGACAAAATGGGTAGAGGCCAAACCACTCAAGTTGATCACAGAACAGGAGTGCCTTAAATTTTTAAAGGAATGTGTTGTGTTTGTAGGGTTTTCGGCACATAAACGCAGCGGAAATTAAAAATTTTCCGAAACCCTAAAACAGGATCCATGCGAAAACATATTAATTCAGAGGTTAAGATATGTTTTACCGATTATTCAAGCCTGAAAGGAGACGATGGAGATTCTGGAACTGCTACGAATCCTCAACGCAATCCAACGGAACTGCGCCTCTACGGTATCCACACGAACGTCCCGCGAATCGTCACACGATCTGCAGCAAGGAAAGCTGCGGTACTAGCCGCCAAGGATCTGGATTTTTCGAAATTTTTCTCTCTAGTCTCTCTCTAAGAGCGGCTAGGGTTTTTGATATCGATTAATACCTTAGACGGCTGATATATCATATATATAGCAGTTAAAGGAATTAACCAAAACCTAATCCAATTAGAAATATAAAATCCGAATTTATATATATATATATATTATATCTTAATTAAGTCTTACTTAATTAATATACATATATATATATATACAAATTATCCTATTAATTTAAATTCATAATTTAAATACTATCAATCATATTGATATATTTAAATCCATAAAATTTAAATTAATTCCCTTTTAATTACGTTCTAAGTGTGTGACCCTATAGGTTATTATTATGTTGGCAATAATTTTAAAATCATATTATAAAATTATAAACAGTGAGCGGCATCTAGTAATGCATCACTGCTACCCAAATAATAATAAGATCGGTGATTCGATACAACCTTTTCGTGACCAATGTTTCAATGTAATTTAATCCTATTAACCTTGACATCCTAGATTAAACTCGAGGCATGGAATGTGTCATCCTCTTCATAATTTAATCTGAGTTTTCTTGATCGATGAATAGACTATATGAAACAAATCACTATTTGAGCATGGCCATGCATTTCATAGTCCTACTCAATCAAGAGGCCTATGGATATCACCCCTAATATATAGGAGGGTTAAATTCCATCTAGATCACTCATATTCCTCACACGATTCATGATATACCCAATAATCACCTTCATCGTCCACCCTATTAAAGGTGGCCTTTGATGATATCAAAGTACATAAATTCTCGTGTAGTAATATAGTGATTTCAGGTCGGAGGATCATTACATCATTGTCACTATGAGAATTGCTTATGACACTTTGCATAATGCTCCACGTAGAATTCTCATGGTGGGTCTGCCCAGCACATTGTTCTCTAACATGTACCTATGCATTGACTCAATATCTCATATATTTATGACCAATGAGATTTGGCCATCAGTCAATCCACATACTAGTCTCAATGTATCATTGTTGTCCCATTAACAATGACACTCGACTAGGGACATTTAAGAGTAATGATACTAATTGTAACTATATGATCTCATGTTCAAGTCACATACTTGAAGCCATATAATTTGTATCACTATTCTAAGGACTTTTATTATGTTAACATTTATATAACGCAGTAAATAAAACCATAATAAAATAATTCATTTATTCAATCAAATATAATATCAAAATTGTTTAAGCAATTACATCAAGGAATTAGCCTCTAGGGCATAAACTCTAACAGTCTCCCACTTGCACTAGAGCCAATCACTCATGTATCTAATACCCATGGAACTAGTGTGACCTTCGTACTTATGCTGCGACAAAGCTTTGGTCAGTGGATCTGCAACATTATCATCTGTTGGCACTCTGCTTATATGTACATCTCCTCTATCAATGATTTCACGGATGAGATGGTACCGCCTAAGTATATGCTTGGATCGTTGGTGAGATCTGGGTTCCTTAGCCTGTGCAATGGCTCCATTATTATCACAGTATAGCTCAACCGGATCAACAATGGTTGGAACAACACCAAGTTCAGTGACGAACTTTTTAATCCATACAGCCTCCTTGGCCGCACTAGAAGCAGCAATATACTCAGCCTCTGTTGTAGAATCGGCTACTGTCTCTTGCTTCGAACTTTTCCAGCTAACAGCACCACCATTAAGGCAAAACACAAAACCTGACTGAGACTTATAGTCATCTGTGTCAGTCTGGAAACTAGCATCTGTGTAACCCTTTACTGTCAGTTTGTCTTCACCTCCATATACCAAGAATGAATCCTTAGTCCTTTTCAGGTACTTGAGGATATTCTTGACTGCTGTCCAGTGACCTTCACCTGGATTCGACTGGTATCTGCTCGTCATGCTCAAAGCATACGAGACATCCGGACGAGTACATATCATTGCATACATGATAGATCCAATTGCCGAAGCATAAGGGATCTTTCTCATACGCTCCTCATCATCATGTGATTTAGGACATTGGGCCTTAGAGATCTTAACACCATGAGACATGGGTAAGTGTCCTCTTTTTTGCCTCTTGCATGCTGAACCGTTTCAGCACTTTATCAATATATGTACTTTGACTTAGGCCGAGCATTTTTCTCGATCTATCTCGATAGATCTTGATACCTAAAATGTAGGTTGCATCGCCCAAATCTTTCATGGAGAAACATTTTCCTAACCATGTTTTTACAGCCTGTAAGGAAGGAATGTCATTCCCAATAATTAATATGTCGTCAACATATAATACCAGGAATACAATGTGACTCCCACTAACCTTCTTATATACACAAGGTTCATCTTCATTTTTTATAAAGCCAAACTCTTTGACTGCTTCATCAAATCGAAGATTCCAACTCCGAGAGGCTTGCTTCAATCCATAAATGGATCGCTGCAGCTTACATACCTTTCCAGCATCCTTTGGATTGGCAAAACCCTCAGGTTGTGTCATATACACATCCTCATGGAGATTTCCGTTAAGGAAAGCAGTTTTGACATCCATCTGCCAGATTTCGTAATCATAAAAGGCTGCAATAGCAAGTAAGATCCTGATGGATTTAACCATTGCCACTGGAGAGAAGGTTTCATCATAGTCAACACCTTGAACTTGTTTGAAACCTTTTGCTACCAATCGACCTTTATAGGTTTGTACATTACCATCCATGTCGGTTTTCTTCTTGAAAACCCACTTGCACCCGATTGGTTTTACCCCTTCGGGTGGATCAACCAAAGTCCATACTTGGTTAGTATACATGGAGTCCATCTCAGATTTCATGGCTTCAAGCCATCTCTCAGAATCTGGTCCATTCATAGCTTCTTGGTAGGAAGCAGGCTCATCATGATCTATGAGCATCACATCGCCGTTTTGAGTCACAAGAAATCCATAATATCTCTCAGGCTCTTGGCGTGTCCTACCAGATCTACGAATGCCTCGTGTAATTTGAGCAGGTTCACTTTCCACAATATCTTGTGGTTCCTGCTCATGTTCCAACTCAGGTTCAATGGTATTTTGTGGTTCTCGAACTTCTTCGAGTTCTACTTTCCTCCCACTGTTTCCTTTAGAGACAAATTCTCTTTCTAGAAAAATACCAGTTCGAGCAACAAATACTTTGTTCTCAGAAGGTTTGTAGAAATAATACCCTTTTGTTTCCTTTGGGTATCCCACAAAATTACATTTGTCAGATTTGGGTCCGAGCTTGTCAGAAGCCAGACGTTTTACAAACGTCTCGCAACCCCAAATCTTCATGAACGACATACTAGGACGTTTCCCAGTCCACATCTCATATGGTGTCTTATGAACCGTCTTTGTAGGAACACGGTTAAGTGTGAATGTAGCTGTCTCTAGGGCATGACCCCAGAAGCTTATTGGAAGATCTGCATGACTCATCATCGATCGTACCATGTCCAACAAGGTGCGATTCCTCCTCTCAGACACACCATTCCATTGTGGTGTTCCAGGTGGAGTGAGCTGTGATATAATACCACACTCCTTTAGAAGGTCATCAAAGTCTTGGCTTAAGTATTCACCTCCTCGATCGGATCGAAGGGCTTTTATGCTTTTGCCAAATTGGTTTTGAACTTCATTCTTGAATTCCTTGAACTTTTCAAAGGATTCGGATTTGTGTCTCATAAGATACACATATCCATATCTACTGAAGTCGTCAGTAAATGTAATGAAGTAATAAAACCCACCTCTTGCTAACGAACTCATGGGTCCGCATACATCACTATGTATAAGTCCCAATACATCGTTAGCCCGTTCACTGTGTCCAGTGAAAGGGGCTTTAGTCATCTTGCCTAATAAACAAGACTCGCATTTCTCATATGATTCAAAATCAAATGAATCCAAAAACCCATCTTTATGGAGTTTGGATATGCGTTTCTCATTTATATGGCCTAAACGACAGTGCCAAAGATATGTCGGATTTGAATCATTTGATTTAAAT
Source organism: Panax stipuleanatus (assembly GCA_020205555.1). Lineage (NCBI taxonomy): Eukaryota > Viridiplantae > Streptophyta > Magnoliopsida > Apiales > Araliaceae > Panax > Panax stipuleanatus. The sequence goes on from CM035123.1 coordinate 108,325,219, forward strand.
CGTTTTGTATTTATGTTATAGATAGGCATTTCTAAATTAAGAATATAAAGACCATTAAACAATTGTGCAACACCATAACATATTTCATTTAAGTAAAATGAACAACTGTTGTTCTTTATTAAAAATGAAAAACCTTTCTTGTCCAAACAAGAAACAGAAATAATGTTTTTGCTCATAGCAGGCACATAATAACAATCCTCTAATTCTAATACTAGCCCAGTGGGCAAAAATAAATGATAAGTTCCTACGGCTAGTGCAGCAACTTTTGCTCCATTCCCAACTCGTAGGTCAACCTCGCCTTTCGCCAAAGTCCTACTCCTTCGGAGTTCCTGCACATTAACACAAATGTGAGAACCACATCCAGTATCCAATACCCATGATGTAGAAGTGGACAAATTGACTTCTATAACATATATACCTGAATCAGAAGTCATACTTCCTTTCTTTTTCTTCAGTTCTTCCAAATAAGCATGACAATTCCTCTTCCAGTGTCCAGATTTTCCACAGAAGTGACAATCACCTTCTTTAGCCACCCCACCTTTAGGTTTTAAAGCCTGTTTGGTTTTGGGATTGGGTTTCGCAGATTTAGATCCTATCTTCTTCTTGCCTTTCCCCATTCCCTTAGCATTCCCCTTTTGCACCATCATTATGGGAGCGGGTCCTGCCTTTTTCATGTTGTTCTCGGCAGTTCTTAACATGCTCAACAACTCAGTAAGTGGTTTCTCAATTTCATTCATGAGGTAATTCATAACAAATTGAGAGTAGCTGCTGTTCAAAGATTGCAAAACAAGATCAGTTTGGGCTTCCGGAGTAATCGGAAAACCCAACCTACCAAGGTACTCAATATACCCAATCATTTTCAGCACATGTGGACCAACTGGATCACGTTCACCCATCTTGCAGTGATACAACGCCTTGCTTGTATCATACCTCTCCTGTCGAGCATGCCCTTCGAACAATTTCTTGAGATGCTCGATCATCTCATAAGCATCCATTAACTCATGTTGCTTCTGAAGCTCAGAGTTCATAGTTGCTAGCATGAGACAACTCACGTCTAGAGCATCATCTTGATGCTTCTTGTAAGCATTATGCTCTACACGTGGTGCAGTGTTAGCTGGTGCTGCAGGAATGGGCCCATCAAGGACATATAGCTTGCGCTCCTGTTTGAGGACAATCCTCAAGTTCCTATGCCAGTCTAGGAAATTAACTCCACTCAGCTTTTCCTTCTCAAGGACTGATCGTAGTGAAAGACTATTTGTGTTGTTGTTTGCCATTGATATCTACAATTTATAAGTGCAAAAATAATAAGTCAAATTGCAGAATTTTGATATTATGTAATTGATAATAGTACATTCAAAATATACCTCCCACTATTTTATTCAAATTAATAGCCCTCACCATTAATTCGGAAAGCATTTTTCAATTAAATCTTTCTAGTGAGCTAAGATCCATATTTCATTATGCCTTAAGTTAGCTTTGGCTATTCTCTCAAAACATAATTATTTAGGTAGACAACCCTTTGTCAATTATATCATATATAACTCTTAGATTGCTTGGTGAACAACATTTGTTTCTATTCCATCTAATGGTACCTACCAAACTCTATGCCTCTAAGTCCACAATCCTATTGTGATAACTTAGTTAAGTCTGGCCCAATGATTTTAACAGTTTGGATATCACAATTATCCTATCGCATCTTACCAAGATAAATGGGGTACTTTACTTTGGCAAACCTACATCCATCGGTCAAGGTCTTGATGAGTGTTATTCATTGGAAGGCATCTGATTTAGACTTAATAATTTTATGAGGGATTTTAATAATTAATTTAGATCTCACCAATTTTAATCTTATTAATCATGCACATTATTTATCATATCATATCGTATACAAGCATAAATAAAGTGCAAAATTAAATGTGTCACAGTTATGGCCCCAACCCTATGCCAATCTTTTCAAGCTAATGAAAAGATTGAAGGTCAGTCTAAGGTGGTAAAAGGTCTTCAAAATAGTAGCTTCCTTGGACCTTCCTCATGCATGTGTCTCCTCTCCATCATCATCTTGTCATCTTGATAGGTTACAATTGTACATTACATGACATAAAGAAACCTCGAGTTACATTCGAGGGGATTTAGATGAGAAGAGAATATTACATCAGAATTTATAGAAAGGCACGACATGCAAGCCGTATTTCAAAACCAAAACCACTAACCTATGGGTCAAAAGGGCCATAACTGTGCACCATGCATATCACAAGAAGCACATTACACAATTTATATAATTAAAGAAAACTATATAATATTGGGGTCACGACCATCGTGCGCTACGACGGGGGGGTCCAAGGGGGGGTCTCCCCCCCTGGCGGTGGTCCGGCTGACCGATCAGCCGGCGGGTGGTCTCGCTGCCCGGTCAGCGAGCGGGGCCGGGGGCAGCGCCCTGGGAAAAATTTTTCGAACTACAATCTGTATTGTAGAATTTTTCATACGAATCTCTGAAACAATTCCAGAATCATATACAATCCGCCAACACACTCATAATAACAATACACCCAGAACATATCATATATGTCCAGTTTCGATTAATCATATTAAATCGAATCTTCATGTTTCTAATCCAATTAGAACAGAAGTTGAATTGTTATTCCACCTTCTAAGATACGACTATCAGAACATCATATACATGCATATATATTACAGATTTCCAGAATACGCATACATGCAGAATATCATATATTCAATTTCAGATCGGTAAACATGCATCATCATATATCATATATAACGAATACAATTAAAACACGTAATCTGAATTAATCGTTTCGTAAGTAGCTCTGATACCACTGTAGGGTTTTCGGCACATAAACGCAGCGGAAATTAAAAATTTTCCGAAACCCTAAAACAGGATCCATGCGAAAACATATTAATTCAGAGGTTAAGATATGTTTTACCGATTATTCAAGCCTGAAAGGAGACGATGGAGATTCTGGAACTGCTACGAATCCTCAACGCAATCCAACGGAACTGCGCCTCTACGGTATCCACACGAACGTCCCGCGAATCGTCACACGATCTGCAGCAAGGAAAGCTGCGGTACTAGCCGCCAAGGATCTGGATTTTTCGAAATTTTTCTCTCTAGTCTCTCTCTAAGAGCGGCTAGGGTTTTTGATATCGATTAATACCTTAGACGGCTGATATATCATATATATAGCAGTTAAAGGAATTAACCAAAACCTAATCCAATTAGAAATATAAAATCCGAATTTATATATATATATATATTATATCTTAATTAAGTCTTACTTAATTAATATACATATATATATATATACAAATTATCCTATTAATTTAAATTCATAATTTAAATACTATCAATCATATTGATATATTTAAATCCATAAAATTTAAATTAATTCCCTTTTAATTACGTTCTAAGTGTGTGACCCTATAGGTTATTATTATGTTGGCAATAATTTTAAAATCATATTATAAAATTATAAACAGTGAGCGGCATCTAGTAATGCATCACTGCTACCCAAATAATAATAAGATCGGTGATTCGATACAACCTTTTCGTGACCAATGTTTCAATGTAATTTAATCCTATTAACCTTGACATCCTAGATTAAACTCGAGGCATGGAATGTGTCATCCTCTTCATAATTTAATCTGAGTTTTCTTGATCGATGAATAGACTATATGAAACAAATCACTATTTGAGCATGGCCATGCATTTCATAGTCCTACTCAATCAAGAGGCCTATGGATATCACCCCTAATATATAGGAGGGTTAAATTCCATCTAGATCACTCATATTCCTCACACGATTCATGATATACCCAATAATCACCTTCATCGTCCACCCTATTAAAGGTGGCCTTTGATGATATCAAAGTACATAAATTCTCGTGTAGTAATATAGTGATTTCAGGTCGGAGGATCATTACATCATTGTCACTATGAGAATTGCTTATGACACTTTGCATAATGCTCCACGTAGAATTCTCATGGTGGGTCTGCCCAGCACATTGTTCTCTAACATGTACCTATGCATTGACTCAATATCTCATATATTTATGACCAATGAGATTTGGCCATCAGTCAATCCACATACTAGTCTCAATGTATCATTGTTGTCCCATTAACAATGACACTCGACTAGGGACATTTAAGAGTAATGATACTAATTGTAACTATATGATCTCATGTTCAAGTCACATACTTGAAGCCATATAATTTGTATCACTATTCTAAGGACTTTTATTATGTTAACATTTATATAACGCAGTAAATAAAACCATAATAAAATAATTCATTTATTCAATCAAATATAATATCAAAATTGTTTAAGCAATTACATCAAGGAATTAGCCTCTAGGGCATAAACTCTAACAGTGTTTAGGTTCGGCATACCTATGGTGGTAGTTTCAGACAATGGCCGACAGTTTGTGGGGTCTAAGTTCGAGTTATTTTTGGCCGAACTCGGCATACAGCATAGAAAGACCTCAGTGGCACATCCTCAATCTAATGGACATGTCGAGGTCACTAACAGAACCCTACTGAATGGAATCAAATGAAGACTCGATGAAGCGAAATGAAGATGGCCGGAAGAACTGCTCAGTGTTTTATGGGCCTATCGGACCACTCCTCGATCCACTACTGGTGAATCCCCCTTCAGACTAGCCTATGGGACAGATACTTTAGTGCCAGTAGAGAACGGTTCCACTTCCCTTCGAGTTAGCCAGTATAAAGACTTGTATAATGAAGACGGACTTCGGGCTAATCTGGATCTACTTGAGGAAGTCAGAGAAGGCTGCCTTGGTAAAACTCACTGCTTACCAACGTAGGGTGGCTAGGCACTATAACAAGGGAGTGAAATTGAGAAGGTTCGAAGTTGGGGATTTTGTTCTGCGGGAAGTAGAAGCCTCAATGCCCCAAAATCAAGGAAAATTGATGCCAAGCTGGGAAGGGCCTTATGAGATCACAGGAGTACCAAATCCTGGCACCTACCGCCTTCGGGCACTGGATGGCGCCGATATCCAGAATACCTGGCATGCCGGCAGATTTAGGAAATATTATCAGTAAGAAGAATCCTCCGTATCATAGAATATTCGGTTGTCCCGAAGTCAGAGTCAAGCGTCTGTAATAGTGCCAGGGATTCATCAATAAAAGAAACATTTTTTCTCCATCGAACTTATTCTGTGTTCATGTTTGTCCATCAACGGACCAAAACCTGCTTAACCGATCAGCGGATCAATCATTGGTGCTATGGTGGAAGACCCTTCGTCTCTTTTGAGCGGAGTTTTTATTTTTCCCAGTGTACCTTCAGCTCTCGAAGAGAAGGTCATTGGAGGATCCACGGCAGAATTCCTTCGTCTCTTTATAGCGAAGTGAAGGTTTATTCCTGATGTACCTTCGGCTCTTGGAGAGAAGGTCATCAGTGGGGCTATGGTGGGCTTCGTGATAGAAGTAACTTTTCCTGGTGTACCCTCGGCTCTCGGAGAGAGGGTACATCGGAGTGTCTAAAGGTTGGGTTCCAGCGCCTCTTCGGAGCATCTTGGAACATTCCTGATGTGCCTTCGGCTCTCGGAGAGAAGGTCATCGGTGGGGCTAAGGCTGGGCTTCATGTGTAAGCAATATTTTTCCTGGTGTGCCATCGGCTCTTGGAGAGAAGGCACATCGGAGTGACTATGGTGGGCTTCTCTTAGAAGTAGATTTTCTCAATATATCTTCGGCTCTCGGAGAGAGGGTACATCGGAGTGACTAAGGTGGGATTCCTTTGCTTCTTTGGAGCAATGTGAATGTTTCTCATGATGTTCCTTCGGCTCTCGGAGAGAGGAACTTCAGAGGTCTAAGGTTGGATTTACTTCGCCTTGGGGGGCAAAGCAAACTTTTCATGTTTTGATTACTTGCGATTATTTCATGATGAATATAAATGTTTGATGAGGACGTAGTTTCAGGAATGAAGACAAAAAGATGAATATTTTTTCATTGATTCAGGTTTGTTTACAAAAAAAGAAAATAATTACAAGAACCCTACTCCGAGTCTGAGGGATCTTCATTTACATTTTTCTCGGAGTCGGAGGAATCCAGCAGGGCAGGATTAAGGCAACGTTTGGCCATCCTGGCCTTACCATGGGAACGGCAGGCCTCATAACCCTCGGTGTACATCTGCATGATTTTCTCGTTCAGCTCTGCCGATTCCTTATACTCATTAATAGCCCGAAGTTTGGCCTCTTCGGTGAAGGTTGGCTCGGCGGCTCTAAGCTCAGTTAGTTGCATTTCTAGAATCATATTCGACCGCCGCGCGTCTTCTTCTTGCTTAGTTAAAACAAATATCTGCTATTGGAGCTCGTTGTTGTCCTGCTTTTGTTGGTAGATTTTTGCTTTATCTGCATCGGCTTTTTCTCGGAGAAGTTGACCTTCTGCGGTCATACGATCTGCGTGTTCTTTCAGGCTGGTGTTTTCATTGCGTAGGCTAGACAGATCATTCTGCAGCTGTTCGTTGAGCAGGTTGGCCTCGGCCCGCGCGGTCTGTTCGTTGAGAGGGCAGCACGAAGGTTCTCTATCTCCCGTCCAAGCTGGGTCCCTTCGGCGTCTCGCTCTTCCCATTTTTTGAGCACCCGGCTCCATGTCGCATTGGCCTGGAGAGTTCAGTAGTGGTTAAATAAAAAGTACAAGGGATGAAAGACATTATCAAAATACAAAATGGAGAGATTGACACCTTGCATTGTTGCACCAGGCCGTTCAGTACAAGGGCGTCGAAGGGCATGCCCTTATAGCGAGGGTCGTCGGCTGGAAGGTTGAAATAATTGAGAGCGTCAATAGGATAGCTGTAAGACCCCAACTTTTATGAATAAAGATTGAGTTTTCTTTATATATTATTTCGAAATAGTAAGGTGTTGATTTGATAAATATGAAAGTTATGGGTAAAATGTGCAAATATTTTTAAAATGAGCAAGTGGTTATAAAATATTCTTGTTGTCGGGGAATATTTGTTTGGTCGTGGAATATTCTTATTGTCGGGGAATATTCGTACGACGGCGCAGCTATTTGTGGGCCCCCACAACGGAATAACTGTCGGATATAGAAAGCGACAGAAATAACTTTTTTTACAAGATAACGGCGTAGTTGTTACCGTTAGTACTGTTGAAATACCCGGTGGTTAAAATACAGTACGCGGTGTTGCGCAGTAGCACACGGTATTGCACAGTATTTCGAATTATTGAGTCTTACGTGAGAAGGAACCTACTCAATTATTGTTACAGTATTTACTGTTCAATATTTTATATTATTGACTCAATAATTGCTACGTTGATATTTTATATTATTGACTCAATAATTGCTGCATTGATATTTTATTGACTCAATAATTGCTACGTTGCTATTTTTTATGATTGATTCAATATGGCTACAGTTGATATTTTGTAGTATTGATTCAATAATTGTCGTTGCACAGTATTTCACGTTATCAACTCAATAATTCATATTATTTGAATAATATTATTAGATAGCATTATTGACAATGTCTAAGGAAGTTCTGTCTAGGAGGGGTTATTTAATTGAGCGCCAGTAAGGAGAAGTCCTTATCGGAAGGCCCCCTCTGTCCTGGGAACGACCTGGTTGTTAATATTGTAGTTCTATAATATTATTTATGAATAATTAATTATTGATTTATATGATAAGGAAATATTTATTTTGTGAATATTAAAGAAGGAATTAGTGCTGATGTGTTTTTATCAGTATTTTGGTGTGAAAAATCATCTGTTTATGAATTTCGGATAATTTATGTTTGGAATTTGGAAAAATTTCCTTCTACAAAGTTGTAGAGAATTAAATTTCTTATGGAAAGGACATAGAATTTGTATTTTTCTGACAAAGGGGCTATTTATTATGAATTATTGAAGTTTCGGAAAATAAATATTTTTTAAATAAAATGGTGGGCCCCACTTTTGTTTCTTGGTTGAAAAATCCTGATTTCATAGCAGCTGGCGGCGGAAATTTTTTTTAAAAAATAATAATATTTTATTATTTTAGTCTCATTTGGCATCCTAAGCTTTTCCTATAAATAGGGTGCTTAGGTTAGAATTGAAAATCACACTAGAATCAGAAGTTTTCTCTCTCTATAATATCGAGCGTATTTTTATGAGTATTTCAATACTTTGAGTATTACTATTCAGTACAAGCTTTCGTCGGTATTATATCCGATATTCCAGTCAGAGATACTGTTCTTTTGAGGTAAGGGATGTTATTTCTTTCGTAAATGATGTTATTCTTCTCAATATCATTATACAAAAATATTGTCATGGATTTTATGTTGAAATTCTTACTTTTTTCGTCGGGGTTACTATTCACGTATACGGCACTATTCACGGGAAAGTTTATTTTTCTTCTATTTGTCCAAATTGTCTGTTAAGGTTACTATCTTTGATTGTATCCAAGTTTTGGGCTTTATTCTTGAATTTTGCTCCACAAAGTATTATTATGGATTATTCTTGAATTTGGATAAACTAAATGACGAATCCCTAATCTTTGTCTTTTATCTCACTGGATTCGTTCTTTAAAATATTTTTCATCATCCTCAGTCCTAAAAGGTGATGTAACTGAATATCTTTGGCCTGTAGAGCAAAGATGAATGATTACCTGATGAATATCTTTGGCCTGTAGTGCAAAGATGACAGGTGTTGAGATGAACATGACCACTGATGATACAAATGAATATCTTTGGCCTGTAGTGCAAAGATGAATATTTGATGAGATGGATATTGATTGATGTTGCAGGGATAAAATATTGATGATGAACGGTTATTTCCGCTGCGAATATTGATCTAAAACATGCTGTCAATAATATTTTATCTGAACTGTTGAAGGCTAACGATAATTTATTTTCCATTATCTTAGTCATAATATTCTTTACTGAGCTAGTTGAGCTCACCCTTTTCATCTGTTGTCCTCTTCAGGAAATGAGAATGTTGCGGGGACTAGTCGGGGGACAGAGTGATGGTCCGAGTTAGAGCAGTAGTAGTCCTCACTATTTCTGATAAATAGTGTGATAATAATTGTAATGAGGACTTAGTTTGAATCTTAATATTTTTTACATATTTGTATTGAGACTCACAGTTGTGTGGTCGTATTTTGCACGACCGTGTGATATAAAGTTTGTATTTGAATTCTGTACCATGTATTTGGCGACTCAGAATGGGTTGGGTTGAATGGACCTATTCTGGGGGCGTCACAGTTGGTATCAGAGCTTAGGGATATGATCTCTGACGGAGATCGGGGAATAGAACTAGGAGGGGAGAGACGAATAAATCCTTCGCTAGTGTGTCCTACCTAAGCTTATGTGGTATTTAATTGGTCAGTCGGAGCATAGGGTTAATATGTGATATGTTGACTTGTTTAATTAACCCTTGTTTTATGGCAGTATTTGAGAATGGTAGCTGAGAACGTTAACAACGAAGTGAATGAGACTGTGGAGACACCTTTAATCGTTAACTAGGAGAACGTGCAACAAGAAGGCAATGTTCATCCTGAAAATAACATTGGTCAGACGATAAACGATGAGATGTTTAGAAGTTTTTTGCAGTTCATACAAAATCAGACGAGGGAGACTCGTGTGCAACATACAGGTGGAGATAATAACAACACGCGAGCTGTCACTGCCAAGCAGTTCAAAGAATTGGGACCACCAGAGTTTCTGGGAAAGCCAGATCCGATCAAGGCGGAGACGTGGATTAAACAAATTACCAAGATATTTGATGTCTTGGGATGTACAGAGGAACAGAAGGTTCCATTCGCCATGTTTATGTTCCGTGGAGAGGCAGATTAATGGTGGGAATCCGTGAAGCGTACCCAGCCTGCCGCACTCCAGATGTCTTGGGAAGCGTTCCAGAAACTGTTTAATGACAAGTACTTTCCTGAAAGTATTCGTCATATGAAGGAAGTAGAGTTTATCAGACTCGAGCAAAACAACATGACGGTATCCCAGTACGAGGCTAAGTTCGCGGAGCTGTCCAGGTTTGCACCTCATTTGGTGGAGAATGAGGAACGTATGACGCGGATGTTTCTAAGAGGTTTGAAACCCGAAATACGTCAATACCTCATTTCTCATAAGTTTTCTTTATATTCGGATGTAGTAAACAGGGCCCAGTTATTAGAACGAGATAATGATTATGTTCAACCGAGGGACCACAACCAAGGTCGTACTGGTGGCAGCAGTCATCGGAGCAATGACAACCAGCGAGGAGGAAAGTATGACAGAAGCGGTAACCACTCCGGTGGTTATCGTGGCCATGATAGTAGAAGAAGCGAATCGGGGGGAGATTTCAAGAAGAGAAGGTACAACAATGAGAACACGAAGATGTCAACATCAGCACCAGCATCAACTGTTTCGAGGGGTAGAGAACGACCACCGGTCGTATGCTTTAAATGCGGGAAAGAGGGACATATCAGCCCAAACTGCCCACAACAGTTCAAAGGATGCTATAACTGTGGAAAAGAAGGACATATAGCTCGAGATTGTCCTGTTGCGAAACCAAGTTCAGCGGGGGTGGTGATTCCAAAGGCGGTTGCAGATAAGTCAAAGTCGGTGATTCCTGGAAGAGCGTTTGTCGTGACAGCCCAAAACGCGAGGAATCCACATGAGGTGATTACGGGTAAGCTAATCATAAACTCTTGCGAAGTTTATACCTTGTTAGATACCGGTGCTACCCATTCCTTTATTTCACCTGCTTGTGCTCAACGTTTGAACTTGACTTCTGATAAATTAGACTTTGACTTATCTGTTGAAACTCCGTTAGGAGAAACCTTTGTTACATCTACAGTTTACAAATCTTGCTTGATTCAGATTGGTACCCTTACCTTACCTGTTGATCTTATATCTTTGAAAATACTTGCATTTGACGTGATTTTAGGAATTGACTGGTTAACCACTTACCATGCCAAAATTGATTGTTTTCGTAAGGTTGTTAGTTTTCATATTCCTAATCAACCTGTTGTGCGAATCCAAATCACCAAACCACTAAAATCAGTCAATATCATTTCAAGTCATAAAGCTATTCGTTTATTGAAAAACGGATGTCAAGCTTTCTTAGCTCATGTCACTGATCTAAATCAGAATACGTCAGGTTTGAATGATATTTCCGTTGTTAATGAGTTTCCTGATGTATTTCCCGAAGAACTTCCCGGTCTACCCCCAGAACGTGAAGTTGAATTCTTTATTGACCTTGAGCCCGGTACAAAGCCCATTTCTAAAACCCCATATCGAATGGCTCCTATTGAACTTCAGGAGTTAAAGGTCCAATTACAAGAGTTGTTAGATATCGGTTTTATTCGTCCTAGTACGTCTCCTTGGGGTGCTCTTGTTTTATTCATAAAGAAGAAAGACGGGAGTATGCGACTTTGCATTGACTATCGGGAGTTGAACCATGTCACCATCAAGAATAGGTATCCGTTACCTCGTATTGATGACCTGTTCGACCAGTTGCAAGGAGCGCAATTCTTTTCAAAGATCGATCTTCGTTCTGGATATCATCAGTTGAAGATTAAAACTGAGGATATTCCAAAGACTGCTTTCAGAACACGGTACGGGCATTATGAGTTCTTAGTCATGTCTTTTGGATTGACTAATGCTCCTGCTGCTTTCATGGATATGATGAACCGTGTATTTAAGGAGTATTTAGATCAATTCGTTGTTGTCTTTATTGATGACATTCTCATCTATTCTAAAAGCCGTAAAGATCATGAACACCATTTGAAGTTGGTACTTCAAAAGCTTCGTGAGAACAAGCTATATGCTAAGCTGAAGAAATGCGAGTTTTGGCTTGAGGAAGTAGCATTCCTTGGGCACGTGGTATCGAAACGTGGAGTATCTGTGGACCTGGCGAAGATTGAAGCAATACAAAGCTGGGAGCAACCTAAGTCGGTGACCGAAGTACGAAGCTTTCTGGGCTTAGCTGGTTATTATCGGAGGTTCGTAGAGGGATTTTCTCGAATCGCTACTCCATTAACTCAGTTGACTCGGAAAGATACAAAATTCGTTTGGAGCGAAGAATGCGAGAAGAGCTTCCAAGAGCTCAAGAGGAGACTTATTTCGGCACCTGTTCTGACAATACCATCTGGTTCGGATGAATTTATTATTTACAGCGATGCTTCGGGCAAAGGGTTAGGATGTGTTCTCATGCAACATGGGAAAGTCATAGCCTATGCCTCGCGACAACTCAAAGAATATGAGAGGAATTATCCTACTCATGATCTAGAGTTGGCAGCAGTCGTTTTCGCGTTGAAGATCTGGAGACATTATTTGTAAGGAGAGAAAGTGGAGATTTATACGGATCATAAGAGCCTTAAATATTTCTTCACTCAGAAGGAACTCAACATGCGGCAACGACGTTGGCTTGAGCTGTTGAAAGATTACGATCATACTATCCAATACCATCCTGGAAAAGCGAACGTGGTAGCTGACGCGTTGAGTAGAAGATCATATGTGGGAACGAGTGCTATGATGTCAAGTATACGCGTAGAACCAGCTTTGATTGATAAAGTTAAAGCTGCTCAAGCTACAGATGCGGAGCTGATGAAGATGAAGAAGAAGGTGCAAGAAGGTGCAATTCCAGAAGCAAGAATCGATGAAGAGGGAATACTTCGAGTCAACTCCAGACTTTGTGTTCCTAACGATTTCGACTTGAAGTATAGAATCATGATGGAGGCACACAACACACCGTTTGCGATCCATCCTGGGAGTACTAAAATGTATCGTGATCTTCGACATACATTTTGGTGGAGCAATATGAAGAGAGAGATCGCGGAGTTCATCTCGAGATGTTCAACTTGTCAACGTGTAAAGGCGGAGCATCAAGTGCCGAAGGGTCCATTGCAACCACTGGAGATTCCGAAATGGAAGTGGGAACACATTACGATGGATTTCGTTACGGGTCTTCCCAAGGTTTCTCAAGGCTTAGATGCGATTTGGGTTATTGTTGATAGATTAACCAAGTCTGCTCATTTCTTGCCGATACGAGAGACTTATTCCCTTGAACGTCTTGCTCATATGTACGTGAATGAGATTGTGAGATTGCATGGCATGCCAGTATCCATAGTTTCGGATCGTGATCCCAGATTTACTTCACGATTTTGGATCAGTTTGCAGAAAGCTATGGGCACGGATTTACGATTCAGTTCGGCTTATCATCCTCAAACAGACGGACAATCGGAAAGAACTATTCAAACTCTTGAAGATCTATTGAGACTCTGTGTTCTAGACTTCAAAGGGAGTTGGGATAAGTACTTACCATTGGTGGAATTCTCCTACAACAACAGTTATCAGGCAAGTATAGGCGTAGCTCCATTCGAGGCATTGTATGGGAGAAAGTGTCGCTCTCCAGTATGTTGGAACGAGGTGGGTGAAACAACATTGTTGGGACCGGAGTTAGTACGTATGACTACGGAAAAGATCCAAATAATCCGACAACGTATACAAACAGCACAAGATCGACAAAAGAGTTATGCGGATCTTCATCGAAAGGACGTGAAATTTAACGTTGGGGACCATGTATTGTTACGTATTGCTCCGTGGAAAGGAGTTACAAGGTTTGGGAAGAGAGGAAAGCTTAACCCACGATTTATTGGTCCATTTGAGATTCTTGACCGAATAGGAAATGTGGCTTATAGACTCGCTTTACCTCCAAGCATGTCTCGTGTTCATAACGTGTTTCACATATCCGTGTTACGTAAATATGTGAAGGATCCAAACCGCATTATTGAGTTAGAACCAGACGAGATAGCTGAAGATTTAACGTACGAGGAGGTACCTGTCAAGATCTTGGATAGGAAGGAGCATGTCCTACGCTCGAAAATTATACCTCAAGTTAAAGTTTTGTGGAGAAACCATGCAATTGAGGAAATGACCTGGGAGTTGGAATCGGAAATGAAAGCGAGGTATCCTCACCTTTTCGACATACCAGGTACGTACGTCAATTTCGAGGACGAAATTTCATAAGGAGGGGAGGTTGTAAGACCCCAACTTTTATGAATAAAGATTTAGTTTTCTTTATATATTATTTCGAAATAGTAAGGTGTTGATTTGATAAATATGAAAGTTATGGGTAAAATGTGCAAACATTTTTAAAATGAGCAAGTGGTTATAAAATATTCTTGTTGTCGGGGAATATTCGTTTGGTCGTGGAATATTCTTGTTGTCGGGGAATATTCGTACGACGGCGCAGCTATTTGTGGGCCCCCACAACGGAATAACTGTCGGATATAGAAAGCGACAGAAATAACTTTTTTTACAAGATAACGGCGTAGTTGTTACCGTTAGTACTGTTGAAATACCCAGTGGTTAAAATACAGTACGCGGTGTTGCGCAGTAGCACACGGTATTGCACAGTATTTCGAATTATTGAGTCTTACGTGAGAAGGAACCTACTCAATTATTGTTACAGTATTTACTGTTCAATATTTTATATTATTGACTCAATAATTGCTACGTTGATATTTTATATTATTGACTCAATAATTGCTGCATTGATATTTTATTGACTCAATAATTGCTACGTTGCTATTTTTTATGATTGATTCAATATGGCTACAGTTGATATTTTGTAGTATTGATTCAATAATTGTCGTTGCACAGTATTTCACGTTATCAACTCAATAATTCATATTATTTGAATAATATTATTAGATAGCATTATTGACAATGTCTAAGAAAGTTCTGTCTAGGAGGGGTTATTTAATTGCGCGCCAGTAAGGAGAAGTCCTTATCGGAAGGCCCCCTCTGTCCTGGGAACGACCTGGTTGTTAATATTGTAGTTCTATAATATTATTTGTGAATAATTAATTATTGATTTATATGATAAGGAAATATTTATTTTGTGGATATTAAAGAAGGAATTAGTGCTGATGTGTTTTTATCAGTATTTTGGTGTGAAAAATCATCTGTTTATGAATTTCGGATAATTTATGTTTGGAATTTGGAAAAATTTCCTTCTACAAAGTTGTAGAGAATTAAATTTCTTATGAAAAGGACATAGAATTTGTATTTTTCTGATAAAGGGGCTATTTATTATGAATTATTGAAGTTTCAGAAAATAAATATTTTTTAAATAAAATGGTGGGCCCCACTTTTGTTTCTTGGTTGAAAAATCCTGATTTCATAGCAGCCGGCGGTGGAAATTTTTTTTAAAAAATAATAATATTTTATTATTTTAGTCTCCTTTGGCATCCTAAGCTTTTCCTATAAATAGGGTGCTTATGTTAGAATTGAAAATCACACCAGAATCAGAAGTTTTCTCTCTCTATAATATCGAGCGTATTTTTGTGAGTATTTCAATACTTTGAGTATTACTATTCAGTACAAGCTTTCGTCGGTATTATATCCGATATTTTAGTCAGTGATACTGTTCTTTTGAGGTAAGGGATGTTATTTCTTTCGTAAATGATGTTATTCTTCTCAATATCATTATACAAAAATATTGTCATGGATTTTATGTTGAAATTCTTACTTTTTCCGTCAGGGTTACTATTCACGTATACGGCACTATTCACGTATACGGCACTATTCACGGGAAAATTTATTTTTCTTCTATTTGTCCAAATTGTCTGTTAAGGTTACTATCTTTGATTGTATCCAAGTTTTGGGCTTTATTCTTGAATTTTGCTCCACAAAGTATTATTATGGATTATTCTTGAATTTGGATAAACTAAATGACGAATCCCTAATCTTTGTCTTTTATCTCACTGGATTCGTTCTTTAAAATGTTTTTCATCATCCTCAGTCCTAAAAGGTGATGTAACTGAATATCTTTGGCCTGTAGAGCAAAGATGAATGATTACCTGATGAATATCTTTGGCCTGTAGTGCAAAGATGACAGGTGTTGAGATGAACATGACCACTGATGATACAAATGAATATCTTTGGCCTGTAGTGCAAAGATGAATATTTGATGAGATGGATATTGATTGATGTTGCAGGGATAAAATATTGATGATGAACGGTTATTTCCGCTGCGAATATTGATCTAAAACATGTTGTCAATAATATTTTATCTGAACTGTTGAAGGCTAACGATAATTTATTTTCCATTATCTTAGTCATAATATTCTTTACTGAGCTAGTTGAGCTCACCCTTTTCATCTGTTGTCCTCTTCAGGAAATGAGAATGTTGCGGGGACTAGTCGGGGGACAGAGTGATGGTCCGAGTTAGAGCAGTAGTAGTCCTCACTATTTCTGATAAATAGTGTGATAATAATTGTAATGAGGACTTAGTTTGAATCTTAATATTTTTTACATATTTGTATTGAGACTCACAGTTGTGTGGTCGTATTTTGCACGACCGTGTGATATAAAGTTTGTATTTGAATTCTGTACCATGTATTTGGCGACTCAGAATGGGTTGGGTTGAATGGACCTATTCTGGGGGCGTCACAATAGCTCTGGGCCTCTTCAGAGTAAAATGATCTAGTGGAGGGGCCCTCTTTGGATGGATTAGGTGGAGTTGGTTGAGGGGAGGAAGGCTCTTCCATATGGGGTCTTTTGGTTACCAGTTCGGAGGACGAAACCTCGATGGTATTGGGTTTCTGAGTAATGTCGGCCTCGGCAGGTGGGGTCGGCACTTTAGAGGAAGGGACGCGTAGCTCCTCGGCAGTCAAGGGTTTGATCTTGGTGCGTCTCTTCTTCGCCCGGAGGATTTGTGCTCGTTCATTTGCCGAAAGGTCAATTAGATTCCGTGGAGTGGGTCGGGGTTGGTTGAGATTGTTTTGCGGCCTTTTCGAGGCTCTTCTTTTGTGCCTGACCCTCAGAGAGACTTCTGGGATGTCCTCTTCAGCCAACTCATTGACGCTTGTGATTGGTGTTTGAGCCTCGGTAGGCGGTCTGATGGTGAGTTCAGCCATCTCTGCTGTGGCAGTGGCTTCGGTAGGTTGTTTGTCTGCCATATATTCTTCCAGATCACGCACTTCAGTGGTGGTTGGTCGGATGAGGGATACTGCATAATAAATAAGAGTTGAAATGATAATCAAAATTATGCAATAATGCGACGTGAGAAATAAAAGTGGTTCTTAGACTTACGTTTGTGGTTGAAAAGCCAAGCTTGCTTGGTCAGAAGGAAAAAGCTCCACTCGGTCGGGGGTAACTTTTTGACCAGTTTAGTGATCTCTCTGAAGCGTTCTGGCTGTATATCGCCGAGGGGAATGTTGGCTCGTTTGTGGGAAGCCCAATTCGACAGCCGAAGTGTTTCTGGTCCTCGGACGAAGAACCAGTCCTTATACCAATTTTTGTTACTGGAAGGGGCGTTCATCAGTGGTCTTCGGAACCTCTCTGGGGGGTGTTTGGCTTGTTGGCGATTTTGCTGAAGACTTTGAGGCCTGGAGTGAGGGTCCCGGCCAGGCTGAACAAATTAAAGAAGAAGTCAACAGAGGGTTGCACTTCTGCCTCGTGGCAGAAGGCGATAAAGGCGGCGATATGGATGTATGAGTTCGGGACCAGCTGGCTGAAGCCGACGCCGATGAATCCGAGGAGGGTTGGAATAAATGGGTGAAGGGGAAAACGGATCCCTTTCTCCATCAGGATCAGTGGCACGGCGGTCCAGCCGTCTGTGGTGTGGTACATACGGTCACTGGCATTTGGGGCTTTCAGTTCATGGTAGGCGGGGATTTGATAATTGGTGCGAATGGCGTCCATTGCTTCGTCTGTCAGTCGGGAGATAGTGTTAATTTGGGGGAATTGAGACGCGTCAGAGTATTCGCGTTGGGCTTTTTCATGGTCACTTTCCGTTGGCGTTTCTGGTGGGGGAATATTTTTGATGGTGGTGGGCGTAATGGTTGCATTGGTGGAGATAACGGTAGGAAAGGTGATTGGAGTTGCGCCGGGGGTAGTAGCAGGTGCTGAAATGGATGACAAAGGAATGGCGGGAATGGGTTCAGCAGCGCCGGGGAGGGAGCCGGAAGGGTTGCTTGAGGATGCCATTGCTGTGTATCTGAGTAGCTTAGAAAATAAAGGGTGCTATTTGCCGGAGAAGAAGAGTAGAGAGAGAAATGGGAATTTTTAAAATGTGTAAAGTGCAAACGGAGGGGTGTTGGGAGAGTTTTATTATGTCTTTTTGGCAGCTGGTCCCGAATCCCAAAGGACGGCACATTAATAGGGGAAAATGATGAGGCACGTGAGGAAGTGAAGGGTTGGAGACAGAGGGGCTGTTTGGGTGTTCCGGTTCCTTGCGTGGACAGATTAAAGGATGTTGGGCCGTGTAAGGTAGGCCCGTGTTGATTAATTTGGTCTCATGGGCTGGGCTCGGTCAGAGAGTATCAGTCCTTGGGTTTGTTGGGCTTGGACAAAGAGTACCAAATCTTAGCCGGTTGGTTGGACAGTTTGCATCGTAGGGCTATATACTCTTCCATCAAATGTTCCATTTAATGAAAGACTGGGGGGCAATGTTGGGGCCCGAATATTTGAAGACCCAAGACCCGAGTTGGGCTAGGCCTCGGTTAAGGCTATGGTTGGGCCATGGGGGGTCCGGTTTGTCCATGTTGGGGAACACTCCTAATTATATGGAGATTCTATTTATGGGAGGAAGAATCATGCATTGATTGGACTTCCTATATCTTGGGAGATTTGATATTATCCTATTATGAAAAGGATACACGGGGGAACCCTAATCCTATGTGGAAGTGGATTCAAGCAGGCATGTGAGAACCTATAAATATATGGCTTGACCATCATAAGGTACACAACACTTTATTATTCCAGCAATAGAATAATTTATCCCTCCATTGTTAAACCTTGTCAGCCTGTATTTATTCTCACACCGGAGCTATCCCCCGGCGGCCCAAGCCGTCAAGCTTTGGTGTTTACCCGTTTTGTGCAGGATTGGACGCGCTTGATAATTGAAGCGCGTGGACGAATCTTGGCGTTAACAGATACGACTTCTTCACTTCCGCACAAATATATAAATAAATAAATAATGATTATAAATTTATAACATTAATCTTGTTTTTCCTTTTTTTTCTTTTCTGACATGTAGGACATGTAATTTGAATTTACAGTATACTATTTTTTTAGTTTAATTATGAAACTACTTCATGTTCCAATTAATCCTGATTGAAATTCATATATTAAATGATGTTTAATATACAGCCATTTACTCATCAACTTGCAAAATTCAAATGGAATCAAACGTGTTGGTAAAGTTCGGCTTCCATACTTAGCAAAAAAAAAAAAGAAAAAAAAGGTTCGGCTTCCATTTATTTGCAGGCTGGTTGCATGCATGATGCATGAGGTTTTCCGGTGATCAGTTAACGATTAGGTTTTATGGGTTTCTGATTTTTTTTTTTTGTTTTATATTTTTAAGAAAAGCCAAGTGAATTTCAGCTAACAAATTATATGGACAATATTTAGTACTAAAACTTAATTTGAAAATTTTAGGTGGAAATTAATTGTTTAAAAGTACTTGCTGACAATTATCTTATATATATATATATATATATATATATATATAGCGTAATTACACGATCTATCTCATATCAATTCATTACCAATGCAACGCACACCTGTGTAGACTGACCCAATAAGCATGTTGGACCACCTCCTTACCTAAAAGGTTAACCTATTAGGTAGAGACTTCATCATACTTATTAACCCATATACAATATCTACCTTTTACTTGAATACGTTTTCATTTGAATACGTATCATACTAGAGTAGTCACCATTAAGTCCTTCAAGAGCTCTGCTCGACTCTAATACTATTCCACCACGCTCGAGGCAAACGTGGGAGTACAACATTGCTCCTTGTGAACTGCTCACCCTGAGCAACTTTTTCCAGAGCCATCCTGAGTCCGCTCTATAAAAACCCAACTTTTATTAAATAAAAGTCTAATTTTCTTTATAATTATTATTCTAAATTTTAATATTCCAAAATTTACAATTATTGAAATGAGAATTATAAATAAGAAGTGAGTGAATAAAAAGGAGAAAATAAATTTGGAGTAATGTGAAATTACTTATGTTATTAAATGAGAAGGGAAAGAGAAAATAAAAGAAAAAAATGAGAAGAGATGAGAGAGAGTCTGATTAAAAAAATGTGGGAGAAGAAAAGGCGAGACAAGAAAAGATAAAGAAAAGAAAAAAAATTGAAAAGTTAGTGAAAGATGGTGGAAAAGGAATAAAGTGGGGGACAAAGACAAAGGGGAAAGAAGAAAACTCCACCCATCTATCACTAATTTTAAACACTCATTCCACCTCATTCTTCCATCCCATTTCACATACTCGGCTCAAATCAAGAGAGAAAGAGAAAGAGAATTTTTTTTGAAAAATAGAGACAGAAGAAGAAGAAGGAAATGAAGAAATGAAAAAGAAATCAAGAAAGGTATTTTCAAAACCTTGATTACTTTAGTTTTTATAGATTTTATGTAAAGATATGTATTGGATGATTTAAACTTGTATAAACAGGGATTTAACAAGAGAAATCAAGAAATTAAATAAAAAACAAAATCTAAAAATTTCAGAAAAATTAGTTTACTACTTGATTTTGTAAAATTCATTACTCTTTGTGTATAATTAGTTAGGAGATGAGCCTTATATCAAAAGAAAGCCCAGGAAGTAAGCTAAACACAGAAATTAGAATTACCCAAAAATTCTTTGTGGATTGTTCGTGGTGACTGTTTGAATGAAACTAGTTTGTAGGATTTATAGTCCGCTAGAATCTGAAAAATTAATTTTCTTAAGCTCTATTGTGTGAGTTATAATTCTTAATCCGACCGTTGGATCATTGTAACTTTTGGTTATGTTATACATATATAAGTTGAGTATATGTCCATAAATTTTGAACCGTTAAAGATTAACGTATGATTTGTTATGAATTTCGTGAGGTGACTGGTCTGGAATTTTTTAATTAAAACAGAATTTTCAGCATCAAGTTCTAAGTTTCAAAATTGTATAACTTAATGATTTTAAATTCGATTGGGGTGATTCTTGAGGCTAAATTGGATTATTTGAAGTCTAGTTTCTGTTAAAATTAATTAAATTGATAGTTAAGTTTTGATTAATGGTGATAATACCATAACAGTGGACTTATATTTTTAAAATAAATTATCATATATGGGTTTCTTAAGTTTTATTATTCATTTATAAGTTTTGGGATATGAATAATGATTTAATGCGATAAATAAAGACACCTTGAATGCAAAATGAATTATTAGTTGGTTTATATGTTATTCGATGTAAATATATTTTGGTGTTGATCCCGACTTTTAATAGAATTTAAATTATTTATAGTAAAGTGTTGATTTAATAAATATTTATATATTTATATTGTTGCATTTTATCATCGCTTGAGGTGGTGGATTAATGGTGGAAAGCCGGACATAAGTTCTCATTAACGTGAGTTCGAGTCCTGGTAAACTCCTCTATGCTCAAGTGGTCTCACGCCCTGAATTTATTCAGAGGTAAGTTGAGCCCTGGATTTATTTGGAGAAAAGCTGAGTTGTGCCGATGAAAACACCACTGAGGCCTCCAAAATTTTTGGAGATCATGCATTTATTTTCTCCCTATCGTGCATGTAATTATTTATTACATATGTTAATAAATAACAGTTATAATATTATAAGACCAGTTGAAAGTATTGTCAGTCTATAATAATGATTGTAAATAATTGTTGAAAGATTAAAAATGTGTAAGCAATTAATGAATAAAAGGTGTTGATTAAAAATAAGTATGATATGCAGATGTTTGTTCAATTATTTTTTTTTTACAAAAGTAAGTTTGGCAGAACTTGCAGACACTCTATTTTTTTTAAAGTGGTATGGACCACAACTCTATTATTGAACAAATTTTGTTAAAACGTGTAAAAATTAGTTTAATTTTTTCTGTGGGACCATAAATTCCACTACCAGTATTTTTATATTGCTCATTGGGTTATTTTGTCAAAACGTGTGTGGTATTTGTCTCCTCAATTTTTAGTATAAATAGATTGCTTTGGTTGAGTAACAAAACACACACCATGACTACACCAAAAATATAAAATTCTTCTACTACAATATTGTGAGTATAATATTTGTGAATGTTTCTTTTGAGTGTAAGGTTACTCCGAGTGCTGATAAGGAGTGCAAATATTTTTCAAGTTGATCAATTTTATAGAAAGCAGAATTCAAACACGTGCTAATTAAGGTAAGGGGTATCATTTTTTTATAATATGGTAAAGGAATATCATTTTCTTTCATACTCCATATTATTGTAAGAGATTATTATTCGTTCTTCAGCTTATCATTAAATAGGAAAAAGTTCTGAAATGATTAAAATATCCTTAATGGTTTGTGATTCATCTAATATCTTGACCTGAATCTTTTTATTCAGTTTTAAGTTATTATATTTGATCCGATAACTTTACATTTACTTGAACTTTATATTCTATCAAGAATTCTAATCAATTTTCTGGATATCGTGTTGATAATTTGGACTCTGGATAATTAAGTTAAAAATCACTAAGATCTATTTTTATCTTATTATTCTGATTATATATCATTATTATAATCATTGTGGTAAAAAAAAAATTGTCCCATAGTGCAAAGATGAAATATTGATTGATATGATCATGACCATTGGTTTTACAGTTGTATATCTTTGGCCCGTAGCACAAAGATGAACTGTTAATTGACATGACCATTGGTTTTACAGTTGTATGTCTTTGGCCTGTAGTGCAAAAATGAACTGTTGATTGGCATGACCATTGGTTTTACAGTTGTATGTCTTTGGCCAGTAGTGCAAAGATGAATTATTTATTGGCATGACCATTGGTGTTACAGTTTAATATCTTTGGCCCGGAGTGCAAAGATGAATTTATTAGCATGATTATGAACAAGAACTGTGAATTGGTATAACCATGATCTTTGGTGTTTCAGGTAAAGACATGTGATAAAAGTTCTCTTTGTCTTGGGTACAACCAAGAAATATTGATTTGTGTGACAGAAATAAAATATTAATGATGAACTTTTAATTTGGAGAAGATAGTGGACATTATATTATACTTGACTCTTCTAATGAATTGTTTATTCCGCTGCAATTATGGTTGAAAACTTTTATCATCTACTATATATTCTAAATATCTTATTTATTACTGATGAATGTTATTGATAATTTAATTATCTTAGTCATTATATTCTTTATTGGGTTATTTGTGCTCACCCCTTTTGCTTCACAATTTCTTTCATAAAATAAAAGTGTAGCTGGAACTAGCAGAGATAATATAGGTATAAAGTGGTGTTTCAAATTATTCGCGGTCCTCATCAAGTTATAGAACAGTGTGGCATAATAACTGTACTGAGAACTTAAAATGTGTGTGTCGCATTTTATACGTCATTTAACAGTTAATTTTGGTGAATCAAATAGGGTGATGTGAACCCGAATTTGGAAGCGTCAAAAATGCACCCTATTAGAATGATGAGAGCATAAATCTTTTCGGGTTCCTTTGAGAACTTGAAATATTAGTTATTTTATTTGATACGACATTATAATAATTGGGGTGCAAATACTGTCGTACTATATACGACATGATAACGGTTGTAAATAGAAAGATTTGTATTTAAATTTTGTTGTGTGTATTTCTGGCGACTCAGAATGGGTCGTGTAGACCTATTTTGGGGGCGTCACATGCTACACCCGACTCAACCTTGTTCCTTATGAACCTTTTATCCTGAGCAACTTTTCATCCTAAGCCCACTCCACCAGACTCAAATCATACTTCACTACGTGGTGCCAAACGCACGAGTGATTAAAGGTGTGCAACCGATAAGTACCGATCCGAACGGGACCGGTACCGAAATTAGTCAAATTTTAGAATCGATACCGGTAACGGTTGGACCGACATACCGATCTGATTTATCGATTCGGTACCAGTTTTTATCGAATAAATACCGAAAATTAATATATTTATTTTTATTATTATTATTTTTTATTTTTTTTATTTTTTTTAATATTATTTTTATTATTATAATTATTATTTTATTATAATTATTATTTTATTATTATTATTATTATTTTATTTATTAATAAAAAATTAAAAAATCGATATATACGGATACGGTTCGGTAATACCGAACTATAAAAACTCGATACTAAAACCGGTATATATCGATTTTTTTGTATCTAAATCGGATCGGGTCTTTTTGTACCGAACCGGTTGGTTCAGTCCTGTCCGAAAATCAAAAAAATTGGGAAAATCAAAAATTATGCACACCCCTAGAATAAACCTGACAAAATTGGCCTAAGCTCGGGGGCTGGGCTGACTCGTAAAAATTGGGCTTTGGGCTTAACTTTTTAGCCCATAAAAATTTGGGCCATTTTGGCTCGACCCGTTGTGGCCCCCCCGCTGGTGGTTCAGCCCGGCCCGCTGGTTTTTTATTTTTTTTTAACAAAATAATGTTCTCCTTGAGAATTGAACTCTAGACCTCCCTCACTTCTTAAACAAATGCTCAAATCAACTAAGCTACAATACTTTTTTATTTTAAAGTCAGTTTATAACTTACTACATCTCTTTTTAATACTTTATTATTTTTTGTTTTATTCAATCATATTATATTTTCATAAAATATAATAGATATTTTAAAAAATAAACTCTATATATACGTGTCGGTGAAGATTGTTGAGAACCTTAACAATATTACTTTATCTTTTTTTTTAATTGTGTATGTATAGTCTTATTCTGAGTGACCATAAATTTATATTAATATTAAATTTTGATAGATGTAAATACATAGAAAATATCATGCGTGACCATAAAGCTTATTTAAACAGTTTATTGGTAACAAAATAAACTGTTTAACAAAATAATGTTCTCCTTGAGAATTGAACTCTAAACCTCCCTCACTTCTTAAACAAATGCTCAAATCAACTAAGCTACAATACTTTTTTATTCTAAAGTCAGTTTATAACTTACTACATCTCTTTTTAATACTTTATTATTTTTTATTTTATTCAATCATATTATATTTTCATGAAATATAATAGATATTTTAAAAAATAAACTCTATATATGCGTGTCGGTGGAGATTGTTGAGAACCTTAACAATATTATTTTATCTTTTTTTTTAATTGTGTATGTATAGTCTTATTCTGAGTGACCATAAATTTATATTAATATTAAATATTGGTAGATGTAAATACATAGAAAATATCATGCGTGACCATAAAACTTATTTAAACAGTTTATTGGTAAACAACTTATTGTTCATCATTTTTTGATATATAAACAAGTTTAAATTATAGTTTAAAATATTTTATTATAGATAAGTGTATAATAGTCCAATTTTTTTTTGTTTATCCAAACCTTTAATTAATCCTATAAAAAATAGATTTTTTTAAATTATCCCATAAAAAATAAACATACGACTAAAATTATTTAATCTTAAAATTATAATCCTTCAAAAAAATTCACATCATACTATCATAGTATATATGTTTAACGGGGGAGAAAAGAATAAGACTATTTAATACATACACAATTAAGAAAAAAGATAAAGTGATAGAGTTTGTTTTTTAAAATGTCTATTATATTTCATGAAAATATAATATGATTGAATAAAATAAAAAATAATAAAGTATTAAAAAGAGATGTAGTAAGGTATAGAGTGACTTTAAAATAAAAAACCTTTGTAGCTCAGTTGGTTTGAGCATTTGTTTAAGGAGTTGGGGATGTCTAGAGTTTCATTCTCAAAAAGATCATTATTTTGTAATAAAAAAACGTGGGCCTGCCCGGCCCACCGACGGCTTGACCCGTTTGGGCTGGCCCGACCCATTTGTCAGGTCTACCTACGAGTGATCAATATGTGCTCCACTTGATTCAACTCTATTTGCTCCACCGCGCAGATTGAGTAACACACGGCCTACGAATGTCCATCGAACCATGAGATCTGATACCATTTGTAGCGTAATTGCACGATCCATCCCACATCAATTCATCATCAATGCAGCGCACACCTGTGTAGACTGACCTAATAAGCATGTTAGACCATCTCCTTACCTAAAAGATTAACCGATTAGGTTGAACCTCTACCTTACTTATTAACCCATTTACAATCTTAAATTTATCCGATGCGAAATTTATGTGAAATATCCCAACAATTTATATTTATAGACACACACAAGAAAAGTTAATTTTAAAGAAGATTAAGAAATTAATGGAGAGAATAAGTAGTCTGATACTTAAAATAAAATGAGGACAACTAAAATTTTTTTACCTAAAATTTGATCCCAAATCGCTCGGCGAACGAATTCATGCAGAAAAAGAAACTTTAAATTGTTTTCTCTGCTGGATGTGAAAGTTGCAGCTGATGAAATTTAAAGGTATATATATATATATAGGAGGAGGTGCATGCAATAGCGGAATCAGGGGAATCAGGGGGTCATGGGGGTCATATGACACCCCCACCAAAATTTTGCACAAGTTATATATTAATTAATAGTCAATTTTATAAATATATTAATAGTCATATATATATATATACATGTATATATGTATAATAATAATAGTTTATAATAGTAATCTAAAATTTTTTACATGCGCTTCATAAATTAAAAAATAAAATAAATGTTATTTTACAATGAAATTCAAATGAAAGAACTTAAAACACAATTAAATCTAGGTCGCTACTTGAGGTTGAACAATGATCACAAAAATCAAGTTCTTTATTTACCAAATTATTTTCTACAAATATTTTATATTTTTAAACATCATGAATTTACTTCAGAGACTCTCTCCCCTTTGTTGATTTCTTTCTGGATTAATTTTTTTTGTTCTATATAGAAAATTGATATTTTCACATAAAAAAATAATATTTTTATATGAATCTCTCTCACGTATTTCTACATGAAATAAAAAAAATAATATTTCTATATAAATTTTGATATTGACCAAAATTTTGAGAAGCTTTCAAATTATGCAGAGTCGCAGGATACAATTGTCTTCTCTCTGTCGTACAGTCGAAAAAAACACTCCAAGTGTCAATAAATAAATTTTTTTAATCATATATTTTGACTTCCTTCTAAAAACGTTTTGGTTTCGTCACAGGGTGCATGGATGGATATAAGGTTCTTGCATGCTCAAGCAAATTAAACAGTTACTTGTTAAGAAAATTTTAAAGGATTATATGCACATGTAGATTAATTTTCACTCTTTTCGAAAATAAAAGAAGTTATATATTTTCTTCTTTTGCGCTATTCTATTCTATGATCTTCTTGTGCGGATCCATACTATGAAACCTGTGCGGCCAAATTCTGTGGGAGCCATACTATAAAATTCCCATTCTATATTCAAGGATAATTTCAAAGTAAATTTCAAGCTTCAATAAAATTTTAAATTCCAACACATTTATTTCATACTCTCCCCGTTCTCAAAAGATGACTAAAATTAAAATCTATTTTGTGATTTTGTCTCAGAAAGACTAGATAAAGTATATAAAATGAAGGACAAATATGTCATTTAGTGAGTCACATTAGTATTAAAAAAAAATTCTCATTATTTTATATAATCACGTGAAACCACCAAAAATAAATTTAAATTTTTTTTACTCTCTTTACTCTACTTTACTTATTCGGATGGAGGGAGTAGTATTTTTCATCCAAACTTACCAAATCTAAATTATATTTTAGATAATAGAATAATTGGAATACGTAGGACCGAATCTAAAGTGTGGGGAAAAAAGACTTTAGTGATTAGACCGATCGAGTACGTAGGACCCTTCTGGGAAAATGATGGCTGGCTGACTGGCTAGAGGGCATCGATCTTGAGTTCACAAAGAAGAGACTTTGGAACGTGAAGAAGAAAAACAAATGAAGAATTTAATTTCCAAGGAAAGAACTCATGTGAACTAGTGGAATATATTTAGCCACGGCATAACTCTAACTAATGATTTGGCCATCGAAATAAGCACGTTTTATTGAATATCTGATTAAATTTTAAATTTTTTAAATTAACTCATTGAACTAATTAAAATTATTAAATTAGGCCATTCTGTCAAATCTGGCTAACGGCTGTTAAAAACTTTTCTGACTTGGATGTAAAAAAAAGGAGAAAAAAAAGAAAATGACATGAAAAATAAAAGACAGCATAAAAAATTTTATTATTACATGAGACAAAAAATAATAAAAAAACTTAAAATCAAAACAAAAAAATCAAAACATTTAAAATCAAATTTATTTATCAAGATAAATCAAATCTTAATCAATTAAAAAACCAAACATATTTTTCTTAAAAAAAGACAACATTAATAATTAAACAAACTAATAAAAATAAAATATTTTTTCATTCATTAAATCAAATTTATTTATCAAGATAAATCAAATCTTAATCAATTAAAAAACAAAACATATTTTCCTTAAAAAAAAAGACAACATTAATAACTAAACATTAAAATCAAAATCAAAATTTTCATCTTCCCCAAATCTTCCCTTTTATCAAAATCTTCATCTTTCCCAAATTTTCATCAAATCTTCATCGTTTAAATATGCCGATGAAGAACACAATTGAATCCCCTGCAACAAGCTTCTTGTGATTTACAAAAGTAGTCCATCCTGTTGTCAAAAGATGGCGCAGAAGGATAATTTGACATAGAGACAACAATCCACTTGTCGGATCGAAAATTGGCAAAAGGGGCGGATTTATCCGAAATGGGCGGAATTGAGTTCCAATCGATTTGAGGGAAATGGATGGTTTCAAGGGATTTGGACTGAGATTGAAAGCAGAGGAAAGCGGCGGAGTCCCCAACGTTGCGGAGGAAGAAGAGGGCGACGACGGTAGTGATGAGGAGCCCAATAGGGAAGATTTTGTACAGATTTTCAGAAACCCATGTGAAAAAATCTAGGGATTTGGACTCGGAGAAGCGATTTGGACGAAGGGTTGGTAATGCCGCCGCTGCTCCGTTCTGTGTGAATTTTGGAGTTGAACGATCTTGGACCAACAATGAATCCAGTCCCGACACTGAAATCAACTGTTACACTCTATATTTTTCTCTCTCCTGGTTTATTTTCTCAATTAGACCCGTGACTCTAACATTGACTGAAATTTGTTGTTGTTTTTCTTTTTCAGAACTAACTAATTCCTTCAAAGGCGCCTCGGTGTCCCCCTGTAGATATGCCGAAACAGATCCTTTGAAGATCAGCCCTATAAAATCTTTGCCCATGATTTCGACATTATTGCACTAGTACTTGATTTGTTATTCAAGATCTGAAGAAAACAAGTAAATAAAAAAATGAGTTAATGTTTTGAATGTTTTGATCTCAAGATCTGTTTTGAATGTTTTGATTTTTTTTGTTTTGATTTTAAGCTTTTTTATTATTTTTGCCACATGTAATAATAAATTTTTTTATGCTGCCTTTTATTTTTCATGTCATTTTTTTTACATTCACGTCAGAAAAGCTTTTAACAGCCGTTAGCTAGATTTGACAGAATGACCCAATTTAACAATTTTAATTAGTTCAGTGAGTTAATTTGAAAAATTAAAGTTCAATCAAGTATTTAATAAAATATGCCAACTTTGATGACCAAATCATTAGTTTTGCCATTTGGCTACCTAGCCAGCCTCTTGTCTTCTCATTTAGACAGAAAAAAAATAGCGGAGGCACTCGGGTGCTAGCTAGTTTTGTTCACTCAAGTGTAATATTATTTGTCAAGTGCCCAACCATAAAAGAATATCATATATAGCTGAGAAAATCTGAGTAAGGTTGAGAAAATATTACTCCAAATATATGTCGTTTTAAATAATTTTATTTTTTTTTAATTATTTATCGTTTTATATAATTTAAGAAAATTAATTAAAATCTTTCTAAAATTATCCTTCATGGAAAAATGTTAAAGATAAGAGAGGGCGTATGAAATAAATAGAGTAATTATGAGAATTTAAGGTAATACAGTCTATTCATATTATATTTAATGTTATACAATCATTTTCTTAATTCTTATACACAACTCTGCATGATACCTCATTTGAATTCGTTTCTTTATAGACCCTATTACTTGCAGTTGCATTGTATAATAGTTACAAACTTGTTATTATGTATTTTTGTAGTAGAAGGAAAATTGTAATTGTAATAGACGAATAAATATAATGGACAATGGAGTAAAAAAAAATAGTTTGTAAATAAAGGACATATATAAAGATTGATAAAATTATAAAACATTAACAACCTAGCTGTCAAGTACTTGTGGAAGACTGGCGACGACCATAAAAGAATGTAATAGCTAGGAAACGAAGTAGAATAGAAGAGCAAATTAAATCTGAATGAGATCGAGTTAAATATCAACTAGGCACACAATAGAGTTAGATATATAGCATTATTTGTATGTGTATCTAAACTAATCCAAAGAAATTATTTATATAAAAAAAACAACTAATAAAACAATCCTAACACACCTAAAATCCTTTATACCCTAACAGTCATCTTAGCCTGTCCTCGTGCATGATTAGTTAAGTTTATTTGTTGAGATGAGTATTAATTAATTTACACAAACAATTTAATCATTAAAGTCTAAACTAATAGAATGATTCAAATTAAAATCCTTACTGACATTAAAGATATATACAATGACTCTCAAACCAAATATTGGCTAGGTCATCTCCCCTCCAAAAAAATGAGGTGTTCCTTGTGGCCCAAATCCAAGAACAAATTAATTGTATTTAAACTCATTCAAACTTTAGTTCTTAACCGATATGGACTTAGCTTTCCACAAGCAGAGGAGGATGGAGGTAGAGGGCAGCATAGGCAATTGCCTATACTCACTTTTTTTATAGGTAAACTCAAGGGGTAGAATTTATAAATTAGTAAAGTCAATGGGCAGATTAATAAAAAAAAAGTTAAACTTGGTCGGACAAAAGAAAAATTTTCATTATAATCTAATTCTTCAAAGTATATTTACAGCTTGCAGAAAGTTAGAGAGGGGCGTCATACACTTGAAAAAAAATTAGTTAAAATTTGCTTCTGCTGGAAAAAATTTCTAAATCCACCATTGCCCACAAGTGTGTATTAGCTTTTCCGGTGGTAATCTTTGAGAGTTAATTTTTCATTTATTATTTTATGAATTTGAACTTCCAAATACTTGATTTTAATCTACTCATAGAATAGAACACGTTGATATGTGGATTCGTTTCAAATGATTAATGAAACTCACTTCAAATTTGGCTCAAATTCTAACAGTAGTATTTTATAGTATTATAAAATTAATGAAACTTTTTTAACTAAGAAAACTTGAATGAATTTAATATTTTATGATACAACTCAAATATTCATGTTAATACAAAAGCTGGTCCCACGTTTAATAGTTGGGAACTGAAAATCATATTTTGCTCTATATTTTACTCTTTTGAGTGGAGTTTAACTTGAACTAAATTTGTTGAGTGGAAAAAATCAAGGAAGAAAATCCCTCTATTAATATTAGGGATTTGAAAAAACAAGCATTGAAAATTCTAGCTTCCTAGTTAGCAATCACTGATAGTGATGAGGAAGAAGACGATACTTCCATGAAATTTATCTCAGCTCTAGATTCAGTGAAATCGGAGAAAGAAGATCTCATTGAATATGAAGACCAAGATGAAGATGAAGCTAATAATACTATAGTGTTACGCTTCAAATTCAAACCTATATCATCCAATTTGAGTGCAAAAATATAAATAATATACATAAATTCTCCTATTTTTTATTATTACAATTAAGTGTGTAGCACAATAATACACACATTAAGTTTTCATTACAATTATTATTACACTATTTTATAACTTTGTGAAGACTATTACAATTATTAATTCGGAACATCATTTCATTCCCCTATTCTCCCTGACTATATTCTTATTTTCTGAAATGAATTATGAAACAAAAGGGTGAATTCAAATAGTTTAATAAAAAATATCATGACTAAGATAACGAAAAATAAACTACCTTAGCCTTCAACAGTGAAAAATAAGTGATTTATAAAATGATAGACAACATAAATTTTCAATAAACAATGGCAGCGGAATGAGCAATCCATTAGAATTAGAAGAGTCAAATAGATCATAATG
Source organism: Panax stipuleanatus (assembly GCA_020205555.1). Taxonomy (NCBI): domain Eukaryota; kingdom Viridiplantae; phylum Streptophyta; class Magnoliopsida; order Apiales; family Araliaceae; genus Panax; species Panax stipuleanatus. The sequence goes on from CM035123.1 coordinate 108,357,244, forward strand.
TCTACTATGTTCTCTAATTTAAAAATTCATCATCAAGATTTTATCAAAATGTAACATCAATGGTCATGATCATACCAATCAACAGTTACTCTTTGCATTTAGACCAAATAGAACTTTCACCATGTATTTTTGTCACACAAGTTAAAAACACTTAACAATTATATTATATTTGCACCCGGACAAAAGACATTCAACTGTAAGACCAATGATCATGATCATGTCAATCAACAGTTATCTTTGCACCCAAACCAAAGAGAACTTTCACCACATGTCCTTGTCACAAATGCTAAAGGCACTCAACAATCATATTGTCTTTGCACTCAGGCCAAATACATTCACAACAACTAAAATCCTGATAATTAGTATAAATAACAATGATATAAAGGATGAACATAAATAATAAGAATAATAAGATTTAGAAGATAAACATTAAAAATTTGCAATTTAATTTATTCAGAGTCAAGTAATGTCCAATTTGTCAACACGGTATCCAGATAATGTCCAATTTGTCAACACAATATTCAGAATATCGATTCGAGTTCAAAAATAATATTTAAGGTTCACAGTTAAAATATAACGGTTAAAATTCAATAAGAAAGTTCAAATCAAAAGGTATTAATAGATGAAGTTAGGGTTGAGCAAAAAACAAATAAAGTCGAATAATCGAATCGAACTGATTATTTTTTATCGAATTATTTCGATTATTCGATTATTTGGGTATATTCGGTTATAACCGTTTTATATTTTGATTTTCGGCTTCGGCTTCGGATATGGAAATTAGGCTATTTGGGTAACCGATTAACAGAATTATAAATTAAAAAAAAATACTATTTTTAAATTAGAATTTGATAGATTTTGTCATATAGATTATATACTTATGTATTGTTAATTTGAAATTGTTAAGCTAATTTATGAATTATTATGATTGCGGATTGTTGTTAAATATTGTTTGAATTTTTTGGGTTTGTAAAATTGAGTTCATATTTCGGTTATTAACCGAATAGTATAATTCGATTATTCGAGATTCGATTATTCGGTTAGTACATATTTCAGATACTTGTTCAGATAGTTAGTATTATCATTTCATAAATTTTCAATGTTTAATATGAAAGAGTGTAAAAATGAACAATACTTTATTATCATAATAAATTTAAATTTAAGAGTATGAAAGAAAATGATATATCTTACATTTAGCACACGATTAAATATTATTTTCTATGTAGTTCATCAACCTAAATAATTCTTGCACTCTTTTTGATATTTATTGATGCTTAAGGTAGTCTTTGAACAATTATTGCACTATTTCTGATTACACATGGCAAACGGGCGGGCCGGGCCGGGCCGAGTGCGGGCCGTTTTTGGGTCAGGCCAAAACAGCCCGGCTTTTTATGGGTTGAAAAGTTATGGCCCGTGGCCCAATCCGGACAGGGCCAGGCCGGGCCGCGGGCTTTTGCCTTTTTTTCTTCTTTTTTTTTTTGCAAAATTTATTTTACATAATCTTTTTATGTCATAATTTTGCAAAAATCAAGTTCCCTTAGCTTCATGAGTTAAGGATGTTTGTTAATGCTATAACAAAACAAATCGAACTCTTTTTTTGGAACAAAAAAGAAGGCAAATGGACTCTTTTTTTAGGAGCGGAGGGAGTAGGATTTAACATTTGTATGATTAACGTTTGGACGACTATTATACCTTACTAATAATAACATAATTGTTCAGTAGCACTGTTATCACTTATTCATATATTAGTTTCATTATAATATTAGGTTGGGACCAAATGTATGTTTACATGAATATTTGTTTCTTAATTAATGAAAACATACATTTTTTTGCGTTAATAAAATGTAAGTTGATTAAAAATATATGCTTACAAAATAATAGTGATATAAGAGGTTGAGATTAATTTGATCTAAAAAAATTTAGTCTCAAACAAGTAGTTGTTGTAGCTCAGTTGGTTTAACTCTTATTTAATAAGTTGGAGATCTTGTGTTCAACTCTCACAAGCATCATTGTTTTTTTTTTAAAAAAAACACATGAACGGGCCACCCGCGGGCCGAACCGGGTTAAAATGGCCCAACTTTACATGAACTGAAATAATAAAGGATCAATTACATATTCTAGTACATTTTTTAAAATAATTATAAAAACAGTACATAAATAAAATAATTACAAAAGTAACACATTTTTACATATTTATTTACAAAATTAATGCAATTAGAATTCCTTTAATTAAGGTGGGTCAATCGTCACTTTCTCTCTCGCAACTGCATTATTCTCAACTCTCTCGCCATTTTTTATTTCTCTCTCTCTGAAAGCTCCCACCACCCACCGGTCAAATGGCATCCAGAAATCAGCCGAAATATATAAGAGAAGCCTGCTTGCTCTTCTCCATCGCCATGTCTGTTTGTCCGTCTGTGAATGCTTTCAAGGAAGGAAAGGAAAAGAAAGTGAGAGATGGGAATGCTGCGGAGGGGAGTGGTGTATATAAATAAAGGTGAGATGATGATGCAGTGAAGTAAATATTTAGCAGGTGAAGGAGGATGTGGTTAATTGAAGGTGTTGCAGGCCGCATTAAAGCTACCCATTCGTTACTTATTTTCCTTTTGAAATACTACTAGTATTGCACTTGTGTGTTTGGACAATGTTTTGTTTGACTCTATCAAGTATCAACCAACTTGTGTAAAATAGGCAAAGTATTATTATGCATGGTTTTAGTGGAGTTTGAAGCATCATTCACAGGTGCATGTCATTTCTTCACTGAAAAGGCAAAGTTTGAAGCCCTTGCTGAAAGTAACCAAACCTTCATATCAAGGTAACCAAACCTTCATAACAAGGTAACCAATCCACCTACACACTTACAGTTTTTTCATAATGCAGTTGGTAACCAAAAACTTCATACCAAGGTAACCAAACTTTCATACCAAGGTAACCAAACCTTCATACCAAGGTAACCAATCCACATGTAGTTGGTAGCCAAACTTTTATGCAGTTGGTAGCCAAACCTTCATACCAAGATAACTAATTCAGTTTTATTATGTTACCTTCATAGTGCAGTTGGTAAAAAAATCTTCATACCAAGGTACCCAAACCTTCATACCAAGGTAACCAATTCAGTTTTATTAGGTCGGAGCTCTGAGTTTCGCCCTTATCTTTGTTTGTTTGTGCAGTGATTGTGGGATGTTCACAATTTATTTTGCGGAGCATGTCAGTCACCAGAAGTTTGCTGAAATTCCTAGTTCATTCCCCATTTCAAAGTATCGAAAGAAATTATGCACAAACATCAAACAATTAGAGGGATATGAGTCTGATAGAGAATTTTCAGGAAGATTTGTACCAGATTTTGATTAGTTCGGTTGTCATTGTCTTTTCCTTATAAATTGTGTTTCGTACATTGATTTTGTTGGATATTCATAACCATTTGTTATGGTAAGTGAGTTTTTAATGTTTGTTGCAGCTTATGTAAATGGGATTACATTTTTTGATTATATTACCAGTGATTTGGCATTGTTTATTGGTTCGTATTTGTTACTTATAAGTTGTCGATACATTGTTTGAAAGGTGCAATTCAGTAACCAAACCTGCATAGAAGGGTAACCATTTTATTTTTTATTAGTAACCAGATAGTTATAAGCTTGTATCAGGACAAATATCAAGTGTTAAATGTACATGTGAGAGTGTCCCATTTATCTAGCTGATGGATGCTTATAAATTACATACTTATAAAAATTATTTGAAAATGGTCCTGTTGGTAGCTAAATATGCATATAGAGGTAACCATTTTAGTTTTTGTGAGTAATTAAATATACATAAAAATGTTTAAGAGCAGTTTTTATCAGCTATTTCAGTTGAAATGTTAGGTTGGTTTCCAAACCTACATATAAGATAACCATTTTAGTTTTTGTTAGTAACCAAATAGTTATAAGCTTGTTTCTGGCTTGTTATCAAGTGTTAAATGTATATGATTTATTTATACTATGTCATCATGATGGAATCAAAAACTCCAATTAAGAGTTCCCATTTATATATATGATTGTCACTTATAGATAACATATTAAAAAAAAGATAGTTTGAGAGGTGCAGTTGGTATCCAAACATGCATATAAGGGTAACCATTTTAATTTTTGTTAGTAACTAAATAATTAAAAACTTATATCGGAACAATTATCAAGTGCTAAATGTACATGTGAGGGTTCCCATTTATCTAGCTAATGGATACTTATAAATTACATAGTTATAAAAGTTATTTGGAAATGGTCAGTTGGTAGCTAAATATTTATATAGAGGTAACCATTTTATTTTGGATGAGTAACCAAATTTACATAACAATGTTTCAGAACTTTTATCAATTGTTCAATGTATATGTTTGCTTTATATTGATAACTCATGATGGAATCAGAAATCAAAATATTAATCAATATTGTGCAACACAATTTTGGTTACTGTACATCATCAAAAATGTTACTAACTATCTGGTTAATGGTTACTCACAGTAAACAATAATACATTCTTGTACTTATACTCTTTTTGATTATGTACTATATCAGACCCTTTTTGGTCTTAAAATCGGTGGATTATTGCATGTTTTTTTGTTGTGTCCTTTTTCTTGGCACCTGCTACATTTGTTTTGAATTTTATTTTCAGATCCGTGCTTGTACCTCCCTATCTTTGGTCTTTGTGCATGTCCTTTGTTCGATGTCCACAATATATTATTTGATGACATCGTAAACAGTGAAGATCAATAGATTTGATGTCTCAACCTACAACACAAATTAAGTGTGTCGTTAGTATGTATAAATATTTAGTTTGTTTACATCGAAAGAATGATAGTTATACGTAATGTTGATCAGCATAAACAAGTAATCATAACATAATTAAGCAGTAACCAAACCATAATATGATAGTAACCAGAAGAGAATTTAATGGTAACCAAAACAGAAACAACATGTAATCAAACACGGTTTAGGTAACCTATGTATACTAAACAATTACACAGTAACTATAACAAAATATAAAAGTAACCATAAAATGAACACAATTTAAAATGATATGATAATAAACAATAATAATTTAAAATGCACAATATGATAGTAAAGCAAACTAGACCCATATACAATGCATTTTACATGCATTTTATAATCAGAACAATTAGTATAATGACTTGTTTACCAATTAAAGTCTAACAGTTGTATGAAGGTAACCAATGTAGTCAATAAGTAACCATCTATATAAAATAAATCAGTATAAAACACACTAATATTATACAGTAACCAAATCAACATTATATAGTAACCAAATGAATATTAGACAGTAACCAACATACATATACTTAGTAACCAGAACATAAACACATGTTTCATTGCATTTTACAGTCAAAACAACTAGTATAATGACTTTGTTACCAATTAAAGACTAACAGTTGTATGAAGGTAACCAATGTAGTTAATAAGTAACCATCAATATAAAACAAATCAATATAAAACACAATAATAATATACAGCAACCAAATCAACATTATACAGTAACCAAATCCATATTAGACAGTAACCAATATATATATATACTTAGTAACCAGAACATAAAACACATTCTTCATTTCATTTTACAGTAAAAACACTCAGTATACTGACTTTGTTACTAATTAAAAATCCAATAGTTGTATGAAGGTAACTAATGTAGTTAATAAGTAACCATCAATATAAAACAAATCAGTATAAAACACAATAATATTATACAGTATACAAATCAACATTATATAGTAACCAAATTCATATTAGACAGTAACCAATATATATCTACTTAGTAACCAGAACATAAAACACATTTTTCCATGCATGTTACAGTAAAAACAATCAGTATAATTACTTTGTGACCAATTAAAAATCCAACAGTTGTATGAAGGTAACTAATGTATTTAATAAGTAACCAAATCAACATTATACAGCAACCAATATGTATCTACTTAGTAACCATAATATAAACTATATTTTTTCAAATCAACATTATACACTTAGTAACCAGAACATAAAACACACTATACAACAACCAAATCCAATTTAGAAAATAACCAAGATGTGTCTATTTAGTAACCATCAATATTAAACACATTTGTCCATGCAGCTTACAACCAATACATTCAGTAAAAAATTCAGTAACCAAATCAATATTATACAGACACCAAATTAACATTATACAGTAACCAAATACATTGTTATTAGTAACCAATATATATATACTTAGTAACCAGTACATAAAACACATTTTTCAATGTATTTTACAATCAAAATACTCAGTGTACTGATTTTGTGACCAATTAAAGACCGAACAATTTCACGAAGGTAACCAATATATAAATATGTAGTAACTACGGGTAAATATATGCATATAAACTTGAAAGTCATATACCTCAGTATACGAATATGTAACCAATCAACAAATAACGAATTATTATAGTAGTTTTGTTTCTGGTTACTGATTGTAAATCGAAAACATTAACACATTGTCTTACTTACATATGTAATTTCGTAATTCGTGAACTCAGATTTCAAATATCCTCTTAATCTTCAATGTTCGGCTTCTCTGGAAACTTCGGAATCGATTGGAAACTCTGAAGTCGGCGGTTGATTTCGTCTTTTCAAATGTTGAATTTCGTTTGAGTTCATCTTCTCCGATCTGCAAAATTTGAAACCCTGTTTTCTTGTTATTTTGAATTTAGGATATTAGTTGGTTGTCTATATCAGAAATTTGATAACTGACGTGTAGGGCAGTTATTGTTTCTTAATTTTAGTCCCGTATTAATGTGTTGCGTTATTTTTGTAATTATTTTGTGACTGTACTGTTATTGTAATTATTTTCTAAATATTGTATACTAGTGTAAAGGACCCAATAATAAAACTCATAGCCCTCTTTTTTTTGATCGGGCCGGGCTTGTTTTTGTCAGGTCCATTTCTGATATTCATCGATACTTAATGTAGTCTCAGCACATTCATAGAGATACGTGCACTAAGTAATTTTTAGAGAATAAGATAAATGATGAGTAAGAAAGTTATAAAGTTATAAAACTCCTCATGCTAAGTTCTCTGTTTATAGTCAAAACTTAACCAACATTTACCGCACTACCGGCCGCCTGAATTTTGTTTGTCCTTTTGAACGTAATCATTGTATTTTTACTTATGTAATTTTGACAAGTCATTGCTATTATGTTAAATTAAACTAATCAATTGGCGCATCTACTGGACAAATATTTGCTCTAAACAACCGAAAACTCTGTAAACCCCATCCATCTCCATTTCTTTACTATTATATCAGATCATTCAATCAAATCACCACACTGCTCGCACCAAAAACCCTAGCAATCGTTTCTCTCCATCAATGGCCGCCAGAAGAGAGGTGTTGGAGTCAGTGTATTCAGTGTTATCACTGTTGTTCATACTACTGGCTTGCGTTGAGCTCTGCGACGCCGCCACCGTTGTCGACGTTTACCGGCTCATCCAGTACGATATCGCCGGCGAGCCGTTCGGATCGCGGCTGGCTTCCTTGAATCATCACGCTGGCTCTTCGCTTTTTGCTCCAAATACGGATCTCTCCCGTACAGTTGTCATACTACCAGTTCGTGAATTGAATCTCACTTTCATTCGAGGTACGATTTGTCCAAGCTTTCTGTTCAGTCCATTGAAGTTTGGAGTTGGTTAGTAGTGAAATTTGTGTATATTTGTTTGTTATTAGTGGCGATTTTAAAATTGAAGGTTAAAAAAGTTGGAGCTAGCTTATTGAATATTGAATTTGCTCTGAAGGATGGAAAAATGTACAAATCTCATTTTTTGTGCAAATTAAAGCAACATTATGTACGCAATAAAGAATTGATTACTAGTATGTGAAACATAGTTTTGAATTGCATAGCATGGGGCTATATTGGCTATATAATTAGTGAAGATATTGACAGAATAAAATTTTTAGTTAATAGACCATGAAATTCGATGTTAAAATTGTTGTTGGAAGAAGGCTATTGTACATATTTATATAAAAAGAGAGAGAAGGAGAGAAAGATATAGAAGCTCCCAGACGAATCCGAAGAACAAACGTAATACAAAGACTTGTGAGAACGAGACTCAAGAAGGACAAGAGAAGCCATGTCATCTGCCTCCCTATTAGTAAGTTTAAGGGAGAAACAACAGTTCCATGACATGTGTGATGTGTCCACCCTCCCAAATTGCAAAACAAGAAACCGGGAGTCCTGCCGAGACGAAAGATAACAGTGATGTGGACAAGTATCACAGAGAGAAATATCATGTCACTAACCTGAGAATGAACCAAGAATAAGAAGATGACACAGCCTTAAGAAATAAACTTCCAGGGGCTAGTGTTAGTGACTTATGAGCTCCCACCAAACAAAGTGGTCTCTCTCTTATAGGCAAGACTAAATTAAGGTGATCTTAACATCTTACCCGCAAGTGGGAAAATGCACATTTACAGCTATCTTACCTCTTTGCCATGTGGCCAAATATTGGATCCTATAAGGATTAACTCTAGAATTCCCCTGAAACCCCCAAGATAGATCCTACGAAGGAACTGCCCCTCACACCCCCACCAAAGAAGCATGTGAAAGAATAGAATGATTCTCTAATTTTACGACAATTGACAGCTAAGCTACACTTGGAGATATTTATCTTAAGACTAGAGATGCTCTCAAAAAATTGTAGAATTTTATTTTAAATTCTGTCAGAATGGGTTAAGAGGTTTTGGAGGGAGAAAGGTTGTTAAGATACTTCGAAAGTGTGCGATACCTATTACGAGATATGATCTTTTTTCTTGTTTCTTTATTGGCTTTTGTCGTGGTGTGTTTAGGTGTATTTTTTCTTTTGATAAAAGACAGTAGAAAGGGAGGACAAGGAGTCTTACAAAGAAATACAAGTGTGAAAAGAAAGAAAAGCTAATAAAGTAATGTCCGCCGGCAAGCCTAACGTCTTGCCTTAATCCTCTGAAGTAAGGATTTGGAAGCTTAGGTGCAAGAGTAACTGTAGTTGCTACGGCCAGAGGAGCTAGTCTCGTAACTGCGGGTAGTTCGAGTTCTAGTTCTTTACAAGACAGATGGAAACTGTAGCTAACAACTAACAAGTATGCCCTGAGTGGAATCTGAGTCTTCAACAGAACTCTATGAACAAGCAACTCCTCTAAAGCTCCCATAACCAATCCCCACAACGATGCTAGAAATGAAATTCTGTCCCAAAATAGGAAAAGAGAAACGGGAATCATTTAATATTCTAGCATTTCATTGGGTCTATATACTTCATAAAAAATATTATAACCAGCACACTTTCAAATAATCTGGGCATCCGTGAGTCTTTCAAAACTCGTTTTGGGGGTATTTTTGTGTCTTATCCTTGTAGAAATTGGAGAGCTTCCCTTTTTTGAGGAGTTCTTTTTTATTCCCACTTATAATAGTGTGGGTGAACTCTTTCTCTGCTATGCTTATATTATTTCTTTTTATCGAATAAAATTTCTTTCGTTTATCAAAAAATAATCTGGACAGAAATTGATATAAATTTATAGGTGATTGAGATTTCTAAAATATTTACAAATCTATAAAACATTAAAAGATTGCAAAGAAGGGAGTTTTTTTTAATGGTAACTTCATATTTAGATATTCTAACGGAACACTTCTCTCTCTCATTCGGAAACAAAACAATTGACACAATTTTGTTGGTTATATGTATTTGTCAAATGTAGAAGCTTCTTGATTCCTGAAGGATTTTCCTCATTCCTGCCTAATGATTGTTCAGTTTCACGTTCACCAGATAGTCACTCTTTTTTGACCTTCGAATTTGGCTGGAAGGTTCTCTCGAAAGTCTTTCTTTTTTCTTTCTCAAATTCTCATTGGTCAAACTATTAATTTCATTCATTTGGAAGGCAAAGAATTCGTCTAATATAAGAATTTTTTTTGATGCTCTCTCATTGAAAGTCTCAATGGAACTGAGTTACTCTAGATCTGTATACCGTGCAAAGCCTTGTGTGCCTTGTTGTTACTGTAATGTCTATAGCTTGAGGTTTGCATCCAATCTCAAATAATATCGTTTCTTCAAATTCTAATTCCTCCAGCGTCCAACTTGATATTGTAGTATACTCGACCATCCTAGGGTATTAGCTCAATGCTTTGGGATTGAAGGAGCAACAAAGAGAATATGTGAATGTTGACTCTAGTTCTGATATTATCTCAATTGCTTTATTGTAAGGCAGCTTTAGTGTTTAATGTGTAGGGTTTTGGGTAAGGACCGGGTTTGTTGTTTCTTTGTGGAGGAATTGTCCTATGGCAATGTAGATGTTTTGTTATTTTATGGGGGGGGCTTATAGATAAAACGGAATGCATACAATTTCTGTGTTTGGTCATAATATATTTAGTTATATTTAGTTATAGTTTATGTCCGTGTTCTCCTTCAGCTTCTGCAATGGATACTTTTAGGTCTAGTCATTTAAAATTCACCAAGATTTTTGAGAGTAGGTGTAACACTCCAGTCCCACATCGAAAGATATGGGAAAAATTTATTTTTACTTAAGGAATTAAGTTACTACCAATAATACCTTCAGTCATTACCTTTTGGGTGAGTCTGTGGTGGACTAAGATGACCCAAGAAGATCCTATTAGGTCAATGGTTTAAGGTCTTATTTGGATGGATTTGATTCGTTCCGGATTCGGGATTTGACCCGAGTTGTTTCATATGATATCAGAGCAGGCTCTTGAAGGTTCGGGTCGGGTTATCTAATCGGGTTGCTGGTGGTTAATATCCCACAATGGAGAGAAGGAGGTCCGGAGGTGGGGACCCGAAACCAACCGGTATTATCCCACAATGGCTAGAGAGGCAAAGATATGTAGACCATGTGTGTGATCAGTTCTGACGGGGACGCCAAAAATTTAAGTGGGGGAGTTTGTAACACCTCAGTTCCACGTCGAAAGATATGAAAAAAACTTGTTTGTACTTAAGGAATTAAGTTACTACCAATAGTACTTTCAGTCATAACCTTTTGGGTGCGCCTGTGGTGAGCTAAGATGACTCAATAAGATATTATTGGGACAGTGGTTTAAGGCCTTATTTGGATGGATTTAATTTGATTCGATTCCGACTTGGGATTTAACCCGAGATTTGACATGGGTTGTTACAGTAGGTGTTGTATTAGAATTCTTGTAGTTTTCAACCTTTTACAGTTAGTGCCCCCCTAAAAGCTACTCAATTGACTCTCTTCAAAATATTATTGACATGTCATTAACTTGCAAATTGACAATAAATTTACTATCATAATTGATTGGTTTGATCTTTATATAAAAGCAAACGTATCAGAATTCAGAAATGAAACTACATAATCAAAGCTAAAATACACCTATGGAGCAGTTGATGTTGCTAGAATTCTTGTATTGCAATTATGATATTATTATTTATGGATGTGTATGATAATTTTTGATGTTAGTGTCATGAACTTGTTTTTTTATTTCCCTCTACTAGAATACCTGGAAACAACAAAAGCAGGACTCTGTAACTTTTTGCAACCCCCCCTCTTTTTTCCCTCAGTAATGTCTGAATTATGTGGACACTCTAGTTTTCACTTTCACATTTAATTTTATCAATGATTTGTTTTTATTTTTTAGTTTTACTTGCTATTTGCGGAAGTCTCGTGCACCAGGAACAACAAAGATCTACAAATGAAATTATACAGTTCTGTTTTGGCTTGGGATAGGGGTGCTTTTTGTTCAGATGATTCCTAATTAGCTCACAGAACCATTAAGTAGTTTATTGTTATATTTCTCCATCTATATCTGATATTATTTTTCTTGCTAACCATTTGGCACTATGACAGAGTATATTGGACAGAAAAAGCCATTAGGGGGATTGTTACTTTTACTTCCTCGGATATTTAGTTCTGAGAACAAAGACAGCGTGGAAAGTGACCATAATTCTGGAAAGGAGCTTATAAGAAATCTACTGGTGGAGCTTGAACGATTACTTATACATGCCAACATACGCGTGAGTGGAATAAGTATCTTCCTTATTTTCTGCAATCACATGATTCTTATTGTTATAATTAAACCTAGCGTTTGTGCTTGTGTTTTACTCTGTTTTTATCTTCATTGTTTGCCACCTGGAGGTGCTCAATGATAATATTTTAGTACTCCTTCCTCAACCTTTCATTCTCTGATTTACATGCTTTTCGTAGATAGTACTAGATTATTTCTTACGTAATTCAGATATTCTTACGTATTTGTAAAAAAGTGTTTTGCCAGTGTCTTCTATTGGAACCTGCAATTTTCTACCTGTCTTTTGGAAAGAACATGAAGTATTATTTCGTTCTGTGTTGGCAATGATTTACCACTCGACTGCCATGATGAAAGTAGTCTTTTTGTTGTATGCCTAATTTGCCACTCCTAAGAGATGCAGAGATGCTTTGCATCAAATTCAAAGGATAGCATTGGGAATTTTTAATATTGACTTGGAATTTCTTCACGTTCTAGCTTTCCAAAATTTTGTATTAGTTATAATGAGATGATATTATTTTTTATTACAGTATCCGGTGTATTTTGCTTTTGAGGGTGACGATATTGATGCTGTGTTAGCTGATGTCAAGATGAACGATGCTACAGGTCAGCCTGCAACTGCAACAACTGGCGGGTTAGTTGATAAGCTTCCAATTTTGCATAGTGAGAAATCATCTTATTATTGCTTTATGACTATAATTATTAAGTTTAGATAAGTTTGGGTTTATTTTATATGCCATATGATATCTGATACTTCTTGATCACTACTAGTTAGACACTCTTATTATTCATAATAATTATCGCGGTTTTGACTTATCAAAAGATAATCCACAGATAGTTATTCTTTCTTCAGTTTTTGTATCAAACAATATTTAATATTCAATCCTGAAGTTTCTTCTTTGGCACACAAAAGGAGAGGAATAGATCAGGGTAACTTTCTAGCTCAAATTTGGATTATCATTGTTTGGTTGATTCCTTTTGTTTTCTTCTTATTTTTCTTTCTTCTATTTTTCTTGTAATTTGGATACCCCTCCAGCCCCCATTAGCTGTTCCATTGTATGTCACATATAGAGAAAATAAAGTGGAATAGGGAAATCTGTTTTTATTTGTTTCTGAGTTTTTTTGCCATCATGTGTCTAATTATCGACTCTGTCAACTGGTACTTCAAAAGAGGAACTGGTACACTGACTTTTGCATAAGCTTTTTGGGAGATTAGTTTGTCCGTCTCACACAAAAGTAATCTGTGTATTATACTTTTTTGTGATGGGAGAAAAAGGCTCTCCTTTTGCTATATAGTTTCTCTCTTGGTGTGGAATAATTTACATTTTTTTTTTTTTTTTAATAAAAGACTTGGATCAAAAAAGATAAATAGAAATTTAAGGCCTTGAACAACTTCTCAAATAAAATGTACTTGCATATTTAGAAGTTTCTTAGCATGATGGAAATTGTTCTTATTAATTAATAACATGATTTATAGATTAATTCCAAGGGAGGTGCAACCAATATACACATGACAACTTTTTCCGGATGTGATCCCATGATTTCCAACCTAATGGTTCAATCAATGTTACCTAGATCGTGGTTCGATGTGGTACATTGAACGAAATTGGGAATGGAAAACATCTTTTTTTGTGGTACATAATACAATAGGGGTAGGTTTCTTCGAGTCACTTAATTAGTACGTATTTTATTTATTCGGAACAGAAAACACTCTGGGAGATAGTAAAAAATAGTGGAGTTTTATTTAAAACTGGTTGAGTTGTTTCTAAGTGTAGTGTTACAACAATTACATTTTCAATAAGATTATGTTATGCCATCGCTTACTTGACCCCATAAAGCGCTCATTTGGCTACATTAGTTGGCATTCCCTAGAATCTTATTTTACATATAAAGGTTTCTAGTAGTGTTCTAGATTTACTCGTTTGATTATTATACTCAAGTAAAGTTGTATTAATGCTTGTGCAATCGAAGGTCAAGTAAATATGGTATAAAAAATTGGGATTTCCACATCTTATGTTTTGAAGCATAAATGTAACGTGTTTTGGAACGTTCTTACCATTTGCTACCAATGACGCTTGTCGTTTTTTGTGCACATCATAATTTGTACTTTAACAGACAATTGTATTGTAGTTTTACACATTAGTTCTTCTTTGATAAAAAAATAATGGGTTGATGGGTAAGGATGTGTTAAGACGAAGTAGCTCAAAACCAAGATTCAAAATAAGTAAAGAGAACTAGTCTTCTGAACGAGGTTTATAGAGTAAGAAAGCGAAAAGGATATAGAACTGCTTTTTCTCTCTTTAAATGAGATTATGCTGTTTACTTGTTATCCATCATATAATCTCGTATTCATGTTTATGTTATACTTCTACTGTTCCAAACTATAAGACTTTCTGAAGTAAATTTGAGATATTTTTAAATTTAAAATTAATATGAATTTATTTATCTTTAGGCAATATTATTATTAAAATTGTAAACTATCTAAAAAGTACTACTAATTAGAAGATATACTGTTTTCTAAAGCTACATGAATCACATCAATTTTGAATTTTAAATATCTTAAATTGACTTTAAAATGTCAAAATTGAGCTTATTTTTTTGAGTGGAGGGAGTACTTGATAGTTGCTTTTATGTGTTATTTTTTTCCCCTTCCGTAGATGAGCAGTGTAACAAACATCTTGTTGGCCATCTTATATGAGTGTATTGGCAAATATCAACTTTATTTAATTATTTGTCATGTGTATTGGCAGATATCAGCTTTACTCCATATAAATATACTTGCCTTTCTTAGAGTGGGATGTTCCTTTAAGATGCCAATAACACGGTGTCTTTATAACTGTCAATAGTTTATTAGTTGCATGTTTGCTTTCTTAATATTTCAGGTACAAGCTTGTTGTCACTGCACCTGAACCTAAGAAACTTGCATCTCCCTCCATCACAAATATTCAGGTTGTGGTTCAGGCAGTTTGGTTGTTTTTGTTTTGCATTTCCCCCCTTGTATTTCTTTTGGAGTCGTTAGAGTCATGATGAATCTGCAAGTTAGCTAATATTTATCATGTTTTTTATTAATACAAGTTTGGAACCCATGCAAGGCACGATCTATCTTTCTTATAAGTTTCTTGTTTTTCTGTTTTTTTTTTTAATTTTCATGGCGATTGGAATTCATTTTTATTTAGGTTCGTTGTTTTTTTCAATTATCTACAACTTAATGATCAATTAAATTAATTAAAATGCAGGTTCCTCTTTTAGATTATTATTATTATTATTATTATTATTGTTATTATTATTATGATTATTGTTATATATATACACACATGTATTTATATATCCACCCACGTACATATAATATTATTACCATTTTTTTATTACTTTATTTATTTTTTTAGTTTGTTTCATCAAATGATGTCATGCTAAAATTAATAGGCGAATATGATAGAAACTAAGAATGTGAATATCATTAATTATAGTCCCTCTGTCTCACAGTAAGTATTATTATATTATATGTGATTTTTTAATAATATAGAACTCTAAATTGAAGTGATTTTGCAATATATATATTAATTGATATAGTAGTACTATATACGAATATGAAAAAGTAATATAATCCGATTGATATTCATTGTATTTGAACATGTACTATTATTATTATTATTATGTAATTTGTATTTGAAAATTATAAGTTGATAACTAAATTACTCTTGAGATGACCAACCAAATTAATTTTTCTTCTCTTGGCTTGTTATATACTTGTATTGATTTTTTGACATCGATTGAAATGTTTTGAATTTTGCACATATGCTTAGATATTCCTTTCAAGCTCATTTAGTTATAAAGCATACATTGTGCAATCAACTACTACTAATTGCTTTGAGGTTGGATGTTTGTTTAACAAACTTCAGGTGAATTTTTGGGGACATTTAAATATTGTTTTTATGCTCCCTTCATGCCAGGATAAAAGTCCTTAGTATTAGTTTCAAGTTAAATGTCTATTTTTCTTAAATAATTTATTTTTACAATAATTTTCCTATAATACTCTTAGTATTAAATGTCATATTTCTATTTTCTATGCATATTTATTTAGTAATATGGACAATTTTGTCATTTGACTCTCTTTCTTAATATGCGCAAAAAGTCAACCAGAACTTTTTTCCTGGGACGGAGGGAGTATTATTTTTTACTTTTAGATCATTTATTAACCCAATGGGAGTTCATAATACCATAGTCTTAATTGTAAAATTATAGTTAGATGACTTAGATCGTATCATGTACATTCGTTTGTATATTTGGTAAGGGGTCATGAATAATTAATCATGACTTGCTGCCTTCTATGCTAGCTTCATTTTTCTCCATGAATATATTGGATTTCCATATTGCATCATTTGTTCTAACCTATTAGTGCTTCTATTTAATTGAAGTTGCTTATAAGTTAAATGGTTGTTGATGTCAGGGCTGGTTGCCAGGACTGAAAGCTGATGGAGATTCACACCAACTCCCAACTATTGCCATAGTGGCATCATATGACACGTTTGGGGCTGCACCAGTATATAATTAAAATATTTTTCTCCACTTATATAGTTTCCATGATCTTGGGAAAACCTTAAAATTCTTTTTCTTATTTTGTAGGCATTATCAGTGGGAAGTGATGGCAATGGTAGTGGCATTGTGGCACTTCTTGAAATTGCTAGGTTATTTTCTCTACTTTATTCAAATCCCAAGACAAGAGGGGGATATAATTTACTCTTTGGGCTGACATCTGGTGGACCTTACAACTACAATGGAACACACAAGGTGCCTGGCTTGTCCAGGGAACTATTTTTTTTTCTCTTTAACACACATATATGCATATATAGACGTAGATATAATTGGGATATCATTTATGTTGACAAATATTGGTATCAGCCACTTAACTTTATTTTTTGTTACACCAGTGGCTTCGCAGTTTCGATCAACGCTTGCGTGAAAGTATTGATTATGCTATTTGCCTGAATAGCATTGGTTCATCGGACAATGAATTATGGCTTCATGTTTCTAAACCTCCTGAAAATGCCAACATTAAGCAAATTTTCGAGGTAAATAAAAGTTTCAGGAGAAATTTTGATTTATTCAATGATTTTCTGCATAGCCACTTGTAAGTTTAACAGGTTAACTTTTTTGCAGGGTTTCTCTAATGTAGCAGAAGAGTTGGGGCTTAAAGTTGGTCTTAAGCACAAGAAAATAAATATTTCAAATCCTCGAGTAAGTAAATTAATTATAAGGTTTTAACTGTGAAGCTTAGACCATGGAGAGCTTTCTTTGTAGTTAAGTATTGCACTAGTGGAACATATTTACATTCATTTTCAACCATTGTCATCTTCATTCATTAACAAACAACATTCATGCTCAATGCTTGTATATTGTGACTAATCAGTGCATTTTCGTTATTCAATGTGACTTTTGTTGTACTGCTAATTAGTACTGTTTATTGAGATGTTACTGAATTAAGATGGACGAAAGTGTTAACTTTTCCATTACATTTGTAGTAAGATTCTAGTATTTAGTTTTAGTGCTAAATCTTCTAAATGATGTAGGTAGCCTGGGAGCATGAACAATTTTCAAGGCTGAGAGTTACTGCAGCAACACTTTCTGAACTTCCTGTTGCACCTGAACTGCTGGAAAGTACTGGAGGCCTGTCTGATAACAGGTCATGATTTATAACTAATTCCTCTTTGCGACTTTGCCTTATTTTTAGAAGAGTTCTGTTTAAGATGACCATTTGTTGAAAGCTCTGTTTCCTTTCAGACATTTTGTCAGTGAAGCTGCAATTATTCAAAGTGTCTCGTTAGTTGCTGAAAGTCTAGCGGTAAGGGTTTTATATCAGTATTGTCTTGGTGATTTGTTTTGGTCTTGTGATATTGTGGAGACGTGCACACACACACACACACAAATACTTGGACATAAGCGGTGACTTATCTACGATATGAATTTGCATAAAATTGTAATTTGCATCTGCAGTCAAAATTCTTCTATTACGTGTATGCAACATATCTGCAGTATGCCTTTGAAGATAGTTCAGTGTTATATGCTAAACTTACTCCGCATTACCGATGATTATTTTTTCCTAATTGTATGTTACATATCCACAGCATGCCTCCTCAGATGTTTGAATTACTATATTCTAAATTTTTAGTTGGGTTGTTTCAGCTGTACAGCCTATGGTAAGACTGATTCATCTTTTGAATATAAGAATGAGAGAGTCTTCAGGTGTTTAGGAGGTCATGCATAACTCGTTTGAATGCAAATGGTTTAAACCACCTTGAAAGATTTAAACATTATGAAGTATGTTACATTACGGATAGACCATGTATTACATACATGATCTTCTGCAAACTGGTTAGTTTTCCGTAAAATTGAACATTGGGCTCCATTAAGATAATGATGTCGGATTTTCATAGGGATTGGTTGGTGCTGTTTCACTAGTGCCTATATGATGTTTTAATAATGTTTCTTTGCTTTCTATTGTATTTCTTTCGGGAAAACTTATTGTTAGTCCAACTTCTCTTACTCTTACCTTAATAAAGTCTTCTTCAATTATCTAAAAGATATTATAGACATATAAATATATATATATATATATATATATATATATTATGTATATGTATTCATATAAATAGTTACATTCATGAGAGTGTAGACACCTCGTTCAGGCTCTATAGATTGCAGCACCTGCTTGAGAGTATTTTGGTAGTTGTTGGGAAATGGTTGAGGGGCTGAGGGCAATTCATCGGACCGTCAACTAAAGAGTGTACATTCATTGTTGCATGTATATAATTATTCAACTTTGCATTGTTTGTAAACACGTATATTGAAGTTCTTCATTGTTGTTGACATTTCACATTATTCATCCATGAAATTGATAATCTCTTGTATATTTTACTATAACTTTCGATAATTCTGAATATAATATTTTATCTAATATTTTCCAATTCTCTAATGAGGTTTTCCTTTCTCACAGAGGCATATTTATAGCCAGCAAGGAAAAAATATTAAAGTATTTGAAGATAATAGTAGTTTAGCGGTTAATCCTTCATATATACAGTCGTGGTTGCACCTTTTATCAACCACCCCTCGAGTGGCACCATTTCTTTCAAAGAATGACCCGCTTGTCATGGCATTGAAAAAGGTATGATAATGTTATACTTTTTTATACTTTGTCTAGTTGTAGGATTTGTTCCTTTTTACTATTTTAATTGGTCTGTGTTAGTGGCACATAACTGCAGATTTCTGCTGGAAGCTTTATTTTTTCTTTTAGCAATAAAGTATTTTCACTGGGCTCGTACATGATGGTGTATACAACACTATCTATATCTACCTCCCTAATAAGGAAAAAAGTATAATGGGCCCAAATCAGACAACAATTCAATAATGTAAAATTTCTGCAATCTTTTTTTTAGACTTCCTACCTATAGCTCCGTTTGTTTAATTATCTCGTTCCAAGTGCACCAAAAGAAGATAAAATGGAGCTGATTCTTATGTCTTTCTTTCTTTTTCTATGCACATGTAGAGATCAAGTTAATAGTAAATCTTGTTTGGATCAGACTGTAAGTCAGAGTAATACTTGGGGTCTCAACTCTCAAATGAGTTCCCAAAATTGGGTTTCTAATACACGTGTCATGATTATTGGTTGCTCAATATATACATTTATTACACAGGACCTATCATAATGTTAAGCAACCAATTTAATAATGACACATCTATTTGAGACCCCAAATTCGGGGACTCATTTGGGACCATTAGCATTAATGCAAGTCATAACCCAAATTGTACCAAATCAGACGACAATTATCAATTTACCATGTATAGCATCGGACTATTAGTAACTAAAAAAGTTCAATGAACTAACAATAATATTTATTTCTTAGATCATTACAATAATATGTAATATAAGATAAAGTAATTCGATAACCACTAATAGGGGTGAGGGGGGTTATCAGGCAAAGCTCCTGGTAAATATCTAGGTTTATATCTGCAGATAGGTTGATTCTAGAATATGCACCCATGACCAAGCATTCAGTAAGTGAGAACTTAACCATCTTTGATAACCACTAGAAAGTAATTTTTCAAAACTAATATTTCTTTTTTTGGGAATGGTTGGTTCGAAATGATTATATAATCCATTTTCAATGTCAATTTATAGTTGGCAAAAATTTGATAATGGTTCTTACATTTATTTAAAATTTATATTCTAATATATTACTTGACCCTTGTTAATTGAAGTCAAATAATTTAATATACCTAATAAGAATTTCTTCATTAAGCCCTAAACCATTAATACAAGAAAAGGAAATGAAAAGGCTTTATATGAAGGTTTTATCTTTGACTCCATATTTCGTACTTTTGAATCATCATCATATAGTCATCAGTCTCTAATCTTCTACAACTTTTGAATATCATCACAAAGTTGTGACCCTCCTTCAAGTAAATCATCTTGATTATATTCTTCCCTCTAGATCTCTTTATTCATGTGACAGGGATAGATCTAGAGGGAGATTTTACTTTTACTTTTTTTTAGGTACTTTTTTTTGTTGTCATTTTTGTTTGTATTGCTTGAATATTTCCAGTTTCATCAACTTTATTATGCTCTATTGACAGGAATTAGCAGATCATACTGTTGAGGTGAATATGCAACATGAGGTGCTAGATGGGATGTTTACTTTTTATGATTCAACAAGTGCCAGGTTGCACATTTATCAGGTTTGGACTCTCTATGTGGGTGTGTACCGTGTGAGTGCATTATGTGCGTGTGTTTGCGTTGCATGTTAGTGGTTGGTCTAAAGTACCCTTCTGCCACTGGTTCTGTTTTTTTTAATGTTGTCATATTGTTCAATGCAAGACCTACTCTAGATCGGTTTCTTCCGATTGTTCCAGCTAGGGATACTGGTAACCTAGTTTGTTTTGCTATAGAATTTATGTTAGCCTGTTAGATTCGTTTACCAAGTCAGACTTTTGTGTTAATAATATATCATTACAGGCAATCACTGACCGAGATTTTATCGTTATAATTACACCAATAGAACCATTCCGTGCTCTATAGACATAACCTATTTTATGATCAATTTATATTTTAAAAACAAAATTAGAACATGATTACTCAACGTGTGTTTCTGGCTAAAAAAGATTTTAACTTTTTAGATTTGTTACTGCAGGTTGCCAGTGTGACTTTTGATTTACTTCTGCTTCTAGTTTTGGGATCCTACTTGATCGTCCTTTTCAGTTTTCTTGTTATCACAACCAGGGTAAGATTTCACTTGTATCACTACATTTGCTTAAATTGTGGATGAATCTTAATGAATAAATGAATACGGTTTATTGTATTTTTTTTTTAGGAAATATATTTATTCTTGAAAACTGAATAAAAAATTTGAAGGACAAACAAGAAAATAATTAAGCAAACTAATGATATTGCTCAACAGGGTCTTGATGATCTCATCAGTCTATTTCGTCGTCCTCCCTCGCGTAAAGTGAAAACAGCTTGATGGTTGAAGCAGAGTTTCTTAGCATCGAGCCTAGCACTATGCATTAGCTTTCTAGCTTAATCCGAAATCATCCTTGGACTAGTTATGTGATAATTTTTGCCCTTTTGTAGGTTAATTTATTGTTTCATTTTACAGTTTCTTGTAAAGTAGACTCTACCTTGAATCTATTATGCTCCAGGTATTGATCAAAAAAGATTTAAGCTCGAGGTATGCCACTATTCTTTTGGTCCCATCAATAAAAGGTTAACTTAGGATTTTGCGAAGCAGGTTAATTTATTTCCGTACTTTTTAAATTATAAGATCATCAATATCGACTTTCTAAAAAACAAGTTCAAATATTTTCAAGTTTAAAATTAACATGAACCAGCACTACTTTTTCAGATAAAATCAAATGAATTTATGTTAATTTTAAAATGTTTGAATTCGACTTCTATAAAGTCAAAATTGAGTATATCACCGCTCGGAATGTATAAATCATGAATAAACATCGAAATGCAAATTTCATTGCCATAAAGGCTACAAGCCGATCAAAATTCAAAACCAGACATAATTTAGACGAGTTATTCCAACATCAAAGCCAGTGTCGAGTGATATATCTATACAATATGGTCTTTATACAAGCTTGTAGCTGGTCAACGTCTAGTTAATGTAGAGAAATTCAACTCCTTTCTTCTGTAATTTGGGTGGACAGAAATACAGGTAAGTGAACCTTTCAATTAGTCAGGATTGATGACCATGTAACAGTGCTCGATAAATGATGTCAATGAATTGGTTATCCTGTCACAAACAAAAAGATAATCAGGCAAGTATGAGACCAGATAAATAGGGTGCCATCCTGCTGTTGGGTGCTCTGTAAGACTATTTGGGATTCAGTCATTGAGAGGCTTGAGAATAGTTTTGGGGGATGGAAAAGGGGTTACTTATCTAAAGGTACGAGGTTAGTGCCAATTAAGGGAGCATTTGCTCAGAAGCCTAACATAGGTATTCGGAGGTTCTTTTTATAGCAAAGTATTTTTCTTTTTGGCTGATTGTTTTGCCTTCCATTTCACCCATGTGGGTCTGTCCTTATTTTTGAGACTTCGGAAGCAATCATTTATTTCTCAAAAAAAAAAATACTGCAACATGAAATGAAGTAGCATAGTCAGAATATTACTATCATATAATAGAAAACTTTCTTATAATGAAAACTACATTATAAAGTTTAGAGAAAGTTATTTATCCTTGAAGCTATTGAACGAGAGTAATGCTAGGTTGCTATGATTTATTTTTCTCGTCTCTCTTTGGACTTCTGCTACAGGGACTTTTAGAGGTATCTCTGTTAATAACGTATGTCGAGACTGGTGGGCTTTACTTTTTTAAGTGCTTTCTTGTGTTCGCTATATTAATTTGTTGAGCGTGGACTTCTTGTCTGGGTATCCTTTCTTCTCTATAAATAAAACTTCTTATTTTTATCAAAAAATATTATAAAGTTTACTTTAATACACGATATACATATCTATATTTATCCTTAAACGTCAATACTCCATATTCTTTTTGTTGTCCTTCCAATAAGTTCAAACTAAACTAGAATTTGTTCTTTTTAAAACAGATAATCAATTAGTTCTTTCTAAAACTAATTATCATCTACATCAATTTGAAGCCTCTGAAATGTGCTTTGTGAGGAGAGTGAGTGGCAAAGATAGGAGATTGTTAACTGGGCATGGACTTCTAAATTGTTTATTCTATACACCAAGATAAAAACTTAGAAATTTTTATTCAGAAATCAGAATTCATAGCCAAAATCAAGCATGCAGTAGCAATATGCTGTGGAACTAGACTGTATATCACCAAAGCCATGAAAGTGCATACAAAACAAATCTTGAGAATATAAGGACAAAACCATCGAACTGTTGCCTATGAGAGAAATACTGGTAAGTGTTACCTATACCAGGGGAAGGAAAAAAAAGGGACACATACTGGATACCAAGAAGAAGAATAAGAACAACATAATGAAGAAGTAGCTGTAAATTCCAAAACACATACCTGAGCAAGCATCAGAAGTGCATCACGGACTTTCTCTCTGGTGATAACAGGTCCATAATTTGGAGAAGGCATAGAACTAGGTGTCAAAGACGGTGGGGGAGTAGGTGGTGGAAATGGTTGAAGCAAGGGAGCACCATATGGACGTTGTAGATTTGCAGGAGGATGAAGTGGAGGAACAGTAGGCAAAGATGAAGAGACAGGTGGGATCATCAGTTGAGAAGACGGAGGACCAAAAAAGGTAGAAGGTTTCACCAGATTAGAAATCCGGTTGCTACTGTGGTTGGGGTCCTGGGTATCAAGAAGAGACATTAAAGGAGTAGATGTTGAAAGAGGAGGTTGTGTCTGGACGGTTGTTATGGCTGGAGAAATGACACTGGGTGGACGAATTGGAGGTATAATTGCAGATGATTGGTAAAGCTGTCCTGATATTGCAGTATTTGAAGCACTCCCAATTGTCATGGCTGACTGCAAATAATGGTTTCAAAGATTTTATAATGGTAACATGGAAGAATGTCGCAAAAAGATACTGCTACAAATCAAAACAAAATCACATGACCTAACACATGAAAATGTAGAAGAAGACTCCCACCAAGAATAAAAATAAAAAATTTAGTACAAAGACAATAAATCTAAATACTAGCAGAAGACTGAATTAAAGACATGCAGCATAAAGTTCAATTAGAAAATGCTGAAATTTGCAAAAGTGAAACTTTGATATCTGGAGAGAAAAAAAAATTCAATTCCACACAAAAATATATCATTAAGGTATTTTAATGAAGATCAACCCCATGTTCATTTAAATGCCTCTACAGAAATAAAGTTCTGATTTCTTCATACGAATTTAGCACCTTTCAAACATAAGGAACACCAGAAACTTCATAAAAATTAGTGTCAACCATCCTACCATGGAAAACCTTATATACAGAGGCGGAAGGAGGGGGTCCGTCCACCCTGGAATCTCCGGGAGTTATTGGGTTTCCTTTCCCTTTCTTTTTCTTTTATGTATTTTCCTTTCTCCTTTTCTTTTTTCTTGCTTTTGCTTTATCATCAAAGTAGAACAGAAAAAGGTGATAGCAATTCTCTCTGTAAACTAATTAAAAATAAAAAGCTAAAGAAATAAAATAATTTTTTTTGGATCCCACTATAGTGAGCATAAGTGCACCATAGTTATATCCTATCAAGATTATTAAATCTCTCTTCTTCTTTTTTGTTTTTGTTGCTGAAATTCCTTCTTTCAAACTAATTAATCTTATGAACCACAATATAAGATTTTGAATATATAATATTATAATTTGTAATTTATCTATAAAAGTAGCTAATCACTTGACTAAAAACTTCAAAGTCTGATTAATAGTCTCATAGTTCGGGAGAAATTAAAAAAAATATAAATATATATATATATGTATTTAAAGTCATTAGACTCACAACTCAAAGGTTGACAAGGATTGAAATAGGATTTTGTAAAATACTATAATTGGGCAAAATGAATTTGAAAGAAACACTCCAAGCGTCAATAAATACTTTTTTTACTGATGTATTTTGACCCTCCTTTAAAAATGTTCTGGTTTCGCCACTGTTTATATAGAAACCTAAAATTATTTTTTTGAAGGCATATGTTGATAAATCATGTTGATGAAAGGAGAAACAAGCCAAAGTTTGATAGTGAGGAGTCACCATCATTAATTAAAATCACATTAGATGGCCAAACTAGTGTGCTCACAAATATGCAAGGAAGCACAGTGTTGGGTTGGGGAGTCACAAGGACACCTATGACGGGAAACCTAACCCTAACACATAAGAAAAAAAAAGATAAAAGAATAAGATATCAACGTGTTCACAGAAAATAATACATGCAAAAGTAGGTAGATTTAAAGATCAAGTCTACAAGCAAGCCTTTTGAAGAGAGAAAAATTGTCAACTCACTCGAGTTTAAATTTCATTTCCCATCAAATCAAAAGATGCGATTCAAAATTGAAGGAGATAAGGAGACTAGTCATATCGTATTCTCGACATATCTATGCAGAGGCAGTTGCCAATATTTGTGATTAAAGCTAGACTCTATTTATTTAGAGGAAACAAAAGTTTTCTGCGAAAATGACTTTCATAGTTTTCCGAAAAACGACTAATGCTCTAGCGGTAAGCTACTTTCTGGTAAACTAAGCTTAAATATGCATCCAACTTATTATGGGTTTCCATTGAGCACTTTTACTGTTTCTTAAAAACATCGAAATTTACGGAAAATGTTTCCCTAGAAACAACCAGATAACCAGATTTCAAAGATTTAGTGCTTGGTTGTCTTGGTTTCTCAAGAAATGAGACAAAAATCAATTAGAGATATATTAAACCACACAGTTTGCAATTTGACAAAATGGTAGAATGGAATAAATCCAAACAAGAAACATAATAAACCAACTGGATTGTCTATAAGAAAGTCTGCTTACACTGAAGAAGTTTACAAAAGATGAATCCTCAGGAACATCTGCAACATTGGGGGGGGCACTTGACGATGATGGCTCCAGAGGTCCATCCATTACAGCCATACTAGGAACAGCTTCCAGTTCTTCAAATTCACTGCAGCCAAAAACGAGTAAATTCTTTGGAGATGTGCTTGTTTTGCCATTTGTGAGGAGCTTGGATCGAGATGCATGCTAGCATGCTTTGTGGTCGGGCAATGAATATCAATTTACTTTGGGATAGAGTGTCGTTTTTTGCTTATCTTAGGGATCAATTATAAGTAGCTTTTCAAGGAATTTCATTGTTCAATCTTCATAAGATTGGCTGCAGTGCTCCATTATTGCATCCATGATTTTTTCACAAGTAACACTAGGGGTCTCAAATTTGGGGAGTCACAAATACTCAAATAGTGTAATTAATATATTGGTCAAATGCATCACTTGACTGGCTATGTAATAAAATAATATTACAATATTCACACTATTTGAGACCCCTAGCATTACTCTTTTTTCACTCAATTTATTTACCTTCTATTGAAAGTTTCTTTGGGGAGGATTCTTGTTTTCCACGTGTCATAATTTCTTATCACTTGATCAATAAAATCTTGTTGTTTTACCAAAAATCTCCTCAACCCAGTTGATATATTACCAATATTCATCTCAATCATTTTTGCCAATTAGTCCTCGTTGATTCTTTTATAGAAGAGATTGAAACCATATATCCATCTTACTGTTATTATTATCAACTAGGTTCCTGATTGTCCACTGTCTACTGTTATTATTATTAAAATATGTATTACATTATAAGAACAATTATTCAAGTTTAAGTAGGATTCTCTTATTACTTGGATAATATAGTTTTAGAAGGAAACAATTTCTTTACGATGATATAATTTTAGGGAAAAAACAATTTTCTTATGAAGATCAATTTACCTAATATTAATCTATTATTGCTAAGAACGTAAGATATAAGTATAAAATAACACATTCATCAGCCATACGATTCAATATTTAAGTCTAAAAATAAACTTTAGTTACTTTAACCAATAAATTATGTAAAAGTACAATTAAAAAAATCAACAATATAATAACCTATATGATTCGGTTATTAAGTCCAAAAATTGAAATTAACTACTATTGTAATACCTCAGTCCCACATCAAAAAATATAGGAAAAAATTGTCTGTGTATAAGAAATTAAGTTGCTACCAATAGTACCTTCAAGTCATGAACTTTGGGTGAGCCTGTGGTGGGCTAAGATGACCCAAGAAGATACTATTGGGACAGTGGTTTAAAGACTTATTTTGGATGAATTTGATTCGATTCAGACTTGGGATTTGACCCGAAATTTGTTCCGAACTCCGGATTTGACTCGAGTTGTTTTAACTATATTCAATAAAATATCCATTAAATTACTATAATAAAAGAAATATCATTATACAATATAATAATTTTACAAATATTGCTTCGCACGGGTTAGTGGGGTAATGAGCTTGTTTGAAAGAACAAGAACCAGTAATTAATATTCTCTTGATCAAACATAGGCATGTCCTATCTTATAGGATAATGGAGTATGATGCCCTCTATCTCTCATTGCATGACATTTTCAAAAATTTCTTTAACGCAAAGAACTAATTTGGTGTTGCATTAAATCTTAGATGCCTCATAAGCTGAAATTGATTGATTGATAACCTCAATCATAGAAAATGTGAAAGGATCAATCAGCTTGAGTAAACTATAAACACTACATAAAAAATTCCAAACTTCCTCAGCAAGCTTAATTACGAACCAAAGAAAAGTTTACCTTTTTGTTGAAGATACTTTTGACTTTGTTGGCACCTTGGAGTATGCACCGAGTATCCTGATCACAATACGAAATAGAGAATGTAATTATTTAATTGATAAGCTAGTTATGCACTTTAAAATGCTTCAAAGACTTTTATTAGCAACATGATCCTGATTAAAGAACAGACGAAAAATATTTAAGCATGAGAACGCTAATAAGAAACTCTATAGCCGAAGAAACCATGAGCAAACCTCATGACCGAATGCTTTATGTTAGGATCAATGGATGATCCTAAAAATGATTTGAATTAGTGTTGAGAATTCAGATTTACTGACAATTGAGTTTGGGGAAGGAAGAAGGCGTAGAAATTTAGAAGAATAGGGATACAGGGAGAACTTCTCTCACTATTCTGCAAATTTCATATCATCCTTAGGAAATGAATTACATGCTTATCTCAATATAACAACTAGATAGCTACACTTACGAGTCACTAACATGCTCATTCTGTTATCCTACTCCAAAACAACCTTGCAGGTGGATCATGTGAGGTAACACCAACTAAAGATACTCTACTAACAAAAAAAATAATAGAATTGCCTAAGGGTTGGGCATAACATTTTTCCCTTCAAGAATCCATGTCCTAGTGGATTATCAATTTTGTTGGGCTCTTTCCTTTGCCATAATTACTGTAATTGAGCTCTTCCTTTCCTTTTCCCCTAATGGTCAAAAACTAGTATCAATATCTAAGAGATCTGGGCATCATCATGCTCCAAGTATATCTTTGATCCATTAGTCAGTTTATACTCCTTGGTCATTTGCCTTTGTCACAAATAAGCTAGAATCTCCATAGCTTTTGATCGTTTGCTGGATACTTAGGCAGCTCAATTCGTCTTTCTCTTGTTGCTCTTGAGTGAAAGAGAGCTCATCATTGAACATCTCATATATTTTACCCTTCATGTACCTTCAAAAGATGCTTCATCCTTCAACCCACTGTGTTCAGGTCCCTTGTGTGTGGATGGATAATCTACACCCTGTGTATCCAATAACTTTCCCCTTGTATAAGAACAGTAAGGAATCCCATTTGCTGGTGTTCATCAAAACAGAGCATCATGCGAAACATTTGTGTGATGAATCTGGGTTGCATTAGCCGCTGAATTTTCTATTTGTAGTAATCAATCATCCAATATATTTCAATCAACAACGAATTAGAAAATTTGTTTTATGAATTATTTTGATTCTCACTTAAGTGACAAAAATGAAAAAGGAAGAAGATAACTTAAGGAATGGGCTCTGATACCAATTTGTTGGGATCAATGGATGATCCTAACAATGATTAGAATTAGGCTTGAGAATTCAGAATTAGATGGAGAGGTTTTTTGTGCCGGGGGGGGGGGGGGGGGGGGGGAAGGCCATGTGAGGTCACACTATCTAGATACTCAACTAACATCAAGACAACAGGATTGCCCCAGGATTGGGATTAACAGTGCCACATTCCATTTGGCACAGTTAAATATTGGACAAATTCATCAGGAACTCGGCAAAAATAACCATGCTATTTTCAAAGATGTTCTGGCATCTACCAAAGAAAACTATACTTTCACCAGTTCTGTTTCTTGTTTACAAAGTTTTACATTTTATTTGCAGAAGCTTAATACTCCTTGGTAATAGAACTACCTTTATAAGAACAATATGCTACAACCATAACTCAAGATTAAAATGATATAAGATATGACAAGAACAATTTGAAGTGTAAAGGCTGAGAACCTACTGATCCATCAAAATCCTATATACTTGTGTTAATAAGTTTGTCAAATAAGTCTTATTTGAATTTCCCAAAGATTTTCCTTATCTCGTTTGACCAAAGTTGCTCCTACAAAAGAATGCAATTCAGGAAAAGAATCTTTAAATCTAAAATGGTGTATGGCAGCATAAACCATGCAGTATCTGAACAAGTAACTGCAAGAAAGAAAAAAGGAAATAAAGACAGCAAAATGAGGTAGATATAATCATGTATAATGTATGTATATGTATCATTCAAGCGAAACCCAGTAGCTTATTTTTTTAACTTTATGTAGAATGTCATTCAACATTCAAAAACAGGTATGCTAAAATAATTCTATCCACCAAAGTTGTCTTCACAATGTTCTTGCTTACCTGATGCATGTTTATATATTGTCAAAGAGTCTAATGATGGAATATATACAAATATATATCACAATCTCAAGAAGATACAAATACAAGGGAATAATAATACCTGCTAAAGAGATTTGCTACCTCTTCACATTCGCGTGAATTGTAAAACCATATACCATTTACTTCTTGAGCGGCATTTCGATACAATAGATATGGAACCTGGACTTCATACTCAAAATCTCCCAAGAGATTCTCAACCAAATTATCTGTCATGTCAGAAGTTGACAACTCTTGGTATATACAGAAAAGGAAAATGCACGCTTGTAGAACAGGCATTATTCAACAATTAGAATCAAATAAATATATATTTACACTTTTTTTATATATATAAATACTCCCTCCGTCCAACATTATTTGCAACTCCTTTTAGAGCGTGGGCCAAGAATAAGACGCTCAGAAATAATAACTAAATATTATATTTGTATATATTGTAATGAATAAATGTGATATCTTTAAGTATATTATGAAGATTTTAAATATATAATATTAAAATATACTTTTGACGCATCTTAAAACCATTGCCGCACACTAAAAAAAAGAGTTGCAAATGATATGGGGCGGAGGGTGTATACTTTTACACATTCTTTCTGTAAGTACAACTCACATGCTTTTTACATTGAATGTAAGCTGATGCACAAATTTATTAAATGATTATTTTGAAACGAAAAAACAAAAGATTACTAACATTTTAATAGAGTTCGTCAAGGTCAACCGTCCACTGGTACAACTCACTTCTATTGGACCAATACAATTCACTTCTATAGATATAGGGGTCGAGAGTTCAAATCTTGTTGACAGTGGGTATAAAGGTCGAGGGTTCGCATTTTGTTAATAGCAGGTAATGAAAACTGATCCAGAAGGTAGCGCGATGAATATTGAAGACAGTAAGTTATCCCCTCCAGATCTAGACCCCTTCCCCCTATGTTAGGATAAATTATTTTAATAGATTAAAACATTCAAAAAAAGAGGTCTTTATGACCCTCATCAAAATGTATATGTACCTTGCCTTCTTAAATATACAAATAAATATTGATGGGCATTGAATATTAAAAAGTTTATACTTTACGCATAAAATTATTTATGTCAGGCCAAATATACGGGATTATTAACCTATTTCTGAAATTTCCTTATTTTGGATAATTTACATAAGCTAAGATGTACAACAAATTTTTCATCTTCAGAAAACTGAGCTTCCTCTCTCTTCCAGTCTCTCTCCTGTTCTTCTGTCACTCTTAACTCTCTTCTTCTACATATTTTCTTCCTTCTATGTTCATTCTTTGTGTTATACTGCATCAATTGATATCAAAATAAAACCTTCGGTCCTGAACTTTCAACCACAATAGTTAGCCACCAAAATTTATATTCATGTAGCATGATCAATGTTACTTGTAAACTAGTTCGTGGACTGATATCAAGTGAGCAAATTAATCATCACTCACACTAGTCACAACTAAATGTTTGTTCTAGAAAGCCCTATAATATCATCATCTTACAACTTTTTCTACCCAGAAAAGCGTGTATTTTTCAACTTGAACTGAAACAACCCAATTAGACCATTCCCTCTAATTTGCACAACCAAAAGATATCAGCAAATTAAGGTCTATAAGTTGATCAAAATAAGATATTTTAATTAGGTAACAAAAAGAAAAACATGAACATCTTTGTTTCACAAGTGTATGTGGTGACGGAAATGATGGTGATTGCACATCTAGCATTCAAAGTTATTCTAGGTGCAGGATTAACCCCAAGGCCAACCCCATGCATTTAAAATTGTTTACTTGGCATGTCTATAGGTGATGCTTGGAGAAATACTCCCCCTAGTACTCAACTTTAAGTTGCAGCGATATGGAAAATCCTTTCTACCCCATTATATAGAATTTCTTCTTTCATTTTCTGCCAAGCGGACCGTGCAAACTCAACCAACACCTGCCTCCCCCACCCCCAAAAAAAAAACCTTTTTCGCAATCTCTTCCAGCCTTCATTTTCTGTCCAACTACTTAGCAAACCGACTAACTACCCAAGCATGATGAACATAAGTTTTTAAAAGGTACCAAAAAATCTATTGGTGATCCCAAAACCAATAAAGACTAGGAGATATTTGTTTTGTCTGCACAAGCAGCACAACATCTTAACACACCTTAATATGTTTCATCCAAGAGTATAATTAATAAGACCATTTGTTTTATGAGCCACTAAGACTTAACACCTCTTAATCAATAAGTTAGAGTTTTGAATCTTATTCATTAAGAGGTGCATCTGTATGGTCTTAATCATGGTTTAAAGTTTAGTTGATAACAGTACATATTGCCATATTGGCTGACATGTATCAGTACGGCAATGGCAGTGGCCTGTACGTAAAGGTATCGTATATGCAATATATAGAAGAAAAACGATTACAATTTCACGTCAATAAATGTTAACAAGTTCAACAACAATGTATCATATAACTTATATTATATGTATTAAATGATGAGCTTCGTATCTGTTTAGTTTATTATCTTACTTATACTTGAGATTTTAGTATTTCTCAAATTTTTAGCCAATATATAGCT
Source organism: Panax stipuleanatus (assembly GCA_020205555.1). Lineage (NCBI taxonomy): Eukaryota > Viridiplantae > Streptophyta > Magnoliopsida > Apiales > Araliaceae > Panax > Panax stipuleanatus. Next base: position 108,389,774 of record CM035123.1, read on the forward strand.
TTTTGTTACGTATCGCCCAATACCGATACCCAATACAACATCACGAACTGATTGTCTGATACATCTTCCTATACTGCATCAAGAACAAAGTTTTACTCCTCTTTTTCATTTATGTACAATAACTTTTAATTATTCCATTATTCATTTAGCATCTGAATGTCACTTCTAATCCTCATTTATTCAACATTCATATCTTCTCACTTAATCAAAACAACCAACACCAAAACGCAAGCACACTCACGATTGGTGCCACCGCACACTTCGTGCATCACATTTGATTGATGCATTTTCAAGGTTCACGGATCTTTGGAAAAGAAAACATGAATATGGGCAATGGCTTGAAGCTGAAGTAGCAGAAGTCGTGTCTAGCATAACATCATAATTATGAGCAATAACACATCAAAAGTTATGCTTTTCAGTATGGCCAACAAATAGATGAATTGCACCCAAGATAATTCAATCAAAACCAAGACAATCCATTCACAATCAAAATAACTTGATCTCAAACCGAACACTCAAATTTATGATATCTCACGATACCAGTAATAATAACTGATGATGATAATAATAATATTAATAAGATAATTTGTCCAACCTTGGGGATTACAACACATACTTGAAGGGAAAATAAAACCTTTATGGAGCAAGAAAGTAATAAAAGACTAAATTACACTAACGACTTAAAAAATATCTAAATACTCTAACAAAATACCTACACTACATTAAATCCTCAAGTACTAAAATAAACACTCTAATTACATCAATTCTATCTACTATCAAATTTTAAAAAAAAATACTAGATCGAAGGTTGTGTTCTTCCTCGTCAAAAAACGAAGAGAAATAGTCAAATGTAACTTTTAATTTTTCTCTACGACAAATCTAATCCTCTATATCATTGCATGATGCTTGCGTGCATTATAATGTCATATTTCAAATAATCTAAATTTCAGTACTGAATAACTTAAAGTGATATTATATGGACTTGATATGGGTATCGGGTGTTGATATTGTCTAGGTGAAACACTTATCTATTCCTAAAAGAATGGGATATGACGTAAAAGGATCTACATGCAAGACACAAGTGTGTAAATATGACATGTTGTTTAAAGTTCATGTTACGTGAGATTTAGTGAAAGAACGTCATACATTTGGTGTCGGCGTGAATATAAAAGATAATTAGTGGGGTATTATTAAGCGATGATTTACATATGATAGATTTGGTGGAAAAAGCACCGAGTTTATGGGTTTGATTTCAAAATACAATAAAGTTTATGGGAGAAAATATCAATTCATTGACACAAGAAAGTCCTGTTCAAGAAAATGGAGCTTTGGTACTTAAGGATATAACTAATTTGAAGAAATTTAAAGCTAATTTTGGGACAAAAATGCGGGTCTAAGCTTTGACCTTCCTAAAAGAAGAAAGTGGTGTTTTCATGAAAAGACTCAAACTGTCCAAAAAGTTGTTGAACCGGAATTTCTCTCAACTTGAGGGACAAAACTGTAATTGCACAAGAGGACCTAGCACGTGTGGCATATATGGTTGAAGAGCTCTGAAATTCTTGTTTCAACGCATCAAATGGTGTGTCGTTTGGATTTCTATAAAAAATTTATAAGCATTTTAGTACAAACTGTGCAATGTTGGCAGATTCCTAGGCATTTGGCCATATATCTATTTATTAAGAGTCTTTTAGTATTTTCTATGCATTATCTACATGTAGTCTACTACATATGTTGAGAGGGATCTACTTAAATAGCTTGGTCATGTATTCACAAATCAATTAAGAAGTTTATTATCATGTCAAGTTAAGCTTTCTGCTATCCTTCTTAAGTTCTGTATCTCTTTAGTACTTTCATCGAGTGGTGACTATCTTACAACTCTGTATCCCTTCAGTGAATTTCGGTGAGTGGTGAGTATTTGTTTTGTATCTCCATAGTGGATTTTTTGGAGTGGTGAACTATCCTATCCTAAACCATATTTGGCAACTGCATTTTCTGTCTTTCTCGTATAATCTTTATCTCTTGAAGTTTTCCGACATCATTGTTGGTAACTCAAATGATCCGATAAACAAGTGAAGGATCCGACACGGATCCCACATTTGTGTCCACTTTTCTTCATCTTTAGCTAGAAATAGAAGTAGAGGGCGTTGTTTACCCCACACTTCAGAAAAAGTAGATAACGAGGATCCTGTAAGCACAACCATGTCCACTCGTGTGAAACAGCTACGTCACCCTCAACTGAAGAGTCCATGTAGCAAAAAGTATTGAAGGGGATTGATATTTCCAAAAGTAAAATTGATATTTCTCACTTGAACAGAGGGGAGACCTTTTGGAAATATCAATTTTACTCGGGAAAATATCACTTCCCTACATAAAACGAATAACTAAAAAAACCTACATTTTATCGCATTCGAGTTCTACTGAGAGAGAAAAACAGCTTACTTCGTACAAAAAAATTAAATATTTATATAAATTTGTGATTTAAGTAACACTATGAAATTATCATGGTGCTATTAAACTTTGATGAGAGAATATATGTATAATATATGTAACACTTCAGTCACACATGGACACATCGAAAGATATAAAAATTTGTCTGAATTAGGTTACTAACAATAGCAACTTCGGTCATGACCTTTTGGGTGAGTATGTGATGGGCTAAGATGACAACTATTGTGCTAGTGGATGAGTTTGATTCAATTCGGACTTGGGACCCGGAATGTTTCAATATATGTATAAATACATATATATATATATATACCAAAACAAATACTAACCTGTATTTCTCCTATTCATCACTATAAATTGAAATCGAGGTTGAGTATTCCTGCAACACCCAAAAAAATATCACTAAAGAAATTTGCATAGTCACTCATATTTATTTAACAATAGAAAGTAGCAATTAGAGCTCAACATTCCAACACCCATTTCTTGAATCAGAACCAAATACATCAAACCCTAATTAACAAATAAATTCCCAGAATAAATTAAAAGAATGCCTCTTTCATAGTTTACAGAACCCAGTTTTACCTCTTAACAACAAATAATGAACCTTCCACATCCTTGCGACTCTGAAATCGCACCAACCAAAAATAAAAAATAAAAAAGTTATAGTAATAGCAAATGTAAAGAAAAACCACAAATACACATGGAAAAATAGCTCTACCCATTGGCTGTGGTCGATATTGAATTCATAAAAAGTGACATGAGGAGAAGTAATGAGAATCTCTTCGACAAAGGGATCAATTCGCTGAAGCACGGTTAAATTGAGGAGTTTTGTGCTCTCTTGGTCCAGATTCGGCATCAATTTCCCGTTCTGCGACATTTTCCCTTTCTCTTTCTATATCTATATGTGTATATACTAAAGTATATGTATGTATAGAGATATCTTTGGAGAAAGAGAATGGAAACCCTTGTTTAGGTTTAGAGGAGATCGAAAACGAAAGAATATTATTCCTGTTCGGTGTCCACCCGGGAGAAAGAGAGATAATCACAGGACACATGTTTTACTCGATTGAAATGCAAAAGTAACTCTGTTGTTTGTACCTCTTTTGCAAAACTTACCCTCGAACTTTTATTTATGCAAAACTCTCCCACGAATATATATAAACTATGCAAAACTCACCCCTTATGTACTTTTTTTTTATTAAAAACCTTCCTACACTAAAATTATTTCACTCAAATTCATCACTTAAGAATCTTATTTTTATAATATTCTTTTTATTTTACTCGAAGGACTTGGAAATAGTAAAAAAAAGTATCACAATACCGACAAATATATATACAATATTAGATCGCTTAATTCATACATATCACTCTCTATATTTGCTATAGTCTATATGTTAATCAATTGTTTATTTTTTGGGGGTTTATCGCTTTTAGTGCATTTTCTTGTTGTGTTAGGTATTAAAGAAAATTGATTGTTACATGTTTATATAATCTTTTTGTTTGTACTATTTAACAACATATTTAACGATAACGATACATGTTAAAAAAATATCGAAAATAAGATTGACATTTGAATATAAATATTGTGTGTGAAACATTTATCACAAAAAAAAATCGACTGAATATAACAAATGTACATAATCTAAGTTTCCAAATCTGATGACATTGTGACTTTTTTTAAAAAATTGAAAGTCGTTTGAGTGAAATAAAAGGAGTATTCTAAAGTTAAAATTTTAAAATTATAAATTAAATTAAATAATTTGACTATATGAGGATTTTAACAAAAAAACAAAAAGGGTAAGTTTTGCACAAATAGTACAAAGTAGATGGTCACTTTTGCATTTTAGTCTCTTTTACTCAAAGGGTGATTCGTTTTCATTGCTAACTTTTGAAATGACTGAAATGCCCTTCACATAACTTTTGAAAATTTAGTTAAGCCCAAATAAATCAAACATTATGGGAGGAGAGGGATTCAGAAGAAAATAGAAGTAGAGGTAAAAAAATATTGGAATTTCTTAATATGTACCCTTAAGGCATATGCTAAACACACAGTTTAAGAGAATATTCTCTTGAATTGTGTGCATATTTTCTTGAATTTGATGTAAATGCAGAAATCAATGAAATATACACACAGTTCAAAGAAATATTATCTTGAACTGTGTGTTTGGCATGCGCCCTTAGGGCACATGTTAAGAGGACCCACAAATATTATATCTAAACGAAAAACAATATATCTTGCGATTTTATAAATTAATGTTTTTGTTTTAAATACATAAACAATTATAATTGATAATATTTTAACTACTTATTTGATATGGTGGATCAACATTATAATCCTATATAATCCCAAATATTAATATAGGTTACAATCGTAATTCAACAAAAAAATATTGTAATATATAACGGGACTCTTTATAAATTTACCAATAATATTTTTTGCTAGGTAATGATTTTTTTTTGTTTTATCAATATTTATATTTTAAAAGTAAAATTAATATTATGCTTGATGTAAACTATTAATTTAATATAAAGTCTACAAGAATTCATCTGTCCACGTTCAAAAAATGATCAACAATCTATTTTTCCAGTTGTACTTTGTGCAACATAAGATTTTTATTTTATTTAAAGGTATGTGTGCACCTAATATAAAATTATTAACATTTTTAGGGGTAATTGAACTCCCGTATTTTTTATATTTATAATATTACTTATGTTCTAAATTATATTATAAGATCAATATTGATTTTTGTAGATTCAATTTCAAATATTTTCAAATTTAAAATTGACATGAATTTATATAGTTTATGTCAATACAATTATAAATATCATAAACTATTTAAAAAATACTACTATTTATGAAATTTGTTGTTCTTATAATTAAAATGAATCATGTTAATTTTAAATTTAAGAATCTCTTAAACTGACCTTTTAAAAATCAATATTGATTTTATAATTCAAAACAGATTAAATATAATTTTAATTGCATCTAAATAGTTCTGACCGGCCCTGCGAGGCTGAGAGTTAAGTTCAATATATGTAATCCAAGTCCAGCTCTATTTTTGACTAGATCATAGATTTCAGCCCAATCTTTCCCTACGGGCTATAATATATTCTAAACTAATTCATTGTAGTGTATAAGATTGGACTAAATGTCAAATAGACGTTTAAATTTTCAACCCAACAAGGATGATCAATTTAAACATTTTCATACTACCAAGGAATAATTCAAACCCTAATGGCATGTCTATCTAACCTAAATAATGCTGATATTTTTTCCCATAAGAAGGTAATATATGCCTCTATGTACATTGTATTTTTAGATTATATTATTAAATTTGATATGTTTTTTGAACTCTCCTTATATCGACAAGTTTTTTTTTGACTTCACTCTAAGACAATAACTTATAATTCAGTGTTATCAGCTATAAATAACCAGATATATAATATTTTTATTTATCCACGTATTTTTATTTTATTTTTTGCAAAATTAATCATAAAAATATGTATGGTAAAGAGAGACCATGAATGTATGCCCAAGGTCCAAGGATGAGAAGTGAAAGGTATGGATTGGAGGCCGAGGGTCAGCACGATATTTCTTTAACAGCTATTGAATTTTTTTGAAATCTGCAATTTTATCAACACTTTGAACGTTTGTTAATATGTTGGTATCAAAAAGGTTTTATTTTAGCAGTATAAAGGGTTTGTCAGTATTTGCAGAGTTTGCGACGATAATGTTTATACAATAATACTAGAGACACAATTTATTATACAACTATTTTATAATTTGTTGATGTGGTATACTCTACCTCAACTTTTATGTGGGGCCGAAGACTACATTGAATAATGCTAAAGAGACAACTTATTCTACAACTATTTTATAATTTGCTGATGTGGCATACTCCATCCCAGCTTTTATGTGGGGCCGAAGACTACATTGAAGCAATTTATCTATTAATATGCTGAAATGGAGTATACCGCATCAACAAATTATAAAATAATTATAGAATAATTTATCACATTACTCATGTTTGTAACATTCATATCTGAAATGTTTGTAACATTCAGATCTTCAAAAGTATCGCACTAATTTTAATAAATGCTTCCTTAATTTATAAACAATTGAGTAAACAAACAGATATAAAGTATTTTAATAAATGCTTCCTTAATTTATTCCCTTTTTTATGCTTGAACAGTGAGCAGAAATGCACGAGTAATGATCACACAGGCACACAGGCATAATTCTAATCTTAATTGCATTTAATCATTCCTCCATATCGTCTAGTGTCATAAACACTAAAGTTTCTTTGCTTCATCTTTTTTTTTTGTACTAATAAAAAAGGAAATACATATATATGAGAAGAGGTTCAAAATAAGTACTTGTTATGGTATTATTTGAATAAATACAATGGCGGAGTCAGAGAATTTTAGTCAGGGGGTTCAGCGGGCAGGTGTCGGCGTGGCGACCGACGACAACAGCGGTGGCTCTCTTCTCTCCTCTCCTCTCCTCCTCTGTTTCTATCAGACTCCCCAATATACAGACCTCCTCTGTTATTTACTTCGTTTCACAAATAAAAAAATATTAAAAAGGTCAAACACGTCCATTACTATTTTTAAAAAGAGTATAAAAATAATTATTTTTGTAGTGATGAGTATAAATTATCATCATATTTTAATATAGTGTGGTTAATGTTAACCTAACAACTTATTCACTTGAGATAGATATAGAACAAAAATACATATTTAATATTGATAAATTTTATAAATAAAGTTCTTTTTGTGAAACGAAGTAATTATTATTTTTAAATAACAGAAATACTCCTTTCGTTTCAAAAAGAATAAATTCTATCACTTAGTTATATTAATGTATATAATGTCATTATTAATAAATGAACATCTTATTATTTTAAAAAATATACATATATAAAATAAAAAGTAGTTAGTGTTTGCAAAATTTATAAATGGGACTCTCTTTTTTTCTCTTGCAAAATAGAAAGATTATATAATAAAGTTTGTTAAACAACTTGCCTCCAAAAATGTCAAAAAGATGCAAAAAATCTAGGTAAATTAGTACTTCTTCCTTTTTAAATTAGAGATTCATTTTTTTGACCATTTTAAAATTGCAAACGGATAAAAATTTATTAATATGTCAGTATTTATATTATGTGTAGACTACTTAATTATAAAGTTATATATATATATATATATATATATATTTTTTTTTTTTTTAAATTTTTTTTTTCTTCTTCTTCCTCTTTTTTTCTTACCAGCGCACGCATACTACATACTAATTTTTTCGGCAGCTGGGAGGGCCGTGGACCCCCTAGACCCACCTCCCTCCGCCCCTGAATAAATATATCTCCAGCCGTCTATAAAAAAAAATGAGCAGTCTAATTTTTTTTATTTATAAAAATGTCATTTATAACGGATGGATTAAACTTTTTAAATCTAGAAACAACAACAAACAAGTTCATTGTTATTACACAAGCTTAGAGTCTCATTCTAACAACTTGAGAAATCATTTCAATTTTAGCGGCCTAGGAGAGCTTTGGGAAAATGACTAGAAGAGTAACCAGGGAAACCTATAATCTGTTAAAATTTGAGTATAATTTGAAGTGAGTTTCATTAATTATTTGAAATGAATTCATAAATCAATGTGTTTTACTCTAGCAATAAATTAAAATTAAGTATTTAAAAGTTCAAATACATGGGATAGTGAATGAGAAATTAACTCCCAAATATCACTCTTAAAAATGATAATAAATATTTGTGGAAAGCTAAGTCCCACATTGATTAAAAGCTAAAGTTTGAATGAGTTTATATATAATAAAATTGCTCTTGGGTTTGGGCTCCAAAGGGCACTTGCTTTTGTGGAGGGGAGATAACTTAGCTTAGGCTTTGTTTAAACCCACACATGCGTTGCTTGCTTGGGCTCATCTGTCTAGGTATATGTTTTTTTGGGCAAAATTTATTTAAAATTTTGTTTTATTTAGATCTAGAATAGAATAAGAGTTGAATAGATCTTTAAATCTTTTGATTGTTTATAAGATATTATCAAATATTTGTTAATCAAATTGATTAAACACAACGGAATATGACTTTTGAAAAATCCCCTTATAAATTGAAAATGAATCTCAATTCTGGATTTAGCAAGATAAGCAGCTTTAAATAATATAAGCAAGCAGGTGAAAAGTAAGAACAGTAAAGTAAAGACACAACAAATTTTAAGTGGCTCGAAGACTGAATAACTCTTAATCCATTATGTTACTCCACGAGTAAAAATTTCACTAAGAGTTTAGTCACACATACAAGGACACTCTGTCCTTTTTAAGCCCTGCACACTTGGATATTTAGTCATTAAGACAAGGACACTAAGACATCCTCAAGTTCAACAGACTTGGATATTTAGTCACTAAGACATCGATTGCCAACCCTCTGATGATCTGTTGCTTGTTAAAAGGTGTTGCTAAGATGACATTAAGCTTTTCTTCTCAAGTACTTAGCAGCTTGGACTATATATTTAAGATCGTTAAGTTCGTTCTATTTCTTTTTCAAAGTTTAGGCTTTTTGATCATTGTTCGTCACTTCTTGAGTTTGAATCCTTGGCACCTTTTATAATCTGTTGAAAAATCTTCCCGTTGCTAGATGTCCATTTGTGCATTTAATGTTCAGATATTCTAGGATCCTTGATATGAAAGTTTTAAACTTAGGTGTCAACTCTTTTTTAGCTTGCCAATCACATCAGTCTGCTTTCACATCTAACACTCTTGACGTGTCACTTTCACCAACCTAGCTGGTATACACATTCTGATATTCGATTTCAACCAAGGATATATATTTGGTGAATACATCGGGACCTTCAATTAGCAGCGCTCCAATGTCAGTCATCTTATCAGACTTGACTACTCTACGATGACGATAGATCGTAGGGTTTTACTCTACGAGTTGCTATTCTGCAATGGTTTCCTTGCAATGTCATTTTAGAGTGAACTTTGCAATCTTCTATTACTAAACCATCCTTGAGTAATCTTTACTATAAGACTTTTGCTCAACGATTGTTTGGAGCACTTTACATTCAGGTTCTTCACAACGAGTTTTGCTTGTCTTTACGAGTTCTTTGTCCACTTTACGAACTGAAGAATGCTTTATGACTTGTAATTGTACTGCAACCCATCTAATGTATTTCTATAATGCGCTTACTCTACGAATTCATCTTCACATTACAAATTAGCATAGTTACTTTACAAACATTGAAAATCCTCTCAACTATACATCAGATCAGCTTTAACAAGATCAACCTAACAATATTTGATATTTATAATCTAAGTCCTTGTACATTGAATCAAATTATTATTAAGTACTTTACAAATCATACTGGTACAAATATACATTAAGCACATTCATCATCAAATTTAAATATGCAAACTCTAAAAAATTCTATTATCAAAATTGTGTCGTTTTTAAAAATGTTATTTAGTATCATATTTGCACAATTTTGGGAAGCGTTTGCCTGAACAGAAACGCTCTTTCTGTCAAGCCTAAAACTACGTCGTTTTTGGCTCGAACGGACGCACCCTTTCTGTCAAGCCCAAAAATTACGATTTTTTTGGCTAAAGGTGTTTTTTAAAGGGGTTGTGTTTCATCTGATGGGTCCTATAAATAGCCTAGGGGACAGCCTTTTGATTCATTCAATTAACAAGCATTCAAGCATTCTCAGTCATTCAAGTCTTCTTTTCATAAGTAATTCATAGTCATTTTTGAGAGATAGTTCGTAACATTTTATTTGGTTCGTTGTGTATGCTATTTGTAGTGCTGCTATAGCATACGCTGTCGTCATTGTATCTTAGGAGGCAAATACTATTAACTCTGAGCACCGTAAGGATGACATAATTTTTTTAAGGACATAGTATCAAGTACTAGTCTTGACATATTATGCATATCAACTTTGGTATACAACAGATAAATTATATATATAGAGCCCTTATCAATTCATTAATTATTCCTAACATAATCATTTGAATCTTAATTCCTTGGGACCTAGGGGGAGCTTGGGAAAGGGACCAGGAAGGAAATTAGGAGGAACCTAAGGAAAATATAGGTTTGATGAATTTTTGATTTTCTGCTAACGGATAGACTCGAACATGTGATTTTACACAATAATAAACGCTTTTATCTTTCAAATTATTTAAATAAATATTTTTGCTACAAAAATTAATGTGTTTGCTTTAGAGAAATGATGAGAATTAGCAAATCAAAATCAATGAATTATTTATAAGTTGTAACAAGAATTGTTGTCACTAAAATAATTTGGGTCAAATATTGAGTCCGAAACAAATCTTGTGTTAAATCTCAAATTTGAATCGAATCAAATCCATTCAAACAAAGCCTTAAACTACTAATTCAATAATATATTTTTGAGTCATCTTAGCCACTATAGGCTCATCCAAAAGGTCATGACAAAATGTATTATTGTTAGTAATTTAATTCTTTTACATACAGACAAAATTTTTCTCATATCTTTCGATGTGGGACTGGGGTGTTAAAGTCACCATTTAACAACAAAAATCAATTTAATTTCACTTTTACAGTTTTTTCTTTTCCATTTCAATTTTTTAAAATTTATTATTAAAGTGGCCAAGTGGGTAACACAGAACTTACTATCTTCAATAGGACGATATGTTAAATTTTTAAATAATACCAAATTTCTAATTAATATTATAATTTATTATGAAATGGCCTAAAAAATTATAATATAATGCATGAAATTAAATAAATAAAACAATTCAAAAAATTAATTAATTTACAAGTTAATAATTCTATCCCACCTAACTATCATTTTTGTAAATAGACATAGCTCCATTTAAAATCAGATATACAACTTCCTTAGGCGAGTTTTTAATTAAAAACATAAGGAGTTAGTTATACATCTAATTTTCAATGCCAAGTTTGTGATGTTTTGTCGCCGAGTGTTTAAGCGAATGGGTTGCAAGTTGTGGGTTCAAATTTAAATGTTTATTTTATATTTATTCACGTTAACAATACATCTATAAAGGTTGAGAATATTATATGTATTTATTTGATATCACATCTTAATTTAAAAGGTAATATTTTAAATTTATGATCCATTAAAGTATTATTATATGTCCTCAATCGTTTTTTTAATATTTCGATGTGGGTTATTACTATCATGCAGTACCTCAACAATCTCCCAACATAATTTTTCTATCCACATCAATAACAATGCTTTCCCTTAAGCTTTAAACACTCTTTTTGAGCATATAACTCATCACTTCTTCTATAGTTGATTAGTTATCGTTCTTCATTATCTTTTGTTTGATCCGTCAAGAGCCTCTATCAAATCTATCAAGTCTTTCTATTTATGCAGCTTCTCTCTTAATATCTTTTGTTTGATTTATTAAGAGTCTCCAAGAGCTTCAATCTGCAAGAAGAGTCCACCATGTTCTTAATAAATTATTTTTGTCCATCGCAGTTCATACCATTTTCATGACCCAAGCCCATAAGTTTTAATACCGGTGGGTGAAAATATTCGGTCCATATATGTTTATCTGAAATAACATCTTTACCCATAAATTAACCTATTAAGTCTATGAGTCCTCTTAACATGTGCTCTAAGGGTACATGCTAAACACACAATTCAAGAGAATATTCTTTTGAATTGTGTGCATATTCTCTTAATTTTTATATTTGCATCAAGTTCAAGGAAATAAGCACACAATTCAAGAGAATATTCACTTGAACTATGTGCTTAGCATGTGCCCTTAGAGCACATGTTAAGAAATTCCTAAGTCTATTACCATATATATGTCCTTAATTGTTTTCTTTATGTTTTGACGTGAAACTCTATTATCACGCAATATTTCAACAATGTGATCTCACAAAGAAATCTTGAATGGAGGTAATTTTTTTAGGAATTTCTTAACATGTGCCCCTAAGGCATATGCTAAGCACATAGTTCAAGAGAATATTTTCTTGAATTATGTGCATATTCCCTTGAACTTGGTGCAAATGCAGAAATTAAAAAAACATGCACACAGTTCAAGAAAATATTTTCTTAAATTGTGTGCTTAGCATGTGCCTTAAGGGCACATGTTAAGAGGACCCATTTTTTTATACAATCATATAAAAAATGATGCATTGTTAAAACTTATTTGATTTTAATGTATGCAAAAAAAAAAATCTCTAGTAGATGCGCAAATAAATTCTCTTTTGCAAAAAGTTTTTTATTGTAAGAAAAATGTCCCATTCTTCTTATGTTATTACGACACAATTTGGCGTATAAAATTTAGTGTTAACAGTATCCAATTTTATTATCATAATTTTATTCTTATATCATCACTATCAAATTAAGTTTATAAGTTTTTAAAAAGCATATAAGTAAAAATGAAATTATTACAAATTGTACAGATTTTTTTGTATAAAATAATGTTACTATTACATAATTTTGAGTCACATAATGCTCATATACATATACATACATACTGTGAGTCCTGTGTGACATGCAGGGTCCGCAAATATACATGTATGTGTATGTGAACTTTATGTGACCAAAATTATGTAATACTATCTCCGTTCCTTAAAGAGTGCAGTTTTAGAAAAAAAAAATTGTTCCTTAAAGAATGCAGTTTTAGGAACCCAAAACCTTCTTTTTTTAAATATGCCTTTGTTTTAATTAATGCACTAAATGGAAAAGTTAATGCATTAAAGAAAGAGAAAGGCTAGCTTTGTCATTTTATCCCACTTATTGGTTTGTGTACTTTTTATTAAAACTGTATTGTTTAAAGAACGGAGGTAGTAGTAACATTGCTCTTTTGTACTCCCTCCGTTCCTTAATATAGGTCGTTTTAGACATGTGCACAAGAATTAAGAAAATGATCGAAAAGCATTAATTTTATTATCAATTGTCTATAATATCCTTCACCTCACTTTATCTCATACTCTTTTTTCAATAACAGATTAACAGTTTCCTATATACATTTACTCCTAAAAAAACTCAATGGTTTCATTTACTATTACTCTATTTTCTTTCACTTTCTCTCTCTCCATAAAACACCTTAATTAGGTGGAGTAATAAGGGGCAATTTGAAAAAAATAATATTCAATTCTCCTAGATAACCACAAACGACAAATAATTAAAAATAACAAAAAAAATCTAAAACGACTTATATATAGGAATGGAGAGAGTAGTATATAAGAATACTACTCCCTCCATCCCATAATAACTGTCGTTTTAGAAGAAATTTTTTTTTCAATTTATTTATCGTTTACAACTTTCTAGGAGAATAAATTATTTATTTTCCTATATCACCCCTACCTTCTCTTATTGTCCCAAGAAATTCTCTCCCTTGTATTAATAGTTTTTAACTTCTCATAAAGGGGTAGTGATGAAATTTTACACAAATTTTAATTAATAAATAATAATATTAAATAATTTTTTTAATCCATATGCATGAAATTAAAATGACAGTTATTATGAGATGAAAGAAGTATTATAGTTTGTCAATTATTGGTGTGTCAAGGCCAAAACTAGGCTAATGCTGAATCTAAGCACACCACAAAATTACCCCTTAACCTATTTCTGGGGTAGGGTGCAGCTCGGGTGTTGGGCGTTGGCGAGAGTTGAATTTGAGCACCAACTTTTGGAGAATCCAATGCCACTTAATTGATGGGAGTAATTAATTTAGTTATAAGTACTCCCTTTATTCTTAAAAGATTATAATTTAATGCACACAAATTAAAGAATATAATTAATACTTATGAAAAATATTATATTATCCTTATTATAATTGTATGGATCAATTATCTTTGAAGATTTCAAAAAGGAGTATACTATTCAATTAATGCCAAAATTTTACTATATGTATTAATAGCTTGCTCGTGGAATGTGTAATGTATGTGACTAACCATGATTATATGAATAAGAAGCATTGGGAAGTGAAAATGATTAAGAAAGAGAAAACTTTAAATAAGGATAAAGTAGGAAAAAAATGTTAATTTGTATTGATAAACTCAAAACGACAATCTTTTAAGAACAAAAATTAATTCTTAAAACGATAATCTTTTAGGAATGGAGGGAGTACTATATTTTGTGTTTATACGGCATGATTGTTGGGAGTATAATTGAATTATATGACAAGTCAAGCTACATAATTTTATACTATTTCCTTTTTTAAAATATTATCGTTTAAAGTTTTGGCACATGAATTAAAAAAGTCATTTAATACTAGTAAAATTTGTTTGAAATTTTATCACTATCCCTTTATGGGAAATTAAAAACTATTAATACAAGGGAGAGAATTTATTGGGACAATGAGAGAAGATAGGGGTAATATAGGAAAATAAATAATTTATTCTTCTAGAAAGTTGTAAACGACTAATATTTTGAAATAATTTTTTTTCTTCTAAAACGATAATATTTTAGGAACCGAAGGAGTAAATTATAAGAGGTGGGTGTGACTGTCACGTATGTTCAACCAGTTGATGTTGTGGTGGTATCAATTAATACACTTTGTGGTGTTACTCTTTATTTACATACTAAACAAATAGAAAGGGGTTCGAAATGTCGTAGAATAAGTTGCTCATAAAAAAATTTATCCTAAAATAACTTGTGTTTTTTGTGACATGCATGCGATTATATATAAAAAACTAGTCGTGAATTTGATTACTTTATTTATTTATGCCTTCATGTGATTTTTTATAATGAATAAAATTATTTTAAACTTTTTTTGTAATGAGTTTTTGAATTTATGTGATAAATTTGAACCTATCACAAATACCTAAGTATTTTTTGAGTACGATAGGGTTGTCATTAGGATTGAGCACGGAAGCTTCATATTATATATTATCCTCTAGCCCTAAGTTCTTCCCACTATGTTTCTTGAGTTTTGAAATCTACAGATTCATTCTCTTGTCTATTAGATTCTTAATGGATATAAAGAAAAGAAAAGGACACTGTTCTTGCTCAACCAACTTTTTTCATATTACATGAGCAATTTTTTTTTAATTACAATACCTCCAACGATGCTCGTGACGCTATTCTCTAGTTCTAGAAGCTTCATCAGAAGCAAGCAAGATGAAATCTCTCCGCTTTCGTAATCAAACTAAAACATAATATATATATATATATATATATATATATATATATATATTCCCATTTTGTGACGAGGGAGATAACTACTGCCTGTTAGAATATTTTATTTTGATGTGGCCTCTACTATTTATATAATTATTGGGCTTACATATTGTATTAATTTATTTATGGGTTTGATAATTAATTGTGTGACCCATAAATAATATTACTAATACTATTTGGCATAATGGGTCTAGGGTTTCATGATGTTGATTATTTTGACCTATTCTATAAATAAAATCGTTAGGTTTGGTCCCAATTGTCGTCTCAAGAATTTTATACACATCTATACATTCATCTTTCTAAGATTGAAGAGATTCACCCTTACAATTCATGTAAATACTTAATATTATAATTATTAATTTTATTTTATACTATACAATAGCACGTTCTAATATAATTATTTAACACTGCCTACCTCCGCATATGCTTTCGATAATGCCCATTGTCTAAAGTTGATACACTGTCTGATCCTTTGAAGGCTGGAAAGGGTCCATTAATTTGTACTTGCACCTTTTGATCTTTCTCCCTAACTGGCTTCTCCACCTCAGTGAAGGATTAAAAGTAAATAGATTACTTCTTTTATACTTTAGACTGAATAACTGGAAGAAAAAAAACCTTAAATTCTTGTCAAGTTACTAAATAAAAAACAATAATAAACAAATTATTTTGCACTTATATCGTTGAACTTTCTCACAATTGTTAAAGATGCCTAAAATTTGATCATACGAGGTTACGTGTATATATGATCTGAAACTGCATAAAGATAGTGTTTGGTTGACATCAAATCAATAGAATACCTACGCAATACAAAAAACTATTACTGTTGGGCCGTAAATATGTTGAACTGGTCAAATCTTATTTATCTTGAATCTTTCGGGTCAAATTTATTTTTATCCTTGGGGTGTTGGGCTATTGTCTAAATGATTACTCAGGTAAAGTTTGGGCTGGGGCCAGTAGTGGGGGACATGTGACAAATTGTAAGTGGGTAGCTTACTAAAGAGGGGTCATTTAGAAAGGTGTTTGATAGGCGGCTGATGGATTAGATGGGCCAAGCCGTCTTGAGCCGTCTAGCATTTATGAGGAGTTGACATAATATTGACTGGGTGGAGAGCAAGTATGAAAAAGCCTGTATGCAGCCGGCTGACGTAAGCATCGGGAGAAAACATGCAAGTTGGTGAGATGATATATGGGTACAAGGCACTACACAAAGGAGGTAACTAAGAAAAAGAAATATTTTTTCTTCTCTCCAGACACTACTAGAGCACACAACCTCCATTGTTAAACTATTTTCTCTGACCTGTACTTATTCTCACACCGGAGCGATCTCCGGCGGCCCAAAATCATCGAGATCCGGTGCTGACGTGTTCCTTGTACAGGATTAGGTGTGCTTTTCGTGGTTGAGGCGCGTGGCGAGATTGTGGCGTTAACATTGGCGCTAGAAGGAGAGCTTGGTGTTTCTGATTTTCAATCACAACTTACTGAACGACTTACATCGGAAGCCATGGTGAAAAGTAAAACGGTCACGGTTGAAGGACAACCGACGGATGCTAGCTCTTCTTTGCAAAGAATTTCGGTGAAAGACAGACTAGGACCCTCAAGAAGTATTCATGATAGACTTGGATCACAGAGGGTTCTAGGAGATTCTCAAGCTAGAGACCATGGGGATATCAAGAAGAAGTTATTTTCTACTGCTAGCAAAGGTCCTGACAACGATCGAAAAAGGGTAGTGGGCACACCACCTAAGACCCAACACCGAGAAGGCCATACGGACAAAATTTCTACCTTGGCAAAGAAGGCACAAGAGATCGACACGGCTTTGAAAGCACTTTTGCAGTAGAGGGAGGAGATTTCTAAACAGATGGTTCTTGTGGCTGAGAAAAAAGACGAAACTTCCAGTCACACTCGACCGAAAAGACGGAGTAGATCATATGGTCGAAGAGCAAGGAGGAATGAATATTCCAGGCAAAATGATAGCGAGTCTTGTAGCCATTCTCCTGACAGGAAACGAAGTATGTTGCAAGAATATTCCCCCGAAACTTCGAAAAAGACGCCTCGTATTGAGTACCATAGAGGCAGTAGAAGAGATGGGGGACGAAGCCGGTCGAGAAGTCATTCTCCAAAGAATCCGAAGAGGGTACACCACACAGGGAGTTCTCGCTTTGGCCGAAGTACAAGACGAAGTCCTTCGGCATCGTTTAACTCGGATGGAAAAGATCGGATTAAACACAATAAGACGAATTCTCTAGGGAGGGAAGTTGCTTCTTCACCCGGGATGGTGGAGGACCTAGCGAAAGAAATAAAGGAGCTTCGGAAGCAGGTAACAGAAGTTCAACAAATGAGGAAGACTACGAAAAAAAAAGACGTCTCCCTTCTCATCGAAAATTCTTAAGGAGAAAGCGGATCCCAGCAAAAAGCTACCTCATATGGAAAGTTATGACGGCTCTAGAGATCCATTCGACCACAGCCAAGCATTTGACAGATTGATGGACTATTACGACTATTCAGATGCAGCTAAATATCAGACATTCGGATTGACGTTAAGGAAAGACGCAAGGCAATGGATGGGGGCTCTGGCTTCGGATTCGATTGCGTCATGGGCGGATTTGTGTGACAAATTCCATGCTCGCTTCGGGAGCAATAAGAGGAGGGGAAGGCCCACGGGATCGTTGGCCCAAGTAAGGCAGTATTCGAACGAGACTCTGGGGCAATATGTGAAGAGGTTCCGAGAAGCTGTGGGGCAGGTTGCAGATCTCAACGATCTTCAGGCAGTAGGACTGTTCCAGAACGGTTTAGATTTGGTGAAATCAGAAAAACTGGTAAAGAAGCTAATGTTCAAGCATCCGAAGAGTTTGGCCGAAGCATTTGAAAAGGCCGAAGGTTTCATCGTGGTGGAAAAGGCAATGGCTAGCTTGAAGCAGAGCTTTTCGGAAAAGGCAAAGGAGAAGGGCCAGGAGAAGCCAGACGGTATTCATAAAAAGAGTAACGGCGGTAATGATCGGTTCGAAGGGAATCAAAAGAGGTATAACAATAACTGGATACCTAGAGGAGATTGTCCGCCCATTCCGACTCAGAAGGTGAATAAGGTATATACACAACTCAACGCAGATCGGGCTACCATTTTGGAACAAATAAAAAATCAACCGTACTTTGAACCACCAAAAAACAACCCCCGACCAGGGTCCGGAGATCCTGCTTTATATTGTAATTACCACCGGACGGTCGGACATGATACGAATTCCTGCTGGAGTTTAAAGGAATTCATTGAGAGGAAAGTTCAAAGTGGTACTTTGACACAGTATGTAGCAGGGCGAGGACAACAAAAGGATCAGCCGGGGAATAGGGATTTAGCTCAAGACGCCCAGCCTGTTCAACTAGTGCCGAACCAGGCGGTGCGGCATGTTGTAGATGTAATATCTGGGGGGAACATGGGAAAGGTTGCAGGTAAGAAGAGACGAGGGTATCTGGACTCGATGATGTCTCTGGCAGATAAGCCTATGAAGGCCGAAAGGGCATATCCGGGTTCCATAATCTCCTTCACAGATGAAGATTTCCCTTCGGAACCTATCGAACCACACGAAGGAGCCTTGGTAATCACTGCACAAGTTGGTTCGATAGATATGAAGAGGATGATGATTGATAATGGCTCTTCGGTGGATATATTATATGCTCATGCTTATCACCGAATGCCTCTAGATGGTCAGAAGATGGAAATTGGGCAGAAGGCCCCTTTGTATGGTTTCAGCAACGATCCCGTCAAGGTAGTGGGGACCATCGAGCTGCTATTTATCTTCGGGATAGTCCCCCAACAGGTTCAAATCATCTGTAAATTTTATGTTGTACATGTTGATTCGGCTTACAACACTATTTTGGGGAGACCTACTTTGACAGCTCTACAGGCGGTTACTTCAATCCCTCACTTTAAAATTAAGTTTCCTATGCCCCACGGAGTTGGTGAAGTCGCAGGAGATCTGGACTTGGCAAGGAAGTGTTATTGGAATGCTCTGATCACTTCAGGGGTAGGAATCAGTAAACAGAAGCATACAATGGCCATTGAAGTGGAACCATTTACGGAAAGAGGAACCGAACCCTTAGTCATGCCCATGGAGGAGACTGAAGAGATCGAGTTGATTCCGGGAAGAAAAGAAAAAACAGTGAAAATCGGTTCGGGGCTTCCAGAGTCCTTTCGGACAAGTCTGATGAAGTTGCTTCGGTGCTATGCCGATGTCTTCGCTTGGGTTCCTAATGATATGCCAGGAGTAAGTCGAAAAGTAGCTGAACACAGACTGCAGGTGGATCCAACTAAGAAGCAAGTTAGACAGAAGAGAAGAATCTTCGCCCCGGAAAGACAGAAGATAATTGATGAGGAGATCATTAAGTTATTGGATGCAAACTTCATCTTCGAGATTGATTATCCTGAGTGGATGGCAAACATAGTTATCGTACAAAAGCATAATGGCAAGTGGCGAGTTTGTATAGATTACACCGATCTGAATAAGGCATGCCCGAAGGACTTCTATCCTCTGCCCCATATTGACCAACTTATTGATGCAACTTCAGGGTATGCTTTGCTTAGTTTTATGGATGCTTTTTCAAAATATCATCAAATTTCCATGTGCAAAGAAGATATACCGAAGACAGCTTTCATCACTCATCGATCAGTGTATGCCTACAAGAAAATGACGTTCGGTTTGATCAATGCGGGGGCTACTTATCAAAGAATGATGAACCATGTCTTGTCAAAGTAACTCGGGAAAAATATGGAAGTTTATGTTGACGATATGATCGTTAAGAGCCTATCAGTTCATGGTCATCTGGATGATCTGGAGGAGTGCTTCCAGACAGTTCGCCATTATGAATTGAAGCTAAACCCCACTAAATGTACTTTCGGACTGGGGGCAGGCAAGTTTTTGGGATATTTGGTCAGTGAGAGAGGTATCGAAGCCAATCCAGAGAAGATCCAGGCTATCTTAGACATGAAATCACCACAGTCGTACAAAGATGTCCAGCGTTTAACTGGTAGAATAGCATCGATGCGGAGGTTCATGTCTAAATCGGCAGAAAGGTGCTTGCCGTTCTTTAACACGTTGAAAGGTCCAAAGAATGCGAAGACGCTCCAATGGACTTCGGAATGCGAGGAAGCTTTCCAAGGAATCAAGAGGTACTTATCTTCGGCACCTCTGTTGGTGAAGCCGGTTCCTACTAAACCTTTGTACTTGTACCTGGCTGCGAGTTCATCGGCAGTAGGAGCAGTTTTGGTGCTAGAAGTTGGGGGTAAGCAGCACCCGGTTTACTATGTAAACCATGCCCTTAGGAACGCAGAAACAAGGTATCCAAACCTTGAAAAGTTTTCCTTTGCTTTGGTCATTGCTAGTAGAAAACTTTGGCAGTACTTTCAAGGTCGGATAATAGTGGTATACACTGATCAGCCACTGAAGAAGGTGCTGGGAAAGCCAGAGGTTTCGGGGAGGCTTGCTGCATGGACGATGGAATTGTCCCAGTTCTTCATAGAATACTATCCCCGGACAGCTATTAAAGGCCAAGCCTTGGCTGATTTTGTGGTAGAATGCTCGTTTTCCGAAGCTAATGGCAACATGAAAAAAACACAGGGATCTACGAAAATAGTGGCTACACTTCAGCAGGTGCACGATTCCTGGACTTTATATGTGGATGGATCTTCTACTTCAGATCTTGGTGGTGCAGGGATAATTCTGACGAGCCCGAAGAGATTCAAAGTACAGCAAGCCATTAGATTCGAATTCAAGGCAACAAATAATGAGGCTGAATACGAGGCGGTATTAGTAGGATTGCGTCTGGCTCAGAGTCTAGAAGTTCAAAAGCTAATCATTTACAGTGATTCTCAACTGGTCATCAAGCAAGTTTTGGGGGAATATGAAGCTCGAGGCTCTAAAATGGTTAGATATCTTGCAGAATTGAAAGATCAACTTCAACACTTCAGTTCATGTGAATTTCAAGGTATTGGTTGAACTAATAATTCCAATGCTGATGCATTGTCGAAGCTGGCTACTACTGAGTTAAGCGCCTTTGAAGGAACAGTTTACTTGGAAACTCTGAAACAAGGTAGCATCCAAAATAGGGAAGTGATGTGCGTAGAACGGTCTGATTGTTGGATGACTCCATACATAAACTATCTAATAGATGGCGTACTACCTTCAGATCAGATGTTGGCTAAAAAGATGAGATACAAAAGTGCAAACTTCATACTTATTGATGAAGATCTGTATCGAAGAGCTTATTCTTCTCCATTACTGAAGTGTCTGGTCCCGTCTGAAGCTGAATATGCCCTTCGGGAGGTTCATGAAGGTATCTGCGGTGATCACATGGCCGCGAAGTCGTTAGCATATAAAGTGCTTCGTCAAGATTTTTATTGGCCGACAATTTTCAAAGAAGCTACTGATTATGTGAAAAAATGCCCGAAATGCCAGCTGAATAGTTCAATCCCACATCAGCCACCAGAAGAGCTATACTCGATTTTATCTCCTATACCCTTTGCTGTTTGGGGGGTAGATATACTGGGTCCACTGCCGAAAGCAAAAGGTCAAGTCAGTTTTGTTAGAGTAGCAATTGATTATATGACTAAGTGGGTAGAGGCGAAACCTCTTCGGCTGATAACGGAACAAGAATGCTTGAAGTTTCTCAAGGAGTCAGTAGTATTCCGATTTGGAATTCTTATGGTGATAATTTCAGATAATGGACGCCAGTTCATGGGATCAAAATTTGAGGCGTTCTTGAAGGAGTTAGGGATTCAGCATCGAAAAACTTTGGTTGCCCACCCACAATCTAATGGGCAAGTTGAGGTAACTAACAGAATACTCCTGAATGGGATCAAGAGAAGGCTGGATGACGCCAAAGGAAGATGGCCTGAAAAATTACTTAGCGTGCTATGGGCTTACCGAACTACACCAAGGACTACAACGGGAGATTCCCCATTTAGATTAGCATATGGTTCTGATGCTTAAGTTCCGGTAGAAATTGGATCTACAAGTCTTAGGGTCAGTCAATTTAAAGAATTATACAATGATGAGGGACTCAAAGCTAACTTAGATCTGCTCGAAGAAGTCCGAGATGCAGCCTTGATAAAATTGACCACATATCAACTTCATGTGGCTAAATACTACAACAAAGGGGTAAAGCTTCGGAGATTCGAAGTTGGGGATTTTGTTATTCAGGAGGTAGAAGCTTCTACACCTCAGAATATGGGTAAACTCATGCCAAATTGGGAGGGCCCTTATGAAGTCGTTGGCGTACTAAATCCCGGAACTTACCGTTTGCGAACCTTAGATGGGTCTGAAGTCAAGAATACTTGGTATGCTGGAAGGCTCCGCAAGTATTTTCAGTAGAGCTAGCGTCAAAGTCCAGAAGTCTGTAACTACCACGACAATTATTAATAAAAGTGGCTCTCTTTTTCTCTCAAATAATGGTTTTCCTTCATGCCAGTTATAAGGTTGGATCCCTTCGACTCCTCGTAGTGAAGCGGAATATCTCTTGGGTTGAACCTGTTCGACTCTCGGAGAGAACGAGGTTGCCAGCTTGGTATAAGGTTGGATTCCTTCAACTCCTCGTAGCGAAGCGAACTATTGATGGTCCAACCCGTTCGGCTCTCGGAGAGAACGTGGTCACCAGTTATAAGGTTGGATCCCTTCGACTCCTCGTAGCGAAGCGAAATATCTCTTGGGTTGATCCTGTTCGGCTCTCGAAGAGAACGAGGTTGCCAGCTTGGTATAAGGTTGGATTCCTTCGACTCCTCGTAGCGAAGCGAACTATTGATGGTTCAACCCGTTCGGCTCTCGAAGAGAACGTGGTCACCAGTTATAAGGTTGGATCCCTTCGACTCCTCGTAGCGAAGCGGAATATCTCTTGGGTTGATCCTGTTCGGCTCTCGGAGAGAACGAGGTTGTCAGCTTAGTATAAGGTTGGATTCCTTCGACTCTTCGTAGCGACGCGAACTATTGATGGTCCAACCCGTTCGGCTCTCGGAGAGAACGTGGTCACTAGTTATAAGGTTGGATCCCTTCAACTCCTCGTAGCGAAGCGGAATATCTCTTGGGTTGATCCTGTTGGCTCTCGGAGAGAACAAGGTTGTCAGCTTGGTATAAGGTTGGATTCCTTCGACTCCTCGTAGCGAAGCGCACTATTGATGGTCCAACCCGTTCGGCTCTCGGAGAGAACGTGGTCACCAGTTATAAGGTTGGATCCCTTCGATTTCTCGTAGCGAAGCGAAATATCTCTTGGGTTGATCCTGTTCGGCTCTCGGAGAGAACGAGGTTGCCAGCTTGGTATAAGGTTGGATTCCTTTGACTCCTCGTAGCAAAGCGAACTATTGATGGTCCAACCCGTTCGGCTCTCGGAGAGAATGTGGTCACCAGTTATAAGGTTGGATCCCTTCGACTCTTCGTAGCGAAGCGGAATATTTTTTGGGTTAAACCTGTTCGGCTCTCAGAGAGAACGAGGTTGCCGGCCTGGTATAAGGCCGTATTCCTTCGACCCATTGTAGCGGAATACAACATAGTCTTGGCCAAATAAGATCGGATTTCTTCGGCCCAAGAACGACGAAGTAAATACTTTATTTTTAACCTCTTCGGCTCTTGAAGAAGAATGGGATTATCAAATTGTTATAATTCTGGATGACATTATAAACTCATCAGAGTTGATATTCTTATTGAAAGAACAGTGAATTATTCATTCCAACAATGGTATATGACGCTCTTCGATAGTACGTAAGTTTTATCTTATATTACTTGACTATGTTTGAAGTACCGAAGTTAAATCATATGCTGATTGGACAACAAGAAACAACAAGGGATAAGATATATATCATTAAACATAATAAAGTCAGTACATTGTCATTAAAATTTATACAAGTGTTCGAAGGATAAATTTCTGTCACCATTACTCCTCATCTTCATCTTCAAAAGAGTCAAGGAGCAACGGGTTTACAGCAACGGCTGCTAATTTAGCTTTACCCTTGCTTTGGGCCGCTTCGTATCCCTCCGCGTACATTTGAATTATTTCGTTAGTTAAAGAAGGAGATTTCCGGTACTCAGCCTGAATCTCCTTGCGAAGTTCTTCGGTGAGAGGAGGACCCATCGACCTCAGGTCACGAAGCTCCTTCTCAGCTTTTCCTCGAAGATCCAGGTGATGTTCTTCGGATTTCTTAGCATCTGACACGACTAAGGCCAAATTCCGGTTATTGTCAGCTAATTGTTTATTGGCCCGCTGAAGTTTTTCATTTCGTTGCCTAATTACGCTTTATGAAGCTTCAGATGCGACCAGTTGCTCTTTCATCCTGGCAAGGTCATTTTGAAGACCCTTGCAGTTGAAGCGGACATTTTCGTGCTCGCTCCTCTCCCTGGCCAGTGCAGACTTTAAAATGACGTTTTCTCTTCGGGCCGCCTCTTCCTCGGCTTCGGCTTCTTTATACTTCTGATAGAGACGCCCGAAGATCCTATTTGCCTGCAGTCATCCTGAGTTAATGAAATACTTAAAGAATATATTTACAAGCAGAAATGGTCAAAAGCTTACTCTAGCCTGATGAGCCAAGCCTTCTTCCAGCAGATCGGCAATGGTGTTGTTACCGAACCTATGGTTGTCTGTATCCAGAACGAAAGAATTATAGAGGTGCAGGGGTAAGTCTTCGTTCTGGTCAGGCCACAGGCTAGGTGACCGGGGAGCTCTAGGCATTGACCCAAAGAAAGGGGGATTTACTCGTTGAGGAGAGGGTGGTGGCTGATTCTCCGGTAAGGGTTGGTCATCTGAAGGATGTTTTTTCTTTCGAATAAGGGGAGAACTAGGTTCAACCTCAAATTCATCAAGTTCGGTGGACAAAGGTGGAGGGAGGTGTTGATTCGATTTAGAAGGAGGCACTCTCAATTCTTCAGTTGTGAGAGGTACAATGTTGACTTTAGCCTTTCGCTTCTTAGTAAGGAGAACCTAGCACGATCAGCAACAGGCATGTCGAGGAGGCTCTCGGTAAGAACAGGGGCTGAAGTGTGCTTAGGCTTTCTGGCAGCTCTCTTTTTTCGGCAAGGCTGGCTAGGCCCTTCTGCCAGGTCTAATTCGGCTATTGATGGGTCGGTAGACTGAGACTCGAAATCTTGTACTTCGATTTCTTGATTTTTAGGAAAATCCTGAGCTGAGGGGGCAGACAGGGATTGTTCTACATCCCTTCGGTCAGGAGATGAAGGCCTGATCAAGGACACTGTACACAAAGAAAAATATTTCAGGATAGTAATCAAAGAAAAATTGAGAAAATCATACAAAACTTGGGTTTGAAACTTACATTTGTGATTGAATAACCAGGCGTGGTCGCTTAGAAGGTTGAAGCTCCATTCCTTCATGGGAAGCTTCTCCATAAGCTTCGCTATCTCCCTTATGCGATCTTCTGGGAGATCGCCTAGATCTGCAGTGGTATGCGCCGAAGTGGTCCAATCGGGAATAGATGATATTTCAGGTCCTTCGATGAAGAACTATTTTTCATACCATTTCTTGTTACTCGAAGGTGTATCCATTAAAGGACGTTTATCGAATTTAGAATTAGGTTTTGGGGCTTGTTTACCCAGCACCTTGAAGCCCTGTTCGCGAGATTTGCCAAAGACAAATAGGGTGAAGAAAAAGTCAATGGAGGTAGAGACCCCTGCTTCACTACAAAAAGCAACAAAGGCTAGAATGTGGATATAGGAATTGGGGACCAATTGGGCAAATCCCACGCCCATAAACCCCAGAAGGGTAACAATGAAAGCATGAAGAGGAAATCGGATTCCTCTTTCTAAGAAAATGAGAGGCATGGCGGTCCAACCATCGGGACGATGATACATTCGGTCGGAGAGGGTAGGCACTCTTAAATGGTGTGTATCTGAAATAAAATAACGTTCTCGGATGGATTTGAGATCATCTTCTGTCAGTTTTGAAGGGCTGTTGGCGATGTGGTGCTGTTCTTCATCCTCGAAATTAAAAGGAGGAAGTACAGAAGCAGGGGGTGTAGGATTTTTGCCGGAGGATGGTACAGACCTAGGGTTTGGACAGTCAGGTTGAAAGATGGAGGAATCTCAGAAGAAAAAGCAGTGTTTTTTGTGTTTTGGGCAGCCATTGATGACAATTTGAAAAAGGGAAAGAGAGCCGGAATAAGAAGGAAGCTGGAGTGCTTTGAATTTCTAATGAGCAGGCAAAGTTATCTGAGTTGAGGGTTTGAACATTTTATAGAGTTGTCTTTTTTGAAGACTCACGAAACCCAAAGGCTGCACATTTAATAGAGATAATGATGGGGGAGATTAACAATCGGCGTGTGCTCTTGGAATTGAGAAATTTATCATTTATTTTTGAAAATTCGAAGAGTTAGTATCTGATTTTGAATTTAAGGGGTTTACATTTGGACACGGACTTTTTATTAATTGGGCTTTGCCGAATCTGTTTAGATTCTTTTTGATGGTTGTGCTGAACTCTTATATTTTTTTATCAAACACTCTGTTTAATAAAAGACTAGGGGGCAATGTTGGGCTGTGAATATGTTGGGCCGGTCAAATCTTATTTATCTTGGACCTTCCGGGTTAAATCCATTTTTACCCTTGGTGTAAGACCCCAACTTTTATGAATAAAGATTTAATTTTCTTTATATATTATTTCGAAATAGTAAGGTGTTGATTTGATAAATATGAAAGTTATGGGTGAAATGTGCAAATATTTTTAAAATGAGCAAGTGGTTATAAAATATTCTTGTTGTCGGGGAATATTCGTTTGGTCGTGGAATATTCTTGTTGTCGGGGAATATTCGTACGACGGCGCAGCTATTTGTGGGCCCCCACAACGGAATAACTGTCGGATATAAAAAGCGACAGAAATAACTTTTTTACAAGATAACGGCGTAGTTGTTACCGTTAGTACTGTTGAAATACCCGGTGGTTAAAATACAGTACGCGGTGTTGCGCAGTAGCACACGGTATTGCACAATATTTCGAATTATTGAGTCTTACGTGAGAAGGAACCTACTCAATTATTGTTACAGTATTTACTGTTCAATATTTTATATTATTGACTCAATAATTGCTACGTTGATATTTTATATTATTGAGTCAATAATTGCTGCATTGATATTTTATTGACTCAATAATTGCTATATTGCTATTTTTTTATGATTGATTCAATAATGGTTACAGTTGATATTTTGTAGTATTGATTCAATAATTGTCGTTGCACAGTATTTCACGTTATCAACTCAATAATTCATATTATTTGAATAATATTATTAGATAGCATTATTGACAATGTCTAAGGAAGTTCTGTCTAGGAGGGGTTATTTAATTGCGCGCCAGTAGGGAGAAGTCCTTATCGGAAGGCCCCCTCTTTCCTGGGAACGACCTGGTTGTTAATATTGTAGTTCTATAATATTATTTGTGAATAATTAATTATTGATTTATATGATAAGGAAATATTTATTTTGTGAATATTAAAGAAGGAATTAGTGCTGATGTGTTTTTATCAGTATTTGGGTGTGGGAAATCATCTGTTTATAGATTTCGGATAATTTATGTTTGGAATTTGAAAAAATTTTCTTCTGCAAAGTTGTAGAGAATTAAATTTCCTATGAAAGGGCATAAAATTTGTATTTTTCTGACAAAGGGGCTATTTGTTATGAATTATTGAAGTTTAGGAAAATAAATATTTTTTTAAATAAAATGGTGGGCCCCACTTTTGTTGTTGAAAAATCTGAAATTTTTAGCCGCCAGGCGGCGGATTTTTTTTTTTAAAATATATTATTTTATTATTTTAGTCTGCTTTGGCATCCTAAGCTTTTCCTATAAATAGGGTGCTTAGGTTAGAATTGAAAATCACACCAGAATCAGAAGTTTTCTCTCTCTATAATATCGAGCGTATTTTTGTGAGTATTTCAATACTTTGAGTATTACTATTCAGTACAAGCTTCCGTCGGTATTATATCCGATATTCCAATCAGAGATACTGTTCTTTTGAGGTAAGGGATGTTATTTCTTTTGTAAATGATGTTATTCTTCTCAATATCATTATACAAAAATATTGTCATGGATTTTATGTTGAAATTCTTACTTTTTCTGTCGGGGTTACTATTCACGTATACGGCACTATTCACGGAAAAATTTATTTTTCTTCTATTTGTCCAAATTGTCTGTTAAGGTTACTATCTTTGATTGTTTCCAAGTTTTGGGCTTTATTCTTGAATTTTGCTCCACAAAGTATTATTATGGATTATTCTTGAATTTGGATAAACTAAATGACGAATCCCTAATCTTTGTCTTTTATCTAACTGGATTCGTTCTTTAAAATATTTTTCATCATCCTCAGTCCTAAAAGGTGATGTAACTGAATATCTTTGGCCTGTAGAGCAAAGATGAATGATTACCTGATGAATATCTTTGGCCTGTAGTGCAAAGATGACAAGTGTTGAGATGAACATGACCACTGATGATACAAATGAATATCTTTGGCCTGTAGTGCAAAGATGAATATTGACTCGAGATGTATATTGATTGATGTTGCAGGAATAAAATATTGATGATGGACTTTTAAATCATAGAAGATAGTAGACTTCATTCTCTGCTTAACTCTTCTAATGATTTGTTATTTTCGCTGCGAATATTGATCTAAGATTGGTTGTCCATTATATTTTATCTGATTTATTGAAGGCTAACGATGATTTATTTTTCATTATCTTAGTCATAATATTCTTTACTGAGCTAGTTGAGCTCACCCTTTTCATCTGTTGTCCTCTTCAGGAAATGAGAATGTTGCGGGAACTAGTCGGGGGACAGAGTGATGGTCCGAGTTAGAGCAATAGTAGTCCTCACTATTTTTGATAAACAGTGTGATAATAATTGTAATGAGGACTTAGTTTGAATCTTAATATTTTTTACATATTTGTATTGAGACTCACAGTTGTGTGATCGTATTTTGCACGACCGTATGATATAAAATTGTATTTGAATTCTGTACCATGTATTTGACGACTCAGAATGGGTTGGGTTGACTGGACCTATTCTGGGGGCGTCACACTTGGGGTGTTAGGCTATTGTCTAAATGATTACTCAGGTAAAGTTTGGGCTGGGGCCAGTAGTGGGGGACAGGCGGCAAATTGTAAGTGGGTAGCTTACCAAATAAGGGTCATTTAGAAATGTGTTTGATAGGTGGCTGATGGATTAGATGGGCCAAGCCGTCTTGAGCCGTCTAGCATTTATGAGGAGTTGACATAATATTAACTGGGTGGAGAGCAAGTATGAAAAAGCCTGCATTCAGCCGACTGACGTAAGTATCGAGAGAAAATATGCAAGTTGGTGAGATAATATATGGGTACAAGGCACTATACAAAGGAGGTAACTAAGAAAAAGAAATATTTTTTCTTCTCTCCAGACACTAGAGCACACAACCTCCATTGTTAAACCATTTTCTCCGACCTGTACTTATTCTCACACCGGAGCGATCTCCGGCGGCCTAAAACCGTCGAGATCCGGTGCTGACGTGTTCCTTGTACAGAATTAAGTGTGCTTTTCATGGTTGAGGCGCGTGACGAGATTGTGGCGTTAACAATTGCATTAATTTAATATTTTTTTTTATTTGGTTTACCTGTTACATGTATCATTACAACTATTACATTAATTTTAATGTTTTTCATTACGTCCACAACACCATTAGATGTATTAGCTCATTAAGTCCATAATACAATAGGTCATACAAAACAAAACAATAATGATTAGGAGTGATTTGATATTTTGACTTCCAATTTTATTTATTCATGAGATACAATCATTTAATTTAGTGAAATAAAAACAATTTTGAAGGTAATGTAATAATATTATGATCATTTCATAAATACTTGGAACGAATCAAACAAAGATGTTGTAATAACTTATTTTCATTACATTATGTGGACTATTGGTTTACATCAAATTTTTATTCCAAGAACCAAACCCCACCAAAGAATTTTGATCATCTCTCTGCTCCGCGGCTTCGGATCCATTATAATAAGGATGGGGCTAATTAGGAAAACATGAGAGTCTACGCCGTCAGTCACAGATGGATTCGTAAGACCCTTGGATTAGGCAATTAAGCATGTATAACTGTATAAGGATTGATGAACAAGACCCCCAATGTGAATGTACGACTATCAAACTGTCTTTTTCTAAAAAGATATATATTCTGGTGTGTTAGAACTTGTGATTTGATGTGTATGAGAGGTACTGAAAAATTCATATAAAAAAAAATAAAACGGAGTGAGGGAAGCAAATTTTGCATGTTAGAATATTTTATTTTAATGTGGCCTTTACTATTTATGTAATTATGGGGCTTACATATTATATTAATTTATTACTTTATTTATGGGTTTGATAATTAATTGTGTGACCCTTAGTTATTCTATAAATAAAACTGGGGTTCAGTCCCAGTTGTGGTCTCAAAAACTTTATAACATCTATCCTTGGAAAGACAATTGAAACTTTTACCTTTAAGCGCAGCGAAACTCAATTCATGTAAGTATTTAATTGTTATAATTAATTAATATTATTTTATTTTATTCTATGCAATAGCACATTCCGATATAATTTATTCAACATTGCCTTCATGTTATCATTACAAAACTATGCACTCATTATATTCAAGAATATATAGATGTAGAAGAATAATATCATTAAAAATTATAAATTTTATAAATAAAACTCGGAAGGGAGAGAATAAAAAAAGTAACGGACGTTGTAGTCTCGTCACCTAGCTATAAATTAGATGGCCAACTCCATTAATTAACTGATTTTTCTGTAGCATAAATAACAAACAAGTCATGAGTTTGGATCTGGCTGCCAGCCTCGACAAAACCCTTGTCGGAAAACATTCATAGGTTGCGAGCTTATCAATAAAACATCTCCGTTATAAACGGGCATCCTCGTTAAGGTATGCGGTATGCCTATATGTTATATTGTCTTTCATTTATTTCCTTTTCGACAACGCATAGATATGCCAGTACTGGCCTCATTTTGAGCTACGAACTTGACTCGCCCGGTTCATTTTTCTTTTCAACTCAAGTGGTTAAGGCCATAGTTTGTATAAGTTTGTTTTAGCAATTGGAGCTTCAATATCTCTTTCTTTTTCGTTGCAACTGTAAATGCCTAGAATTTACAGCTCCACTATTTCTCTCTCTCTCTCTCTCTCACTCTCTCTCTTTTTCCTTGTAAATGCGTAGAATTACAGCATCACTTTTGTTAAAAGATTAGAACGTAAAATTATCCCATCATGTTATTAATTTGTGACGTTTTCGTCCATCAGTTGAGGTATTTGTTAAATCCTCAATTAAGACACAATTAGTAACACAAAACTGTCCATTCATATATATATATATATATATATATATTGGGATAACATTTTCATCCACGAGTTTAGTTATTATTAAGTAAAATCCTCTCTACTCGCTTGTTGGGATTATCCGACCTATATGTACTTATTTGAAATCACATCTCGGCCCAAAAGATTAATATATTAGGTTTAGGTTTATGGTCTATTGGAGTAAATATGTCTTAAATTTGCAAACTTTACACACTATGAACTTTACATAATATGTTGTTTTAGGCACTGAGTATTTTTTTGGACAGTGGGTAGTGTTTAACTGATAAAATATATTGTTTTATTAGTTATTAAACTAGTAATATGTGATGGTTGGTTGTAACTTTATTTTTTATGTGGTGTTTGTTGAATTCTTCAATTCTTCTACTAGTTTTTAATATCAAATATTTTATTTTTGGATTGTTATTGCTAAGTATTTACATAATTGTGCTTTTAATGTTATTGTATAGTGTTATGTTTTGGGTTTTAATGTATATGAAATTTTATTGCCAATGTACGTGTTAAGTAAAATAAATAATATATAAATTGCATATTGTAAACGACTGTCGTCATACGGACACCATGACGGTCGTCTTGTTGCCTAGGCGTCCTGGACTCGCCGTGATAACTATGATTTATATAATTTATGGTAAAGAGCATTGAAAGATTTAACAATACCAATTCAAGTTGAAAAATAAATTTGCAGGTATTGGAGAACAGCTCATTTTGAGAGAGACACCCCAAATTGTGAAAGCTATTTACCTCAATTTTCAGGTCAACTTCTCTTGATATAGTGAATAAGAATAAGTTGGTCTTTGTCTAAAATTCTCTGTTTATATATTGCCTTGGTCTTTTTAAACACAAGTTCTCAAGGTGTGTGGGTAAAGCTTCTATCACCACTCCCAACAAACTTGGCTATGTTGCAAGTCTTTGGCTATGTTGTAAGTCTTCTCCTTGTAATAGGATGACGGCGAAAGTTATGGTACTTTTAATAACATGGTTGATATTTTCAATCAGGTTTTGTGCTTCAGAGGATAAACAATATAATGCGGAAGATGGTATTAGATTTTTGGTTACTATTTTATAAACACCAACTGTTTTTAGTGACCACCCGTGCTTCGCACGTGCACACAAGCTAGTTGATAAAGTTGTTATTGGAGGATAGACTAGAGACAAAAGGAAGACTTGGAGATAAAAATTATTATAAGGATATATTCAAGTAAGCAACGTTTAAAAATAAAAAAGAATTAGATGGAGTATGTGTTTGTGAGAAAGCATCTTTATCCTATATTTGACTTAAATGGCCTAGTGTTTATTGGGGGATCGGTTTTATGAAGTTCAAGCATGGTCTTGTTTTTGTCAAGGTTATAGAAATATAGCACAAAAAAGCTGTACACTAATGGTGGCCTTTGCATTCTGTAAATATTTGTTTGAATTCTGTTAAACATGTAGTTTCATGTTTTTGCTAACCAATTGTTTCTACAGTCTAATAGAGAAATAACAATGTAACCCAGAAAAATCCTTATTCACTTACTATTCGTTTTCAAGTAATGGCAAAGACGCAAGTACTGAAAGCATTGCAAAGAAAAGATGAAGCTTCAAAATCGAATGTACCAATGTTACCGTTTTCTCGTAAGTTCTCCTTTTCTTTTCTGTTTTTTCTCAAACTTTATAATGAATTAATTGTTAGATTCTTTCAAAATAAGTCCCATTACTTAGCAGCCCTAATTGACACTATGCACTTCATATATGTACGTGATTGGTATTGCGATAGTAAAAATTATTGCTTATTTGTGTGTCGCTTATTATATTAGGTGTTGTTAAAATAATTGCAAAAATATCTAAATGTATATTTACTCTGACAATATCATTTTTGCTCTGACATTATCAAACGCATATATATATATATATATATATATATATATATATGTATATATCTCATATTTACCATTTAACTTTATTGATTAACAATAGAACTGTAATAGTAAGCTTGGAAACATGGCGCAAAAAAAATGACAAATGAGAGTCTGAGCAAGTATTATTTTGGCTTAAACATTTCTTAACTTGAATCAGGAAATCGCTACCTCAACAAATGTGTGCCACTCCATCAAGCTGCACTAAAAGGCGATTGGAATGCCGCAAAAAAAATTCTTGATAATGATCCTATCCTTATTAAAGACCCTATAACAGAAGGTGGCGAAACACTTCTTCATATTGCAGCAGCAGCCAAACATGTTTACTTTGTGAAAGAATTAGTGGACCTGATGAAACGAAGCGACTTGGATATTAAAAACAATATTGGGAACACAGCATTATTTTTTGCTGCTGTTACTGGAAATGTTGAAATTGCTAATGCCATGGTTAAAAAGAATGACATGTTACCTACAATTCGGGGCAGCAGCAGGGTGTTGCCAATTTATATGGCAGCTCTGTTAGGGCACGCAGAGATGGCTAAATATCTTTATCCTTTATCTGATATTCAATCTTGGACTTCTGAAGAAAAGATTGAGCTACTTACTACTTCTATTGCCTCTGATCTTTACGGTACGTATACACAATCCTTTTTAAAACTAGCTTTGGTCTTTCTTCTCTTTAAGTATTTACATATATATAAATGAGTAATGTTAGTGTTCTCAAATTTTTGGTCTCAAATGATGGTGTTGAATATTTTCATGATAATTTATGGCTTAGTCAATCACACGAGATCTATCCAGCCAATGTTATGGTGACACTTCATTTGAGATATTTTTTTAGATTAAAAATCTGAGACCCCCCTAGTATCACCCTATATAAATTTTGCGGATATAACATCTAGTGTGACAATATTTTTTATTTTTTCATATTTTTTTTGCAAGGAAAATAGACTGAATAAGTGAATAGTCTTGATACAAGTAGCCATACCGTTACGTTTGCTAGTATCGGTACCGCTCGTTCTTATGTTTGACAACTCAAATACTCAATTCCACGCAAGCCTTGAAACTGGAATAGAAAGCAACAATTTAACTAATTACTCCACTAATTATTTGGAATTGTAAATGTGCTGCTAATTCTAATTTCAAAACTTGGCATTGAGTTGCCAAACATAGCATAGAAGTGAGCATTTTCATATTCCCTATTTTAAAAAATGAGTAATGTCTTTAACATGCATTTCTTTGTGAGAAACAATTAGACTCGGTGTATAACTCAATATATGCAAGGAGGGAAGGGAAAAGAGGGAAAATAAGAAGAAAAAAAAGAAAATTTTAAGTTGAAAAAAAACTTTTCTTGATGAATGGAAGTGTAATTATATACACTTGTAATTCTAGTACTTGGAGTTATTGTGGCAGCTTTGACGAAGACCCACACCTTCCTGCAGTAGAAGCATAAGTTCGATTCTAAGCACCCTATCCCCTATATAATGATATGTACTGAATTTTTGATGACATCAAAAAGGAAAAATAAAATAAAATATCCTTGTACTGCTCAACCTTTCTTATATTCTTCAAGTTTTGATTTTCCTTTC
Organism: Panax stipuleanatus; assembly: GCA_020205555.1. Taxonomy (NCBI): domain Eukaryota; kingdom Viridiplantae; phylum Streptophyta; class Magnoliopsida; order Apiales; family Araliaceae; genus Panax; species Panax stipuleanatus. The sequence continues at coordinate 108,425,215 of CM035123.1, forward strand.
CCTTTGGTTTTGTTGTTTTAGGTGTGAAAGACACCACAAATCCATATTGGGTATTTTTAATACAGCATATTTGATACAAGGACTTGCATTTCAATAACCATTTTCTTGACTATTGTTGTTAGAATATCAAACTAAAAACCAATTGGCAACGAGCAGGATTACCTATCATGGTTATATGTAGGATGGGAAAGGCAGTAACTGCCTGAAGTACTGGATTTAGAATCTGAACAACTGTTTTGTTGAATAATGCAGATTTAGCCTTGAATATGATAAAAGATGAGCATCAATTGGCTGTAGCTCAGGACAAGAATGGCGAGACGCCACTGCATGTTCTAGCTCGAAAACCTTTAGCATTTGCTGGTGGAAATATAGGAATATGGAGAAAAATCATTAGAATATGTAAGTTCTTATCAAACAGTTGGATCATACACAGAAGTCCTTCCGTTTAAGTGTTTCACAAATAATGTCTTAGATGCAAAATTACAAGCTTTTTTACCGATATATTATTCTTCCATGTTTACCCCTGAACTTATTGAGGGTTGAGGTTAAGAGTCGTGATGACATAATAATAAAATGTGATGATAAACTTCAGGATATTGGACTCCTTTTTTGGAAAAAAATGGCACATGAGATTCTTTTTGTGGAAGAGAGGGTATGATACTAGTCGGACAATGCTACAGTTTATGATCATCACAATTTTTTTTGTTTGTTTCCTAAGCAGTGCAAAGTATAAAAGCTCCACACAAGCAAAGCTCAACAAGGACCATAGCTTTTAAGCTACTTAACTGTCTTTGGGAACATACACTACAAGAAGAAGACTTGGAGATTCCAAATTTGTCAAAAAACACCTCAAAACTTCTCTTCATTGCAACAAGATATGGCAATGTTGATTTCGTAGCAGAGCTTCTTCGTTCATATCCCGATTTTTTATGGAAAGTAGATGCACACAACCGAAGCATTTTTCACATTGCAGTTATGCATCGCCATGAAAGTATCTTCAGTTTGATCTATGAGATAGGCCCGGTCAGGGAGTTGATAGCCACTTATAGAGATAATTCCAACAATAACATACTGCATTTAGCTGCAACTTTAAGTCCTCCAGATCAACTCAATAGTGTATCAGGGGCAGCTCTTCAAATGCAACGAGAATTGTTGTGGTACAAGGTAATATTCCTACTCTGGCTGTCATATGTTTCTATCAAATTTTATTCAAATTTTATCAAATTTGAATAAAATACATTTGTTTTTATTTAGAATAAAACGCGAAACTGACTCTCCAGTTTGTCCTGTTGTGTTGATATTGTCCTTCAATTTTCATAATATGTAGGCTTAGTCCTCCAGTTTGTCCTAGTGTTTAAAGTAGACCAAAGTTTTTATAAGAGAGTTGTCCTAAATCCAGAAAGCTATATATATGAGACCTAGGGTTTGTGTAGTTACTAGACTTTGCAGCTTTATTGGCCGTGGTAGCGTTTTGACTTCCAAACGCCTCGCAACATTTTTGTGCTTTTGTGAATTAAATAAATTGTGTATGAAATAAACTGATTTTAGACAAACAAGATTTTAGAGTGCATTTGAACTTCCAAACTCGCTCTAACGAACTAGACAAACACTTGATACAACTTAAGTCTACTCTGAGCAACTAACTGGAGGGTGGAATTTGACAATAATGAAAATTGAAGGATGATATCATCACAATGGGACAAACTGGAGCGTCAGTTTTGAATTGTACTCTTTATTTAACACTTATATCATTTGTAAACTTAACTCTTCTTCACATGATATTTGGTGTCCACACAATGAAAGGAGGTGGAAAAGATAGTGCAACCATCAGATAGGGATATGGGAAATATGAATGGAGAAACACCAGCAGTTAGATTCTCTAAGGAACACAAACAGTTGTTAGAGGAAGGAAAGAAATGGATGAGAGAAACATCTAAATCATGTATGATCATCGCAACACTAATTGCAGTCGTAGTGTTCGCCTCTTCTTTTACTGTACCAGGTAGTAATAACAATTCCACGGGCAGGCCAATTTTACTGAATAAAAGACTCTATATGATGTATGCAGTATCTGAGGCTACAGTAATGTGCTGCTCTTCAGTTTCAGCACTAATGTTCTTGTCCATACTGACCTCACGCTATGCAGAAATTGATTTTCTCTGGTCTTTACCTTTTCGACTAATGATTGGAGTGCTGACATTGTTCTTGTCAATATCCGGTTTGATGGCAGCCTTTTGCACAGCTTTTGTTCTAGCCAACGGTGATGGATTTGTACGGGAAGCCCTGCTGTTTGGTGCATTTGTTTGTGTGCCACTCATGTTTGGTTTGTTGAAGTATCCGCTTTTGATGGATATAATTGTTCCTGTGTATGGATCATCTCAATCTTTGTTTCGCTCTCAAAAACGATTGATATATTTTCAGTGAAGGATCGATCGGAGTAAGTAGTCAGGTTTCTTAATCTTCTTAATTGTCTAGAAAACTAGTTTGTTTAAGTGGTGGTTAAGGAGAATATTATGCTTACCAATTCATTAGTTTTTGTTTGTTTTTAAAAGTGCACGAGCAACTTTTGATTTATGGAAGGTTTCTTCATTCCTGCTCTCTCTCTCTCTAATTCTTTTTTTTCTTTTTGTTATATTTTTTATTTGGCTCATCCAATGACTTAACTCAACTCAAGCCATGCCAACAACAAGCAGATGGAATGGATATTTTGTTCCGCATTCAGTAGGTGCAATATATGCTTGAATATGTTGATTTTGATAGCTCTGATACTTGCTGTTAGATTAGAGCTATCTTGCACATGAGAATCTGAGATAATTACAATCTCTCTGGGATCAACGTTGATGCTCAATTTTGCCCAAAACACGTGGCCGGAGGAATTAATCTGCAAAAAAAGAAAGAACAACCGGGGAGAACTCTCTGTTGTTGTGAGAATCAATACAAGATTTGGGAGGATAAAGGGATTAACAATAGAGACATTAGGGTTTAAAGTCAATATAATAATAGTGTATGCATTTCCTGTACTTTGTATTTATAGTCCGTACTAGAAGAGAAGGATAGCCCAAGTTCAAGGGAAGCTAGCATGTATTTAGTTATGACTCAAATGGGAAATAATATGGCCTTAACTTCGCCCTCACTCTTAAGACTAAGGAGTAGAAACATTAGAGTCCACGGAGGCGGAACCAAGGAGGGCGGATATGACCCTCTAGAATCCGAAGCCTATTAGTATTTAGGGTTAGCATGGGTATAATTTAAGAAATCTTATTAATTTGAGATGGGTATTATAGGTGTATTTAAGGCCTATAAATATTGGGATGGGTATAATTTATTATATTTTTTCTATTAATGTTTATCTTTATTAATTGTTATTTAAAATTTTATACTTAAGAATAATAAAGAAATAATTGTTTAAACATTTACTTAAACAATCGTTTAACAATAAGAATTGAAAGTACAAAAAAGAGTAACAATTAATATTATGTCAATGAACTACTTGCCAATTTTTCCTTCTCCTTTTCAGACAGATGAGAAGCTTTCTCATGTTCTTCCACCTATAATAAATTAACAATATTACTATAAAATAAAATAATGTTAAATAAGTTTGATGATTAATTAATTAATATTGCACTCATTTGTCTTACTGCTTTAATCATACTTTTGTATCAATTTTTTGTAAATGAAAATAACTTAATTCATTTTCTTACTTTGAGTGGCTCTTCTTAGTTGTCTCCAAATAAAATTTAAAAGTCTGATTAATAATCCCATAGTTCGGGGGAAATTAAAAAAAAATAAATATATATATATATATATATATATATATATATATGTTTATGTATTTAAAGCCATTAGACTCACAACTAAAAGGTTGACAAGGGTTGAATAAGATGTTGTGAGATATTATAATTGAGCAAAATGAATTTGAAAGAAAACACTCTAAGCGTAAATAAATAAATTTTTTTTACGGATGTATTTTGACTCTACTCTAAAAATGTTCTGGTTCCGCCACTTAGAGTCCAGAATTATTGGCCTCCTCGTCAAAGTTCTTTGGGATTAAGGCCGAAAGAAGAGCGAGGGCTTCTCTTGGGTTGTAATTGTTCAAAATAACGATCTTATGATTTGAGCTTGAGCCAGGTCAATTTGGAATTCAAAAAGGACAAGTATTAGGAGAATCTAGACAGTTCGAGGAGAATAAATCGCATTTGAACCCATTTGAAAATCAAGAATTCAGGTCACCCTTTGAGCAATGCTACTATCACATAATTTGGATCACATAAAATTCACAAACACACAAGCATATTTACGGGCCCTGCATGTCACGCAAGATCCACAGTATGTATGTGTGTATGTGAGCATTATGTGACTCAAAATTAGATGATAGTAGTATTATTTTTTACGCAAGTATGCTGCTCTTCTTATCGATCAATGGATGTGCGCGACTTATTTCGATTGAATCGAACATATGCTATTCTTTGTTGTTGTTTTTTGTTTTAGTGGATTAATGCATGAGTCAAATTAAATTTGATTTATTTGAAATATTGATTCAATAGATCAAATTATCACTGCGAATAAAAAGAAATAAATTTTATTAGAATGGATTAAATCATATTAAAAATTTGGCTCACTGACCGTCCTAGATCGAACTATGAATCATCCCCTAAATAGGTGAGCTGATTAAGTAATCAAATTCTCACTCACACTGTAGCCTACTAATTTCTTACTTGTTATTTGAAAACCTATATTTTTTTTTTTATCTAAATTGAATTAAAAAAATATATGGGCTGCTATTTGAGTCTCCCACGGCCACAAATTAATTAAGGAGGGAACAGGCCAACATCTTCCTCCTCTAATCCTTTCTGTTGTAGCTCGATCGATAAAGGAGGGAACATGCATGCATGCATAGAGCTCAATAAAGTACGTGGGAGGGAGTTTGGGACATAGTTTAGATCCACCTTCAATTGCAAAGATTAATTTGAATCAGTAAAACAGATTAGGCACTTAAGATAAGACATGCTCCAAAGTCAAGAGTTAGTTTGACTAAAATTCACATTTCCAAAATTAATTAAACAATCGTCGTCGAAAGATATGGTATGGCCCCCATTCGTACGGATGATGTGTTAGGGTTCAGTATGGTGTACAGCAACAAGAATCAACTTCTGTAAATATATTAATTTGTTTCATGAGTAATTGAAATTAACTTTTAAATAATAATTGAAAATTGGTTAATAATGCCTATGAGATTAAAAGTATATATGTTTGAAAATTAAAGAGGATGGATATATGGAACTTTAAAACTAAAATGTATATAAAAATTAATCTCCATTTTTGCGTGTTACAAAATAATTTACGTACGTGATCAAGACGTACAGCTGACATTATAATATTTTGGTCCAAGTAGAAAGAAAGAATTGTAGAAAACAATCCCAATATCAATGATATATGTGTAACTACATGCATGCATGCATGCATATATATTACTCATATAAATATGGAAATTAAGAGGGGGAGAGGACTAAGTAAAGGTTTTTTGAAAATAATTTAAGATAAAAGACGAGAGACACCAAAAGGAATTAAGAAAAATAAGCATTTGAGCATGACTTTCAAAAAGGAGACCTGGTAATCCAACTGTCATCAGGATGTTGAATAAATTAAATTGTTTAACCTCTTTATATATCAAAAAAAATAAAATTAAAATTTTAAAAAAGTACTACTAACAATTAACTCTGAAAATTAATTTTCTACTGAGTCTACCCTAGCTAGCTTGGTTATAAATAAACACCCAACCAATAAGTTAAAATCCACCACAGGCGAGACACAGAGAGCTTAGAAACAATTAAAACGGGAAGATCGGGTAGGAAGGGCAAGGGTTCCGTTCCACCTCCTCCACCGGTTCCGCTTCGGTTTCTGAAGCTCACGTAAATTAGTGAATAATTTCTGTCTATGCTCCGGCCTACATTTGGAGGGAGGTATCAAGGGTGTCCCAAAATTCCTGTCCTGGTTGAATACTCAATAAAAAAAAAAAACTGTTTTTACTGCTCAACTCTTTCACTTTCTCTAAAAGTCACTACAAAATTATTCTTATTACTTATTTGAGACTTTATTTCTTGAAACTGTTTTCTATTGTTTCATTTTCAGTTTGATGAAATTGTTCTTGGACTGAGACATGACTAATTAACTCTTGAGTAGGTTCGACGGAAAAAAATTAATTCGGATCGAAAACGTTTAATTAGTAATGCTTGATCTTGAAAATTTAGTTTCTTCCATATATCTATTCATCTTATTTCCAAATATCAAATACAAATTCACAAAATAATAATAATAAAAACCAAGTAAATATTATCAACAAATAAAACGCCCACTACTAGTCTTTAACCAAAATTATATATTCACAACTTATGCCTTATTTGATTTAAATTCAACATCAAACGATACACATGTCAAAAATTTCAATATATATTATATAGTTAAAAAACATGTATGGATGTATTAACATGAATGAATAAAAACAAATAAAAATCAAAACTAAGTAACTAATCACTCATGAACAATTTGAGAAAATTTAATGATATCTAACTTATACTTTAAAATTTGGGTGAAATCAAATAGAATCGTGCAACTAAAAATTAAAATTTGAAATTAAAAGAGGATATTAAAAAATTCCTAATTATCAAGCCTTCAGCTATGTTCTGTACGTTGACCCAAACTTTTTTTTAGGATGGGCCCCAATTGGAAAAAAAATATATAAATCAAGGGAGGGCACTTGCCCCTCCTGCCTCTTAGTGCATCAACCCCTCGACATGAGATAAGAGAAAATTAAAAAATATTTAATATTAATTTATTTTATTTTATCACTTGGAGTTATTTTCCAGATGATCTGACCTGTGAATCACTACACCAAAAATGGCCTCTAGTGAAGGACAAATTCTTCACAAGACATAATATATCACTCACAATAGATTTATTGCGAAAAAATATTTCCTTCACACGAGTGCTCGCATAAGACCTCCTCGCAATTGGCTATCCTTCGCTAAGTAGTGACTAAATGTTTTTTGTGAGGAATATATTGTGAATAACTCTTTATTCACAAATTATATTTTGTAATGGAATATTGTTATTTAGTGAAAGATTGGTTTCCTTCACAAATAATATTTTAAGAATGACTATTTGAAATTAGTGAATAACTATAATCCCTCACAAATAATATATTGTGAAAAACAAATTTATTTAACGAGAGAAGATTTTCCTTCACTAATTATAAATTGAGAGTTTTTCTTCAAATTAGTGAGGAAAATAATCCTTCATTAATGTCAATTTCTCAAGTAAAATCTTTCACAAATTATAAAATTGTAAATAAAAAATTAATTGATAAATAATCAAAATTCATTGCAAATTATAATTAATTTTCAAATCAATGATTTCATATTATTTATTTATTTATTTATTATTATTATTATTATTATTAATTACTGTAATAAATATTAAATTTAATATTTCAAATTAATATAAATACCATACTTTTTTTTTGCTAAACTTAAACTGTATTAAAAAAAGAGAGAATTTACAAATTTCATGGGGCATACCCTAGACCAAATATACCATGACCATCATAGGACAGCTATGATAGGAAGAGTATACTAGAAGCACAAGACTAAACATCAAGTATGATACAAAGAAGTACAAGGCAAGACTAAACAACACAGACTCGAGCAAAAACAAAATGAGACCAGCAGCCCAAAAATAAGAGGCTGCCTGACAGTGATAGCAGCAAAGCCAGCAGTCCAGCTAAGTCCAGCAGTCCAACTGGGTCCAGCAGCAAAGCACAATCAAACATCGCAGACAACAGCGATATAGCAGCACAGCAGAGACAATGCTATCTAATAATATTATTCAAATAATATGAATTATTGAGAATTATTGAGAACTTCCTTAGACATTGTAAAGGATATTATTCAAATAATATTATTTGAATAATATTATTAGATAGCATTATTGACAATGTCTAAGGAAGTTCTGTCTAGGAGAGGTTATTTAATTGCGCGCCAATAAGAAGAAGTCCTTATCGGAAGGCCCCCTCTTTCCTGGGAACGACCTAGTTGTCAATATTGTAGTTCTGTAATATTATTTGTGAATAATTAATTATTGATTTATATGATAAGAAAATATTTATTTTGTGGATATAAAAGAAGGAATTAGTGCTGATGTATTTTTATCAGTATCTTGGTGTAGAAAATCATCTGTTTATGGATTTCGGATAATTTATGTTTGGAATTTGGAAAAACTTCCTTCTGCAAAGTTGTAGAGAATTAAATTTCCTATGTAAGGACATAGAATTTGTATTTTTCTGACTAAGGGGCTATTTATTATGAATTATTGAAGTTTCGGAAAATAAATATTTTTTTAAATAAAATGGTGGGCCCCACTTTTGTTGTTGGTTGAAAAATCTGATTTTCTTAGCAGCCGGCGGCGGAGATTATTTTAAAAATAATATTATTTTATTATTTTAGTCTCCTTTGGCATCCTAAGTTTTTCCTATAAATAGGGTGCTTAGGTTAGAATTGAAAATCACACCAGAATCAGAAGTTTTCTCTCTCTATAATATCGAGCGTATTTTTGTGAGTATTTCAATACTTTGAGTATTAGTATTCAGTGCAAGTTTCCTTTGGTATTATATCCGATATTCCAGTTAGAAGTATTGTTCTTTTGAGGTAAGGGATGTTATTTTCTTTCATAAATGATGTTATTCTTTTCAATATCATTATACCAAAATATTGGCATGGATTTTATTATGAAATTCTTACTTTTTTCGTCGAGGTTACTATTCACGTATACGGCATTATTCACGAAAAAATTAAATTTTCTTCTATTTGTCCAAATTGTCTGTTATGGTTACTATCTTTGATTGGATCTAAGTTTTGAGCTTTATTCTTGAATTTTGCTCCACAAAGTGTTATTATGGAGTATTCTTGAACTTGGATAAATTAGATTGCGAATCCTTAACCTTATTCTTTATTTCACTGGATTTGTTATTTATATGATTTTTCATCATCCTCAGTCTTAAGTGGTGATATAACTGATTATCTTTGGCATGTAGAGCAAAGATGAATGATTACTTGATGAATATCTTTGGCCGTAGTGCAAAGATGACAGGTGTTGAGATGAACATGACCACTGATGATACAAATGAATATCTTTGGCCTGTAGTGCAAAGATGAATATTGATTCGAGATGTATATTGATTGATGTTACAGGGATAAAATATTGATGATGGACTTTTAAATCATAGAAGATAGTAGACTTCATTCTCTACTTAACTCTTCTAATGAATTGTTATTTCCGCTGCGAATATTGATCTAAGATTGGTTGTCCATTATATTTTATCTGATTTATTGAAGACTAACGATAATTTATTTTTCATTATCTTAGTCATAATATTCTTTACTGAGCTAGTTGAGCTCACCCTTTTCATCTGTTGTTCTCTTCAGAAAATAAGAATATTGCGGGAACTAGTCGGGGGACAGAGTGATGGTCCGAGTTAGAGCAGTAGTAGTCCTCACTATTTCTGATAAATAGTGTGATAATAATTATAATGAGGACTTAGTTTGAATTTTAATATTTTCTACATATTTGTATTGACACTCACAGTTGTGTGGTCGTATTTTGCACGACCGTATGATATAAAGGTTGTATTTGAATTCTGTACCATGTATTTGGCGACTCAGAATGGGTTGGGTTGACTGGACCTATTCTGGGGGCGTCACAGTTGGTATCAGAGCTTAGGGATATGATCTCTGGCGGAGATCGGGGAATAGAACTAGGAGGGGAGAGACGAGTAAATCCTTCGCTAGTGTGTCCTACCTAAGCTTATGTGGTATTTAATTGGTCAGTCGGAGCATAGGGTTAATATGTGATATGTTTATTTGTTTAATTAACCCTTGTTTTATGGCAGTATTTGAGAATGGCAGCTGAGAACGTTAACAACGAAGTGAATGAGACTGTGGAGACACCTTTAATCGTTAACCAGGAGAACGTGCAACAAGAAGGCAATGTTCATCCTGAAAACAACGCTGGTCAGACGATAAACGATGAGATGTTTAGAAGTTTTTTGCAGTTTATGCAAAATCAGACGAGGGAGACTCGTGTGCAACATACAGGTGGAGATAATAACAACACGCGAGTTGTCACTGCCAAGCAGTTCAAAGAATTGGGACCACCAGAGTTTCTGGGAAAGCCAGATCCGATCAAGGCGGAGACGTGGATTAAACAAATTACCAAGATATTTGATGTCTTGGGATGCACGGAGAAACAGAAGGTTCCATTCGCCACGTTTATGTTTCGTGGAGAGGCAGATTACTGGTGAAAATCCGTAAAACGTACCCAGCCTGCCGCACTCAAGATGTCTTGGGAAGCGTTCCAGAAACTGTTTAATGACAAGTACTTTTCTGAAAGTATTCGTCATATGAAGGAAGTAGAATTTATTAGACTCGAACAAAATAACATGACGGTATCCCAATATGAGGCTAAGTTCGCGGAGCTGTCTAGGTTTGCACCTCATTTGGTGGAGAATGAGGAACGTATGACGCGGATGTTTCTAAAAGGTTTGAAACCCGAAATACGTCAATACCTCATTTCTCATAAATTTTCTTTATATTCGGATGTAGTAAACAGGACCCAGTTATTAGAACGAGATAATGATTATGTTCAACTGAGGGACCACAACCAAGGTCGTACCGGTGGCAGCAGTCATCGGAGCAATGACAACCAGCGAGGAGGAAAGTATGACAGAAACGGTAACCACTCCGGTGGTTATCGTGGCCATGATAGTAGAAGAAGCGAATCGGGAGGAGATTTCAAAAAGAGAAGGTATAACAATGAGAACGCGAAGATGTCAACATCAGCACCAGCATCAACTATTTCGAGGGGAGGAGAACGACCACCGGTAGTATGTTATAAATGCGGGAAAGAGGGACATATAAGCCCAAACTGCCCACAACAATTCAAAGGATGCTATAACTGTGGAAAAGAAGGACATATAGCTCGAGATTGTCCTGTTGCGAAACCAAATTCAGCGGGGGTGGTGATTCCAAAGGCGGTTGCAGACAAGTCAAAGTCGGTGATTCCTGGAAGAGCGTTTGTTGTGACAGCCCAAAACGCGAGGAATCCACACGAGGTGATTACGGGTAAGCTGATCATAAACTCTTGCGAAGTTTACACCTTGTTAGATACCGGTGCTACCCATTCCTTTATTTCACCTACTTGTGCTCAACGTTTGAACTTGACTTCTGATAAATTAGACTTTGACTTATTTGTTGAAACTCCGTTGGGAGAAACCTTTGTTACATCTACAGTTTACAAATCTTGCTTGATTCAGATTGGTACCCTTACCTTACCTGTTGATCTTATATCTTTGAAAATACTTGCATTTGACGTGATTTTAGGAATTGATTGGTTAACCACTTACCATGCCAAAATTGATTATTTTCGTAAGGTTGTTAGTTTTCATATTCCTAATCAACCTGTTGTGCGAATCCAAACCACCAAACCACTAAAATCAGTCAATATCATTTCAAATCCCAAGGATATTCGTTTATTGAAAAACGGATGTCAAGCTTTCTTAGCTCATGTCACTGATCTAAACCAGAATACATCAGATTTGAATGATATTTCCGTTGTAAATGAATTTCCTGATGTATTTCCCGAAGAACTTCCCGGTCTACCCCCAGAACGTGAAGTTGAATTCTTTATTGACCTTGAGCCCGGTACAAAGTCCATTTCTAAAACCCCATATCGAATGGCTCCTATTGAACTTCAGGAGTTAAAGATCCAATTACAAGAATTGTTAGACATCGGTTTTATTCGTCCTAGTACGTCTCCTTGGGGTGCTCCTGTTTTATTCGTAAAGAAGAAAGACGGGAGTATGCGACTTTATATTGACTATCGGGAGTTGAACCATGTCACCATCAAGAATAGGTATCCGTTACCTCGTATTGATGACCTGTTCGACCAGTTGCAAGGAGCGCAATTCTTTTCAAAGATCGATCTTCGTTCTGGATATCATCAGCTGAAGATTAAAACTGAGGATATTCCAAAGACTGCTTTCAGAACACGGTACGGGCATTATGAGTTCTTAGTCATGTCTTTTGGATTGACTAATGCTCCTGCTGCTTTCAAGGATATGATGAACCGTGTATTTAAGGAGTATTTGGATCAATTCGCTGTTGTTTTTATTGACGACATCCTCATCTATTCTAAAAGCCGTGAAGATCATGAACACCATTTGAAGTTGGTACTTCAAAAGCTTCGTGAGAACAAGTTATATGTCAAGCTGAAGAAATGCGAGTTCTGGCTTGAGGAAGTAGCATTTCTTGGGCACGTGGTATCGAAACGTGGAGTATCTGTTGATCCGGCGAAGATTGAAGCAATACAAAGCTGGGAGCAACCTAAGTCGGTGACCGAAGTACGAAGCTTTCTGGGCTTAGCTGGTTATTATCGGAGGTTCGTAGAGGAATTTTCTCGAATCGCTACTCCATTAACTCAGTTGACTCGGAAAGATACAAAATTCGTTTGGAGCGAGGAATGCGAGAAGAGCTTCCAAGAGCTCAAGAGGAGACTTATTTCGGCACCTGTTCTGACAATACCATCTGGTTCAGTTGGATTTGTTATTTACAGCGATGCTTCGGGCAAAGGGTTAGGATGTGTTTTCATGCAACATAGGAAAGTCATAGCCTATGCCTCGCGACAACTCAAAGAATATGAGAGGAATTATCCTACTCATGATCTAGAGTTGGCAGCAGTCGTTTTCGAGTTGAAGATCTGGAGACATTACTTGTACGGAGAGAAAGTGGAGATTTATACGGATCATAAGAGCCTTAAATATTTCTTCACTCAGAAGGAACTCAACATGCGACAACGACGTTGGCTTGAGCTGTTGAAAGATTACGATCATACCATCCAATACCATCCTGGAAAAGCGAACGTGGTAGCTGACGCGTTAAGTAGAAGATCATATGTGGGAACGAGTGCAATGATGTCAAGTATACGCGTAGAACCAGCTTTGATTGATAAAGTTAAAGCTGCTCAAGCTACGGATTCGGAGTTGATGAAGATGAAGAAGAAGGTGCAAGAAGGTGCAATTCCAGAAGCAAGAATCAATGAAGAGGGAATACTTTGAGTCAACTACAGACTTTGTGTTCCTAACGATTCTGACTTGAAGCATAGAATCATGATGGAGGCACACAACACACCGTTTGCAATCCATCCTGGGAGTACCAAAATGTATCGTGATCTTCGACATATATTTTGGTGGAGCAATATGAAGAGAGAGATCGCAGAGTTTATTTCGAGATGTTTAATTTGTCAACGTGTAAAGGCGGAGCATCAAGTACCAAAGGGTCCATTGCAACCACTGGAGATTCCGAAATGGAAGTGGGAACACATTATGATGGATTTCGTTACGGGTCTTCCCAAGGTTTCTCAAGGCATAGATGCGATTTGAGTTATTGTTGATAGATTAACCAAGTCTGCTCATTTCTTGCCGATACGAGAGACTTATTCCCTTGAACGTCTTGCTCATATGTACGTGAATGAGATTGTGAGATTGCATGGCATGCCAGTATCCATAGTTTCGGATCATGACCCCAGATTTACTTCACGATTTTGGATCAGTTTGCAGAAAGCTATGGGTGTGGATTTACGATTCAGTTCGGCTTACCATCCTCAAACAGACGGACAATCGGAAAGGACTATCCAAACTCTTGAAGATCTATTGAGACTCTGTGTTCTAGACTTCAAAGGGAGTTGGGATAAGTATTTACCATTGGTGGAATTCTCCTACAACAACAGTTATCAGGCAAGTATAGGCATGGCTCCATTCGAAACGTTGTATGGGAGAAAGTGTCGCTCTCCAGTATGTTAGAACGAGGTGGGTGAAACAACATTGTTGGGACCGGAGTTAGTACGTATGACTACGGAAAAGATCCAAATAATCCGACAACGTATACAAACAGCACAAGATCGACAAAAGAGTTATGCGGATCTTCATCGAAAGGACGTGGAATTTAATGTTGGGGACCATGTGTTATTACGTATTGCTCCATGGAAAGGAGTTACAAGGTTTGGGAAGAGAGGAAAGCTCAACCCACGATTCATTAGTCCATTTAAGATTCTTGACCGAGTAGGAAATGTGGCCTATAGACTCGCTTTACCTCCAAGCATGTCTCGTGTTCATAACGTGTTTCACATATCCGTGTTACGTAAATATGTGAAAGATCCAAATCACATTATTGAGTTAGAACCGGACGAGATAGCCGAAGATTTAACGTACGAGGAGGTACCTGTCAAGATCTTGGATAGAAAGGAGCATGTCCTACGCTCGAAAATTATACCTCAAGTTAAAGTTTTGTGGAGAAACCATGCAGTTGAGGAAATGACCTGGGAATTGGAATCGGAAATGAAAGCGAGGTATCCTCACCTTTTCGACATACCAGGTACGTACGTCAATTTCGAGGACGAAATTTCATAAGGAGGGGAGGTTGTAAGACCCCAACTTTTATGAATAAAGATTTAATTTTTTTATATATTATTTCGAAACAGTAAGGTGTTGTTTTGATAAATATGAAAGTTATGGGTGAAATGTGCAAATATTTTAAAATGAGCAAGTGGTTATAAAATATTCTTGTTGTCGGAGAATATTCGTTTGATCGTGGAATATTCTTGTTGTCGGAGAATATTTGTACGACGGCGCAGCTATTTGTGGGCCCCCACAACGGAATAACTGTCGGATATAGAAAGCGACAGAAATAATTTTTTTACAAAATAACGGTGTGGTTATTACCGTTAGTATTGTTGAAATATCCGGTGGTTAAAATACAGTGATACGCGGTGTTGCACAGTAGCACACGGTATCGCACAGTATTTTGAATTATTGAGTCTTACGTGAGAAGCCATTACTCAATAATTGTTACAGTAATTACTGTTCAATATTTTATATTATTGACTCAATAATTGCTACGTTGCTATTTTATATGATTGATTCAGTAATGACTACAGTTGATATTTTGGTATTATTGATTCAATAATTATCACTGCACAGTATTTCACATTATCAACTCAATAATTCATATTATTTGAATAATATTATTAGATAGCATTATTGACAATGTCTAAGGAAGTTCTGTCTAGGAGGGGTTATTTAATTGCGCGCCAATAAGGAGAAGTCCTTATCGGAAGGCCTCCTCTTTCCTGGGAACGACCTGGTTGTCAATATTGTAGTTCTGTAATATTATTTGCGAATAATTAATTATTGATTTATATGATAAGGAAATATTTATTTTGTGGATATAAAAGAGGAATTAGTGCTTATGTGTTTTTATCAGTATTTTGGTGTGGAAAATCATCTGTTTATGGATTTTGGATAATTTATATTTGGAATTTGAAAAAACTTCCTTCTGTAAAGTTGTAGAGAATTAAATTTCCTATGGAAGGACATAGAATTGTATTTTTCTGACAAAGGGGCTATTTATTATGAATTATTGAAGTTTCGGAAAATAAATATTTTTTAAATAAAATGGTGGGCCCCACTTTTGTTGTTGGTTGAAAAATCTGATTTTCTTAGCAACCGGCGGCGGAGATTATTTTAAAAATAATATTATTTTATTATTTTAGTCTCCTTTGGCATCCTAAGTTTTTTCTATAAGTAGGGTGCTTATGTTAGAATTGAAAATCACACCAGAATCAGAAGTTTTCTCTCTCTATAATATCGAGCGTATTTTTGTGAGTATTTCAATACTTTGAGTGTTAGTATTCAGTGCAAGTTTCCTTCGATATTATATCCGATATTCCAGTCAGAGGTACTATCTTTTTGAGGTAAGAGATATTATTTCTTTCATAAATGATGTTATTCTTTTCAATATCATTATACCAAAATATTGACATGGATTTTATTATGAAATTCTTACTTTTTTCGTCAGGGTTACTATTCAGGTATACGGCACTATTCAAGAAAAAATAAAATTTTCTTCTGTTTGTCCAAATTGCTTGTTAAGGTTCATATCTTTGATTGGATCTAAGTTTTGAGCTTTATTCTTGAATTTTGCTCCACAAAGTATTATTATGGAATATTCTTGAACTTTGATAAACTAAAATACGAATCCTTAATCTTATCCTTTATTTCACTGGATTCGTTATTTATATGGTTTTTCATCATCCTCAGTTCTAAGTGGTGATGTAACTGAATATCTTTGGCCTGTAGAGCAAAGATGAATGATTATCTGATGAATATCTTTGGCCTGTAGTGCAAAGATGACATGTGTTGAGATGAACATGATCACTGATGATACAAATGAATATCTTTGGCCGTAGTGCGAAGATGAATATTTGATTTGAGATATATATTGATTGATGTTACAGGGATAAAATATTGATGATGGACTTTTAAATCATAGAAGATAGTAGACTTCATTATCTGCTTAACTCTTCTAATGATTTGTTATTTTCGCTGCGAATATTGATCTAGAATTGGCTGTCCATTA
Source organism: Panax stipuleanatus (assembly GCA_020205555.1). Classification (NCBI taxonomy): domain Eukaryota; kingdom Viridiplantae; phylum Streptophyta; class Magnoliopsida; order Apiales; family Araliaceae; genus Panax; species Panax stipuleanatus. The sequence continues at coordinate 108,441,735 of CM035123.1, forward strand.
TATTTTATCTGAATTGTTGAAGAGTAACGATAATTTATTTTCCATTATCTTAGTCATAATATTCTTTACTGAGCTAGTTGAGCTCACCCTTTTCATCTGTTGTCCTCTTCAGGAAATGAGAATGTCGCGGGAACTAGTCGGGGGACAGAGTGATGGTCCGAGTTAGAGCAGTAGTAGTCCTCACTATTTCTGATAAATAGTGTGATAATAATTGTAATGAGGACTTAGTTTGAATCTTAATATTTTCTACATATTTGTATTGACACTCACAGTTGTGTGGTCGTATTTTACACGACCGTATGATATACAGTTTGTATTTGAATTGTACCATGTATTTGGCGACTTAGAATGGATTGGGTTGACTGGACCTATTCTGGGGGCGTCACAGTTCCCTCGCTAGAAAATTCCTCATGTGAAGGAATGAATTCCTTCATAAATTTTTCTTCACTACATCCCTAATTTCTTGTAATAAATTACCACTTGACTCTTCGTCAATTCAACTATATACTCCTACTAGTTAAGGTTTGACTAATACTATACAACCTGTCTCCTTGCCTCAAATTTGGCAAACATTAGGCGCCCACTTTTTTGACTTTAAAATTTCATTTGTGGCTAAACCTTTAATTTCCAACATAAATTGATGACCTTCGGAGGGGCTTGATTTTCAGGTCTAGTGGTGAAAAACTAAATTAGATTTCCATAAATATTAGTCTTATAAGTATCTCTTATAATTATACTCCACTACATATTCCTTCAACTTGGGAATTAAAATAAAATGAAAGACAAAAAATTATAGGAGCATATTTGACTATTTGATTGTAGAATTACATTTAGTACACATACGTACTCATATGTATATACATAATATATATATATATATATATATATATATATATATAGTGTGTGTGTGTGTGTGTGTGTGTGTGTGTGTGATCGTCACTCACGTATAGCTCACTAAAGTGGGACATATTTTACGTATTTTGACCACATATATAGCCATGACGCATTTTCCCTATATTCCAAAATAGCTGACCAAGTTAAGGTTTGAAACAGCCTGTCTTGGGCAAAGAATAGACTAGCTAGGTCCACACTTTCTAGATTTTGCAATAAATTTTCCTTTGTTATTAGGGTCCCCTTAACATGTGCTCTAAGAGCTAGAGTATATCTTCTGTTTTCAAATTTTTTGTCTCCTTGTGTCTTATCACTTAAATGTTGACACTTGTTTTTTTTTTAAATTTTAGAATTAATTGGTGCTAAGTAAAAGGATATGTGTCAACATTTAAGTGGTGGGACACAAGAGGACAGAGAATTTGGGGACAGAGGATCTGCTCTTCCTAAGAGCACATGCTAAACACACAGTTCAAGATTATATTCTCTTGAACTGTGTGCATATTCTCTTAATTTCTGCATTTACACAAACTTTAAGGGAATATGCACACAATTCAAGGAAATATTCACTTGAACTGTGTGCTTAAAATGTGTTCTAAAAGCACATGTTAAAAAAATCCTTGTTTTTAAGGCATTAAAATTTATTTTCCACCATAAATGTTTAACCTTGAGCTGTATTTTCAGGTCTTTGGGTGAAAAGACGAAGAAGTTAAAGAATAAATTTATAGATATATCAAATTTACTATATTCTTCTAAAATGCATTATAGAAGGAAAGAAGAAAAGAAATAAGTGGGGGTGAAGGCCCACCTATAGATAAAATAAAATTTGTATGAAATAATTATTAATCGAACCTAGCTTGAGGCGGGCTCGAGACATGCCTAAACGAGTCAGACTTGAGTTGAACATCACACTCTTCGAGTTCGGGTCATTTAACTAAATGAACTAAAAGTGTTGTTCTAGCTTAGCTCATTAACGAACTCGAGCCGGGCTAAGTGAGTCAAGCCTAGCTGGGTTCGCAGGCAGCCCGATTTGTTTACAGTACTAGTACAAGTCATTCCATTCAATACTATTTATTGCTTTTTGTCTCCGAAAGTTTAGTTATTTTACAATTTTATCTTTCTTAATTATTTTTATATTTTAGTTTTTAAATGTAATAATTTATTATTATTATAGAGTAATTACACACGCAACACGTATGTCACGGTGTAACCGGTATATACCGAACGAGTCAAAGTACTTTCCGGTTCCGATATCAAATATATGATATTATACCGATTTTCTGTATCGATCCCGAACAAGTACCTATTTAACTCGAACCGATCTGTACGAACCGGTTCAATTTGGTCCAAAAAAAACCAAAATTTGTCCACGCGTAACTACAATAAAGAGACCATGTAAGACCCCGAATTTTATGAAATAAAAGTATTCAATTTTTCTATTTGATAAATAGTTAAATTGATAAAAGTTTAAAGTTAAGGGTGATATATGTAAATTTTTAAAATGAGCAAGTGGTTATAAAATATTCTTGTTGTCGGGGAATATTCGTTTGATCGTGGAATATTCTTGTTGTCGGGGAATATTCGTACGACGGCGCAGCTATTTGTGGGCCCCCATAACGGAATAACTGTCGGATATAAAAAGCGACAGAAATAACTTTTTACAAAATAACGGCGTGGTTGTTACCGTTAGTACTGTTGAAATACCCGGTGGTTAAAATACAGTGATACACAGTGTTGCATAGTAGCACACGGTATTGCACAGTATTTTGAATTATTGAGTCTTACGTGAGAATCCATTACTCAATTATTGTTACAGTAATTACTGTTCAATATTTTATATTATTGACTCAATAATTGCTACGTTGATATTTTATACTATTGACTCAATAATTGCTGCATTGATATTTTATTGACTCAATAATTGCTACGTTGCTATTTTTTATGATTGATTCAATAATGGCTACAGTTGATATTTTGTAGTATTGATTCAATAATTGTCATTGCACAGTATTTCACATTATCAACTCAGTAATTCATATTATTTGAATAATATTATTAGATAGCATTATTGACAATGTCTAAGAAAGTTCTGTCTAGGAGGGATTATTTAATTACGCGCCAGTAAGGAGAAGTTCTTATCGGAAGGCCCCCTCTGTCCTGGGAACGACCTGGTTATTAATATTGTAGTTCTATAATATTATTTATGAATAATTAATTATTGATTTATATGATAAAGAAATATTTATTTTGTGGATATTAAAGAAGGAATTGGCGCTGATGAGTTTTTATCAATATTTTGGTGTGAGAAATCATCTGTTTATGAATTTCGGATAATTTATGTTTGGAATTTGGAAAAACTTTCTTCTGCAAAGTTGTAGAGAATTAAATTTCCTATGGAAGGACATAGAATTTGTATTTTTCTGACAAAGGGGCTATTTGTTATGAATTATTGAAGTTTCGGAAAATAAATATTATTTAATGGGTGGGCCCCACTTTTGTTGAAAATTTGAATTTGAAGAGCAGCCGGCGGCTGGAGTTTTTTTAAAAATAATAATATTTTATTATTTTAGTCTCCTTTGGCATCCTAAGTTTTTCCTATAAATAGGGTGCTTAGGTTAGAATTGAAAATCACACTAGAATCAGAAGTTTTCTCTCTCTATAATATCGAGCGTATTTTTGTGAGTATTTCTATACTTTGAGTATTAGTATTCAGTGCAAGTTTCTTTCGATATTATATCCGATATTCCAGTCAGAGGTACTATTCTTTTGAGGTAAGGGATGGTAAGGGATGTTATTTCTTTCGTAAATGATGTTATTCTTTTCAATATCATTATACCAAAATATTGGCATGGATTTTATTATGAAATTCTCATTTTTTTCCGTCGGAGTTACTATTCATGTATACGGCACTATTCACAAATACGGTACTATTCACAAGTACTATTCACGAAGCATGATTTTTCTTATGAAATTTCTATCTTTTTCGTGTCGGGGTTACTATTCACGTATACGACACTATTCACGTATACGGCACTATTCACTTATACGGTACTATTCACCGAAAAATTAAATTTTCTTCTATTTGTCCAAGTTGCCTATTATGGTTCATATCTTTGATTGGATCTAAGTTTTGAGCTTTATTTTTGAATTTTGCTCCACAAAGTATTATTATGGAGTATTTTTGAACTTGGAGATCGATGTTTTGATCATATTGTTTTTATTATCATATATAACATTTTTATAATCCTGGTGATGAAATTTCTCTTAGACTTGAGTGTAAAGATGGGTAGATTATTGGTATGATCATGACTATAGATTCTCTTTGGCCAGTAGTGCAAAGATAGATTGTTGACTGGTATGTTCATGACCATTGAATTTACAATTGAATATTTTTAGCTTAAGGGCAAAGGTGAATTGATCAACATGGTTATAATTATTGTTTATATAAATTCTGAAATGGTTAGATATTTTTTTGAGATATGAATATCTTTGGCCTGTAGCGCAAAGATGAGCTGTTGATTTGTGAATATCTTTGGCATGTAGTGCAAAGATGACCTGTTGTGAATATCTTTGGCCTGTAGTGCAAAGATGAGCGGTTGATTTGTGAATATCTTTGGCCTGTAGTGCAAAGATGAATGATTAATTATTGAATATCTTTGGCTTGTAATGCAAAGATGAATTGATTAGCATGATTATGAACAGGAACTATGATTTGGTATAACCATGATCTTTGGTGTTTCAGGTAAAGACAGGTGATGAGAATTATCTTCGTCCTGAGTGCGAAGAGGAATTCATCAAGATAATTATGATCATGAACTTACATGATTGTGGACAGGAATTGTTGATTGATGTTACAGGGATAAAATATTATTGGTGGACTTTTAACACGGAGAAGATAATAAACATTATAGTCTATTTGACTCTTCTAATGGATTGCTCGTTCCACCGCAACTATGGTTGAAAAGTTTTATCATCTACCATATGTTATAAATCTCTGATTTATCACTGATGAAGACTATTGATAATTTAATTATCTTTAGTCATGATATTCTTTACTGGGCTATTTGTGCTCACCCTTTTGCTTCACAATTCCTTTCAGGTAATAAGAGTGTAGCTGGGTCGAGCGGGATAACAGGGGAATAGAACGAGGGTCTAGAACTGTTGAAGTTTTCCACCAAACAGTATGAAAATAATTTTATTGAAAATTTTAGATAAGTACGTCGTATTTTATACGTCATTTAACGGTTGAATTTGGTGACCTGATTTAGGTGAGGTGAACCCAACTTTGAAAGGGTGTTTTGTCACTATTATACGAGATGTCTAACCACATACGACTTTATGTTATCATAAGACATGGTTGTGCACATCCACTTGCTGATTATATCCATGAACACTACCTATATAATCTTGGAGTACGGTTAGAATATAATTCTCAGTTTGAGACAACAGAGATAATTATATGGCAAGAGAAGACCCACCATTGGAATGAACAAGATAGTAATCTTCTCGTTTTTCTTTGGGGTCTATTGGGTCAACCAAGGATAATTCTCGAGTCCTACGATATCTATTATAACATGGATGCATGGCCTCCCATGTACGAAGGTTTCCTTGAACATTTTTCAAAGATTTTAATTCCTAAAACAGTTATTGACTGTACCTTTCTGTAACGTATTATTGATTTGGAGTATGGGCACTGTATTTGTATTGAAACTCACAGTGTAATTGTGGACGACAGTTTAAAAAGTTAAAACTTGAAGATTTGTATTTGAAATTTTTATTGAGTGTATTTCGTGACGACCCAGAATGAATTGAATGATTTAGACCTATTCTGGGGCGTTACAGACCAGGTCAAAAAAAGTAGCCAAATCAATACCACATATATATATATATATATATATATATATATATATATAACCTTGATTTGTCAATCCACAGGGTGATTGGTAACTTCCTTGTCCCATTTTCGTTGACAACATAAAACTTGCTACGTACTAAGAAATTTACGACACATGCACGTGATTTGGTTGTGTGGAACTTGCCATGCAAAGATTTGTAAAGTCAAACTACTATATATAATCAGCTAAATATTTTATGTTTGGATTTACATTAAAATGTAAAATATATGTCATAATTAATTTCATAATTCATATATTTTACCAACATTTTAAATGAGATGATGACAAATGTTAATTATGAATAAAATTTCAAACCTTCTTTATATTTTTGATAAAAATTATGTCGTATTGACCCATCTACTACGACGATTGTACTTACTTATTTTTTGAAATTGTATTTTTTTTTCTTGCAGTTATTATGGGTAATAGGTTCAAAGCTAAAATAGAAAAATGATAATTAAGTGAATTGATCAGATCCCATCTATTGAGGATAAATTAATTAGTCACTCATCTCTTATAATTATGTGTACAAGTATGATCACTTTAGGGTATCCATATATCAGCACCCTATCTCCAATATTTAACATAAATGTAAAATCTTTCCCAAAGCTGAAAGTTATATATACTAGTAGTAGTAATATGCATGTTTCAAATACTTGACAAGAGTCATTACTGTACGTACTACTTTGACAATTAAGCTAAACGTACTTTGACAATTGCATGCATTATTTATTTAAGAGTTGCTTGTACTCACGTTATGCTTATTACTTCGTCTTTCCAAATTCCGTTGGAGTAATAAAATCAAATCAAATATTGTTTGTGACGCGTTTACAGTTTTTATGGTGGTAATATTTAGTTTTGTATCAATTCTGATGTGTGGCGTTTGAGTCATAGATATTACTCCTTCCGTCCCAAAATAACTGTTCAGTTTTGACTTTTTTTAGTTAAATTGACTATTTTTAAAATTAATAATTAAGCATGTGTAAATATATTTTTAACATTATAAAAATTGGTATTAGTAGTAAATTGTATATATTTTTTTTTGTTATAACCTCTGCATCTATATTATGACAAAAATGGTACAAAAAATAGTTTTAAAAAATAGTCAATTTGACTTTAAAAAGTCAAAACTAAGCAGTTATTTTGAGACGGAGGGAGTATATTTTTGAGTTTAATAAATTGTGTTTAAAATAAGATGCATGTGTATAAAGTAAAATAAGATTAATTCGAACGCATCAAATTCTCTGTAAGCTAGCTGATAAAAGAACACACATTTTTTATAATTTGGTAATTATATGAATCCTGCATGTACCCTGGATTAAGAAAGTATTTTCGACGTTTTTATTTGGTCAGTTATCCAACTAATGTAACAATTTGTCCAGTACCTGGAAATAAAATGTAGGCGTTATTATTTACTTCATGTTTTATATATCGCCCGAATAATGTCCACACTTTTATCTTAAGTCGAAACATTTGACCCTAATCACAAAACTGAAATGGAAAACTTAAAATTGATACCAGAAATATATAGAAAGAGAAAAAGAATAAAACAGTGTTAATATATATAATCCACTTAAAAACAACATATATATATATATAATGTATTTACATATAGATAGATATCTTTATATATATGCATCGATCCTTTCTTTCTCTTAATCGATCAGTAATTACTTAAGGATCTCTCCTCTCTCTCTCTCTCTCTATATATATATATATGTGTGTGTGTGTGTGTGTTACCCACTATATATATATTGATCATGATCTCTTAGACCAAACGACGCCGGCTATGTACCCTTCACCTATATATGGGAAAGACCTTGGTTGAACAGTAGTTTCATATATAAGCTCCAATATCCACATGAGCAGAATTAAGCACCAATGATGTTGGGTGGAATATTAAGATGAGGTGTTGAGCTTGAAGCTAGGGTTGCCACCGAAGAAGCACCCATAATGTTGGTGTTTGGAGTAGATCGAACCACCGTAGTCGGTCCAGGGTGGTCAGGATAAGTTGAACCACCCATAATGTTGGTGTTTGGAGTAGATCGAACCACCGTAGTCGGTCCAGGGTCAGGATAAGTTGAACCACCCATCACTTGAGCATCGATTCCTCCACTGCCCGGATCATTAGGGAAATTCTCAGATGAACCCTTGCCCTTGCCCTTTTTCGGTTTACCCGATCGTCCCATTTTAGTTTGTAGAAAGGTGAATCTTGATATATATATATATATATATATATATATATATATATATATATATTCACAGTAGTAGTAGTAGTAGTAGATCGATCGGCTGAAAGCTCAAGGTTAGAAAATTTCAGTCAGTTATTATTTTGTTCTAGCTATAAGCTAGCTAGATACATCTATCTTGGTAGTTCTGGCCTAATGGAGGGGATTTTAAAGGGGCGTATCATATCATACGGGCTTAATTAATTAATCTTAATTTTAATTATGTTTGACTCTTGGGCTTTTTCCTTCTTCTACAAGTAATTTCACTAATTCCAAGCCAAATTTTGATATGGATAAAATTTAATTACTGTTGTGCACTGACATAGAAAAAATAATAAGCGTCTGCTCTGCTCTGCTATTTAAATAAATTTAGAAAATAATTATTTTTGTTCCTTTAGTAAAAAAGTATTATTGTAAATTGAAGGATTCATTTTTATATTGCATATTTCATGTATATATATACATACACCATAAAAAGATGTTAATTTTTATTTCAAATAGCTAGAGCCTAGACATGTTAATCAATTATCAATGTAATTTTACTACCGGTCCGGTAGGAATAAAAATGAACGTGACTACTGACTAATTAGCCACTATTTGACTATTTATACCGGCAGGTGCAGGTGCAGGTGCAGGTGCAGGTGCAGGTGGTGATGTCATTACGCGTTGAGAACGTAGGGGTCTCGGTGTTCTCATCGATCCTAGCTAGCCCTAAACGCCGCAACCTTTGACTGTTCAGAATGACTCATATAGAAGTATGATTCAACCAAATAATAAGAAAAATATTGCAAGTATGAATTAATGAAGATGCGGATCAATATTTATACATGTCCAAACAGACCTAATCTAATTAATATTTCCTGTCCAGTTTCATTCGTAACAAATGACATCATTTTATAAATTTATTATCATAATATTTAACTCACATGCAACTTATCTTTTATATATATATATATATATATATATGAAATAAAAGTAAATTCATTTCTAATATTTACGAGCATCAAAAATAGACGCTTTAATTTAGTAGTAAATTTTTGTAAGAAAAGTCAAAATTTGATGTTTATATATATATATATATATATATATATCAAACCATTTGTATTTAAACTTGAAAAGGGCTAACAAAATATATACTTTTGTGCTCTTAAAATTATTTCCAACATGAATTGAGTTGAAAAAAAATCAAAGGTTGATATAATTAAAATATCAATTTTACAGAAAATTATCAAATATAGAGAGACCTAAAATGAATGGCTCCAGCGGGAGATACATAGACCAACTGGGATGCCTTATACATTTAATAAATAGGGTTAGGGTGGAAGAGAAGCTACGCTTCAACTTTTAATTAAGGGGCAGGCAGGTGAAACAATAGAAATATTGAAATAACAATATTAATTAATTACTCATCTAAGTTATTTTACAAATGAGCACAAATTAATAGAATATTTTTTTTATAATTTTTAACTTCCATCTTTTTTTTTTCCAAATTCACACACTTCCAATCTCATGCCCCGTTAGTTTTCCTTTCTAAATATATACTCTCTCCATTTCAAAATTAGATATACAATTTGACTTTTGTGGTAAAATGAATGCATATTAAATTTTAAAATTAGTATGACTCGTAAAAATTTACAATGGAATAAAATTTGCGATTAATAGTTTTTTTGCTATATGATTTACAATTATAATAATTGTATCAATTAAAATTAAATAAATTCATATTAATTTGAAGTTTAATAAGCACCTCAATAGTCAAATTGTATCTCTAATTTTAGAATCAAATTTACTCTTTTTCCCTTCAATTTCTCCACTAGACCTTAAACTCCTTCTGACCAGGCTAAATATTCTTGAGAGGAAGAATTAGATTCTTAAAAGTTTCACGTTGAGATTTGGTAGTTGATTGTTATGTGCAGTGTTTTGATTTATGAGATACTTCCCCCATAACCTATCCAATTTTTTCAGTAGCAAATACGAAACAGCAAAAATAAAATTTTGATTACAATTAATGGCTTGCATATAAGTTGAATTATATATATATATATATATATATATATATATATATATATATATATATGAAAAAATGGAAGGACACAGCTCTGCAAGTTTTAAATATACACAGTCTACGATCGTAAAGTTAAATCACCTTACAATCGTAGAGTAGTCACTCTACTACTGTAGAAGTGTAAAGTGAATTCTCAAATCGTAGAGTGTAGAGTGACTTAACTCTACGATCGTAGACTATATACATTTGAGAGTTTGTATAGTTGTGTAGTTTCATTAATCCCATATATATATATATATATATATATATATATATATATATATATATATATATATATATATATTAAACATTTGAAGTGCAATTACTAATTAATGCCACATATAAATTAAAAAGTTGATATTATTCTTTACATTTATTGTTCATATTATATATTGATTTTTGACGTTGCTGTCAGTGTAGCAGGTATTGGGGCCCACAAAATCGTATCTTGACTTTTGAGTTGATTACTTCTAGAGTAATGCTACTATCACATAAAACTATTACATAAATATCACATACTGCTGATGTGGCAGTATGTAATTTGTTGTTAACATGACCCACTTAAGTCAACAACAAATCATATAAAACCACATATCATTATGTGAAATTTATGTCACTCACTTTATGTGATAGTAGCATTATTTTTACTTCTAGATCAGTTAGCTAGCCATTCGGAATTTTCCATAAAATCTTATAATCTTTGTAAAAAAAAGCTATAATTGCGATCTATATTAATACATATGATTGAAAATAATTATAAAATTGACATGTTATATCAAATATATCATAAAAATAATATCAATTAAATTTATTTACGTAACTCGGAACGAGTCATAAACTCGGACGTTTTGGGTTCGAATATCATCCGCTTCAATTTCTCAAGCCAATAAAATGATCATGGGGTAACGGAGACGCGGGCGCAAGTCCTTATGAAAAGTCTAACCCAGAGTGAGAAGATTAATCGTACTACGGACCGGATACTCCATATTATCAAAAAAAAAAAATGTATATCATTTTCCTCTTGAAAATGTTTTGCCTTGTTCCAAGGTCGAGGTTTTCTGTTCAATAAGGAGGCGTGTGCATTAAAGCTGTTCACCGAACAACATTAACATATATATAAATGTAATAATTGGGGTCAAATTTTAATTCCGAATTAAATCATTGCACAATAAGATTTAATGCATTTGTTTTAAAATTATTATTTTTTTGAATTATCTTAGTCGATCATATGTTCACCCAAAAAATTATAATTAAAAATATTTATAATAGTAATTTGAGTCGTTAAATACATATCTAAATATTCCACACGTAATGTGAAACTGAGGTGTTATAATAATTTTATTTTGCTCAATTTTTTTCGTTATAAAAAAACACGATTCTTTCGAGTTTCAAGTATCAATTCCAAGTCTAAAAAAAGTTATTTAGCAGGTCAGCATATCAAATTTTAAGCCATATTTTAGTCTTTCTTAATTCAGTCAAATATGTAAACAGCCGCAATGCACCATTATCTATGAAGAGCTTTATAATAATAATAAAAAAAAAGAATTGATATTTTCATAAGAAAAATTGATATTTTCACAAAATTTCCTTCACATGAATAATAAACGGGACCCATATTCATGTGAGTGAGACCTTATAGAAATATCAATTTTTTTTGTAGAAATATCAATTTTTCTTGTAGAAATATCTGTTCTCTAAAAAAGTATTGGTGTCCCAACCAATTATAAAACTAACGGCCAGTTAAGTAAAGTCAATACTTTATCCGTCCTTTAATATAAGTCGTTTTAGAATTGTGCACAAGTATTAAAAATAATTATATAACATTAAATATAATATCAATTGCTATATTATCCTTATATTAGAAAAAGAAAATATTATTTATTAGACAGAAAATAGTGAGAGAACCAAAATTATATTTAATAATTAAAATTTTCATGAATAATAAACGGGACCCATATTCATGTGATATTTTCAGGAATAAAATTAAAAATTGATATTTTCATGAATAATAAACGGGACCCATATTCATGTGAGTGAGACCTTATAGAAATATCAATTTTTCTTGTAGAAATATCTGTTCTCTAAAAAAGTATTGGTGTCCCGACCAATTATAAAACTAACGGCCAGTTAAGTAAAGTCAATACTTTATCCGTCCTTTAATATAAGTCGTTTTAGAATTGTGCACAAGTATTAAAAATAATTATATAACATTAAATATAATATCAATTGCTATATTATCCTTATATTAGAAAAAGAAAATATTATTTATTAGACAAAAAATAGTGAGAGAACCAAAATTATATTTAATAATTGAAATAATATTAAAAACTAAGCAACTAATGCAAACTTAAAATTCTCAAACAACGAATATTAAGAGACCAAAAACGATTTATATCAAGGAACCAAAGGAGTACTTAGCTATCAATATATATAGCATATTCGACGAGTGGCTAGTTATAAGATAAATAAATTATATATACTCGTGGCGATAAAATTAGCAAAAAATCTAAACAGACAGGAATATAGAACATTAATATTGAACAGGAGTGTATTAAACTTTTAATTATTTATGTTTTGACCCTCAATGAAATAAAAATACAAATAGATTAAAGTTCGATACACCTCCTGTCCAATATTCCTGTCTGTGTAGAAGAACTCTAAAATTAGTGTTTTACCAATAAAAGGTCATACAAGGAATTTCATCATTACATTAATTAGGTAAAATCTATTATCATAAATTAAAAGTTCAAAACCAAAAAGAAAGACAACTCGAGTGCCGAAATGGGCTCGCCGGCAATGGACTTTTGCCAGAACAAGCAGTTGAGAGTCATTGTTGGAACTAGCTGAGCCTGACCACATTGAAATGATCTGGGTTTATTAAACTATCGATGTGGATTTTAATTTGTGTCAATAAATTATGAATATTATAAATTAAGAGCATATATTAAAGAAGAACGAAGAGCACCTATATAACCTGTATAATAGAAACTAGAATATCTACTTTATTAATTCGAATAAAAACATTCAGAATTCTGGACTCTGCTGGTCCCCCATAGTTTTGTTTTTCCTCGACTAGGACCAAATTTGAAATCAGGCAGGCTAATTTGCCCGCACTAGTCTTTGCTCATTCAGTTGCTTTACCTTTGCGTCTGCTACTACTACTGCTGGTCTCCAATAAGTAACAGACCATGGAATCAACATCATCCCCAAATATGCTGTACGCCTCGAGCGCCTGCAGATAGCTGAAACCCATTGACAGCACCATCTGCATGCTGCTGCTGAGGACAGTACCCGGCAAGCCACGCTCCCTCCCACGTTCCACCTTGGTTTCACTTCCTGATGGTCCTGTTTTCAAGTTTAATAAATTTTGTAAGAACCATAATACACGACCTCCATTGTGCAACCAAAAAAGGAAGTGAAAGGCCAAAATCTCATAATATCACAGACCAACTCAAAGCAAACAATTTTTGCGTGTTGCTATATTTGACAACAAATTTATGTCAATATTAAATAACGTGTATGTTGATACATGAGGTAAGAGAGAATTAAGAACAGAGCAACACATTATTATTCTATCTTATCTTATTGCTTAAAGTTCCACGTTAGCCGCAATCCCAAATTAAACAAGAAATTTGTCCACATGAATCATATTCCATCTACTTTTAGAATCAACATTCAAATTATTATCACATATCTTAAGACAATCCTCAAGGTCGCAATAAGCACCAGTAAATAAGGCTATACTCACTGGCACCAGATGATGACGGTTCAGCGCCAGCCGCAGAAGTAGAGGATTCTCTATGACCAAGTTGCTGCTTGAACTTATCATCAGCAAGATACTCTGCCCTAGAAGCTTCCATCACCATGCGTTCCATTTCTTTCTCAGTTAACTCCAGATCCGAGTAAAAGCGACCCTCCGCTAGAAGTGCCTGTCATTGGAAAAAAATTTAGCAAAAACAAAATATGTTAGATCCTTATCTTTAGAGATATAAACTTTATTTTTTGTATGATTATTGAGATGCTTGCATTATCTATCTGCTGGTCCTGTTGAGCCTTGATGGCGGCTTTGACTTGGTCCTTGTCCACGTTTGTCTGCAAAGCAAACCATAAACATTAACTCAATTCAAAATACTTATAGTGACAGAGCATTATGATAACTATTAGTCGATTATGAGAGCTCTAACAACAAAATAAAAAATAAAAATAAAAATTCAAGCACCAAAACAATAATTCCCGTCTGCTTTCCCAGTCCTTCAGGGATGGGCAGACAAAGCAGTAGCATTGGGCATTTCAAATAAATGAAACCTACTTGATACCATCAAGCCCTGAGTCCCTGACAATCTCCACGTGTTTTGTGTATAACAATATATACTTTGCATGTTAACCTATAGTGATGCCACTCCCAACTATTACCCAACCCTCCCACCAAAACACAATATTAATACAAGTAAAAATTTAAGGGCCCCCAAAATAAATAGCTAGATATTTCACCTCAATTTGGAGTTTAACATCAGTCATAGGTTTAACGTGTTCCGGTCAATCTTACATTACTCGGCGCCCCGCATGGTATAATTTCAACAATAATTAATAACCGAACTTTAAAGACAAATTTTGGGTATGCCCACTCACCCCTTGCAGACTGCTAAATCCAAGTCCTGCACCAACTGTCAATCTTCGTGGATCAACAAGTGAATTGTAATGATTGCCGTGATGGTAACTTAGTCTTATAGGAGGTGTATCAGTACTATAGCTCCCATGAAATATGTTGATAGGTTCTGCGTCAATTAAAAATAAAAATTTGTAAAGAACAAGCCAAAATGGAGAATAAAAAAGGGCAAATACTGTAAACAAATGTTGTACTTTATAAAGCAGTACCCGCGCTATAGGAATAGATATGGATAGGCCGATTGTACATTTCACATAAAGCTTGAATTTCCACATTGTTTCCATAAACCTGCAGAGAAACTTTTATGTATCATCATGATTGCATTAACAAGAAATCACGCTCTCAAAACTTCATGCTAGTTGAGACTAGTGATGATGCTAAAAAAAGAGAACAAATAGAACTAATACGTACAACAGTAAGAAAAGGAACCATAAACATGAAATAGCATCACAAACATATAAAGTGACCAAAGAAAGTGACTGTCATTGTTCAATCTGTTAGCAATGCATGAGAAACCAGATTGCCAAGGGATAAATTTGCAAATAATATCATGAAGAATATTATGCTGTAGAATGCCTATGCTCACTGCTGCTGCATAAAATGCCACAAGTTTCTTAAACAATATTTCTCCTAATAATAGAACAGATCTGAAACACCTAAGAATACGGACACAGGAAAAAACTTAAGATGTGATATGAATGCGAGGACACAGCTAGTCTTGACAAATTGAATAAAGATATAGATAGATATGTTACTTACATATAAATTATTGTTTTCTCTTTCCGTCCCAAATTGGATGTCATATTATTGGAGTGTGGCGCGGATTTTGACATAGGTCAAAAACCTATTTTATATTACATTTTTGATAAAACAATATATCTGTAAATTATATTTTCAACTATATTAAAGATCTGTAAATATAAGATAAATACATAATGTATAAATGTGTTCGCGATACATCTTAGAATCCATGTTGAACATACCCCAAAATAGAGTAATGCTGGGCCATATAAGATTAACATCATTTTATCAACTTAGCAATTTTGCCAAAATTAACTCTATGAATCTTGTCATGCTTACTCACATGACAAAAGTACTGGACATTTTTAAAATAATAATATGAAAAGCATGCACATCAAAAGCTGTTTAAAAATCTTCTCCATATTTGCATTACGAAAATTAGAAATGAAAAAAAGTACTTTGTCAAAAACCAAATTAAAACCATTTACCTTGTCCCTTCTCTTTCTTTTGCAATATGAAGTGAATCCTTCAGTTATAAATTGAGAAAAGTGGTCTCTCTCTCTCTCCTGAATCATCAAAAAGTAATTAGTATATGCTTCACAACAGCTGAAAAGTGACAGAATTCAAAACAAACGAAAAACTAAATTACAAAGAAAAGGCCCAATAACCAATGCACATCCACAAAAAGTTATTACTCCTCCTAAATTATGAAGGTACGATTTATTGATGAATAAGATAGAGGAGACCTTAAGAAAATAGATAATGGAGGAAATCCAGGCCGAAAATAGGGATATATCATAGCAGTTCTAAGAGCATCTCCAGCAGGCCGAAGAAGCACAAATCCTAGACTAAATATAGTCTAGGACTCAGATTTATATAGTCTATGGGATTTTCCGGTGAGCCAAAGAGACTATATCAAGGAACTAGAATTTGGTGGACTATAATTTTTAATATATTTAAATGGTAGTGTGGAAGAATGATTGGTGGACAATAATTCATTAAATATAATATAATCTTTTAATATTATAGTCCATGGGATAGTCCATCTGCTGGAAGGATTGAAAGACTATCCCATAAATTGATGTCATATGGAGTAAATATAATCCATAATATAGTCCACCTTGTTGGAGATGCTCTAAAACCCTAGGGGGAGAGAGATCAACTACTGCCATATATCTAGAGGGACAGAGAATCACAGCATATACCAAAATAAAACTAGTTGATACCAAAAACAAAAAACGAAATAAGATACCCAAATAAACAAAGTGGATACCAAAAACCAAGTTGCTATCTTGAACATAACCACTGAAAAGAGAGGCAAATAAACAATGAGGGACAAAGAGAAAGAACATATATGTCGAGTAATTGAGAGTCGCACTAAATCCATAAAAATCATGATCAATCAAACAACCAAACAAGAAATTAAAGAAACAACAATAACCATGATTCCACGTATTGGACAAGAAATATTATTCTGTCAGCTATAAAAGTGGCTTTCTAAATTAATAATAACAGCAAACATTTAAAAAATTACTAAATAAAGCATGCTTCCTATAGGATTGGATTGGGAGAGAGGGAGATATTTCTTATAAGGTAAAGTACATGACACAGGTAACCAGTATAATTTATGTTCCATATGAAAATGACTGGCTTTGTTTTTGAATTTCTTTGGTCCTCTGCTGCTGGCAGCAATACAGGAGAGTATTCATCGGATTGGTTGACCTTGATGGACTATTTCTATATATTCGTCTTTTGAGGACCTATGGTCCACCCCAACACTGTTAGCAAGCCTTGTATTTGATCTACGGGGAGAAGTCGAATGTATATGCTCAATATTTTGACAAGAAACAATTTGAACCATCAATTTACCTGTGCGAAGTTGAGCTTGTTGGCAAAATGGTCAAGTATAACAACTTTCAATCACTCTCTCTTTTGTATCTCAATAGTAAATATTTTTTTCTGTACATGAAGTAAGAAATCCAAACATATACTACTTCGCCATAAAGTTCAAATTTTTATAGAATATCAGTTTGTAATTCTACTCTTATTTCTAATAAGTTGCAACTCAGGTAATAGCAAGATGATAAACAAACAGATACATATATGTATATTTGTGCAACTATTGTTCAAAATACCTATAAAAAAGAATATAAGCGAAGAGAGCACAGTTCGTGTTACCGTAACAAGCATGGATTCTTCTTTAGGTCGGCGAATACGGAATCTAGATTCATGATTCTTCTAAGCTCTTCTTGGGAATTCTTCCATAGTTTTTTCAATGATAAGAAATGAAAATAACACTAACACCATATATACTATACTAATTAATATAATGTTTTATATACTAGTACTATCAACATTTGATTTTATTAAAGGTAAAAACCAGGAGGGCACATAATATTTGAGATATTAAAGTCTTTTTTCTACTTAGGATTAGTGTGTTCAGAATTAGAGTATAATGTTGTTTTTTCTTTTCTTTCTCATCCATAATACCATTTACTTTTATCAGCACCCACAACTGTTGTCTTGCAGTAAAATGGACTTCAAATATAGATACAAATATATATATCCTTTTTGTATGAAGCAGATTTAGATGGCACCATAACCCTTTAGTGCAAGCCAATACAATATACAACTATTACCTACATAGCTCTTTGATATTTTTTTTTGCCTTAATTAGGGCAGAAAAATTATTATAATCACTCTATTCCCTAATCATTAATATAAGTTAATATATAACTACAGTGGGTTTTCAATCTAATTTATGATGAGTAGCTCATTTATTTCCCCAGTAAAAAAGAAACCAAAAGCATAGTGCTCTATCTCTATCTACTAACTACTTCCACCAAACAAATGAAGCGGGCTAAATTTCTCTCTTCAGAATGAAAGCCAACATTTACACAGCATGAACACAAACACTAACAGTATACATTAATAAGAGTGCATACAGGAGAAATCCATACCATATAATCAATACACATTTGCCTAACCAAATCATACAATTCGGAGTCGCCGTATACTTGATCTGCAACAGCACGAAAGAGGCAGTTGCCATCCTCCAGCATTCTTTTCACTTCAAGACCTTTTGCCCGTCTTAAATCAATCTCAAACTGACGTTCTCTTTCCTGTAAGAAAAGTAATAGCGCCATTCACAATAATGGTTTAATGTAAATAATGACACTCAAAAAGAATGCCTGCAAACACTACTTATATGCATGAATAGAAAGTTATTTCACCAAGACAAAAAAGTTAGCATTCGAATAGTACTCCGCTTACAACGACCTATTCATCATTTTTTCTCTTTTGGCCATAAAAGAGGAGCTGTTAATCTTTATTCACAAATTTATATCATTTGGTGTTTCAATAGGATTCAGCTTGCAAATTTAGTTGGGTCATTTTAGATGTAATAAAAATCTCAGAGTTGGGTAAGTTATGTCTTTTATAAAGAACAATGCCATATTGATTAAACTTGAAAAATGATGCAACATGATCACGAGAAGAACCATTATGGAACTCAATTAATTTCCACCAATGAGAAAGTTCATTTGCAACCTCAAAGGTTACAAATTGGAACACTCATACCTCCACAGGTCACAACCTGTTAGCCCAGTGTCCAAAGTCCTAAACTACCATAACTGAAAATCCATAAATACCTCATAACCAAAAGCATCTCACAATAGTTTCATACACATCTAGTGACAATCTAGTGGTTAAATGAACAAGAACTCACTGCATCGTCGTAAGAGGATCCAAAGCATGGACTCTGTTCATCAGCACTATTGTAGCCCTCATTTTCACAATGAGACCTGGGAGAAGTAGGGCGAGACCCAGTTGGTGAAGTCCTAGTCAAAACAACCGGCCAGGCGGCAGCTCTTCTAGATGATCCTATCCTCGCAGCATTTGTACTGCCTGATATAAATCTCCTTGGATTCAAATTCCCAGAAGAAGGTTTAGGTGGTGGTACTGGAGGCGGAGGTGGGTACGAAGTTCCCATGCCTGTGTGAAAAGAACATTCACTCAATCCTTCATTCTCCTCCTCAACAACACTCAACCCACCAAATCCCTTTGTCAAATCCCCAGAATCCAAAACATCATTTTCACCAACTTTCTCACTACCAACAATCTCATCATCAGGCTTATCACTCTGCACCAAAATATCATCATCTCCTTGTAAAACCTTACTATCAAGAGAACCCGAATTCCCAGAAAACTCATCAACAAGATCCTTTTCTTGAACTTCCTCTACAATTTCTCCTTCTGAAGTAATAACTGGAGCCTGAGCAGGAGCTGAAGAAGATGGACCGGATCTATCAGGCCTATTCGTGCTCGATGATGACCCACCAGAACCTCTCTGAACCAATATTCGAGTCATTTTTTCTCTCTCTCTCTCTCTCTCTCTCTCCTCTTCAACTAAAACACTAACCTAATTCGTTCCCCCAAAAAAACAAACTCCTAGTTAGAGTTGCAAAACCCTGGTTCTCAACTTATCACGAGTTCTTGCCTTAGGTAAAGTCACGCCAATCCCTCGGGTGAATGATTTCTTCTTCTTCCCACGAATCAATCTCTGCATTCCCCTACCAATTCTCATGAGATCTTATAGCCTTCCAAATTTTGTTTAATCAATTAAAAAAAACCCTCTTTTCTAAAGTTACGCGAAATTACCCGATAAATGAATGCCTAGCAAATTCACCTCCAGGATAAACAGTCCAATCTGCAATTAAATTCATCAAAAAATGAACAACAACAACAAAAAGAACAAATTAATCCATAAAATTAACGCCATTTTAAGAAAAATCAATCACCGATCGAATAAATGAAAGTTGAAATCCTACAGTTGACTCGGCTCGAGTTGAGAAAGGAACTCACCCTGGTGAATAGGAATTTGATCAAAATCTGAGATGCTAATAACAGTAAAGCAAAGAAAAAGACTAGGGTTTTCGTGAAAAAAGGATAAATGGAAAGCGAAGGCAAATGTATGTTTTTCGCTTCGCCTGTAACAGGTGAAAATGTTAAAAAGTGAAATTTACCCTAATATATATATATAAGTATAGATATAGAGAGAGATAAAGTCTAGAGACAGAGAGAGAGAGTGGAAAATGGGAGGCTGAGTTTTATCCGGTGGAGGAGAGAGAATGGAGTTTTCGGAGGCGACGGCAGCAATAAGCCGAACGGAGTACACGTGGCGAGTCGTGGAAAAAAGGCTCGGTTGGGATGCAGGTGCGGAGCACGAGGCAGGCAATAGTAGTAGGAGTAATACTTCTGAGTTGATTCTGAAGTTTAGGTCAAATCAAACTTTATTCACAACCAGTTAGATTCTTTACGTACTTACATTACTGTTTTGCCCTTGGCTCTTTATTTTACATTATTTTATTTTTCTTTATTAGGTAGGCTCATATTGGGCCTAATATGAGCCCATTTTAATTCTCAGTTAAAGAGGCCTCCTCCTCCTAGATAAACTCCCAAACAGTAGTCTCTAAGTAAAGCCCAATGGTAAGTTCAGGGGCTTTTAATTCTCATCGTCTGAGACTGCTCATATGGAGAGATGACATCATATATTATATAATATTATAATTTAATACACCAAAACAGTTACAAATTCAGTCATGCTTTTCTTCTCTTTCACAAGAAAATATTATTGAATATGACGGTGATATTTAGTCATTTATATTACACGTAAACAAAATAAAAGAGAGGCAACTATGTGGCCCAATTCTTGACCAATCAGTAAGGACAAAAAAATTATCTAATATATATATATATATATATATATAATAAATTTGTTTTGCCTAAGATTGTTTGGGGTCCCAAATGTTTGTTTAGTGATGTAGTAGTTACTGTTAATATTTATTTTTCCATTCTTAGAAATAAGTCATTCATTCTCTTCGAGCCTTAATAAGAGTTTGGAATTTTGTGTTGGAGTACATCCTAAGTCACATATAATAGGTCGTAAGTATTAGATTGTGTTTGTAATGACAATCTTATATCTATCATTTAAAATTAGATATAAGAATAAAAATCACAAAGAAATATATATATATATATATATAATCTGAAACTATCATTAACTGTGTTATTAATTGCATTCCTCTTCAATATTTAACCGTCACCCAAAATTTTCCTATAAATCTCCCCTCAAATTTCGAACTTGTGACATAGAGAACAAACCTTGAAATGCCTATTGACCAAAGTTGTGTTGGTATTCTTCTAGTTACCATTTTATAGCTAGCTAGGTTTCTCATTGTCGTTTGCCCTTGTCATTTGTAGTGCTTTAATATTGAGTCTCGTCTATTGAATCAACTTCATTTTTCTTTCTTTTATACTCTTTTTCAGTGTCTTACTACTTGTTGGTGCTGGCGCACGAGGATAGACGGGTGACGGAATTAAACATCAACAGTAAGAGATAAATTTTTTTTTTTTTGAATGGATCAGTCTTTGAGGACTGTTTTGACATCGATTCAACGTCTACACCAATCCTTTTATTCGGTGGTCCGCCTTCAAATCATGGAGCTCAATCCTGAGATGCGGGAATATATGGAAGAGGTCCTCAAACATTTAGAACTCGTCCAAACATATATCAATTACCTCCAACTCCTATCAGTCACTACCCCACCTCCCCTTCCCTATTACGACTGGGCCACGGAAGTGCAAAACCATCGGAACCATCTCCACCAATCGCTCACTCAACTCCACTACTATATACAACCCATCCAAATTTACCTCCAGGAACTCCAGTCCCGCCGTCAAATCCTATACCGACAGTTTGTGGCAGTTTTTCTCCACTCCACTGACCGACGCTAAAATCACAATCACCGACACACAAGTCTCCACCAATAAATCATCCTCTCCTCCACCCCCGAAACAATCATCCTCTCCTCCATATATGGTCTAGGCAAGATAATAGATCCAATAAAACATCATATCATAACTTGCCTAAAGAAAGAAATGATCTTGTATTAAGATTTCAATATATCAAACCATTTTTGTGCTTGTAATTGGTATTTATTGAAATGAATAATTTTAAAGTTTGTGCTTATTTTCTATTATCTCATTTGCATACCTATCAGTTTTTTCTTATTATATCAAGTTACCATAAGATTATTGTCTTTGTTTTCTCATTTAGTCCCATTAAATTACATTAATTACTAGCATACCAAAGTCAAAATGCATCAATTGCTACAGTTATTAGTATTACCAAAGTATCCACTGAAATGCATATTATTAAAGCTGAAACAGCACAGAAGCTTAATGGCTTCCAATTCATATCCAATCAGATCAAATCCTGCACTATATATACTACTCCTTCCATTCTTTTTTTAATTGTTGTTTTAAGGTTATGCACATAAATTAAGAAATGCAATTAATATTTTATTTAATTTAAATTTTGATATTATTCTTCTAAAATACACCGTAAAAATGAGAGAGAGAAACAAATTAGTGTTTAATTATAAGAGATAATATGAGAAACCAAATATTTAATACTTCTAAAACAACAAATAGAAAGAAATAAAAATCTCTCTCTAAATAGAAAGAAAGAAAGAAAAAACGGAGGGAGTAATATAGTAAAATCTGCACAATTGATTATGTAGCATTTATAAGATATATCCTACAATTAATGCCAAAGATAATCTGCCACATTCAAAGAACACAACTTTCTTTCCTCCTCTTTCCCTCTTTTTTTTTGTTTGAATTCAAACATTTGGCTACTGCTCTCAAAACTCAAATGGTTTCAAGAGCTAGATTACCCACCATTTTAACCAAAGGAACAGGGCACTTGGTAACTATGTCGATTTTCGACGAATTTGAGGCATGCCCAAAGAGTGACAAACTAAGCATAGCAAGCTCTCCCAAAGACAACCTTGATGAGAGAAATCCATGCCAATAATGAGGGTCCAAATCAAAAAAAGCATCAAAAAATCTCCTAGTCCCATTCAAATCAAGCTTCAACAAAGTCTCCATTCCAAAAGAGTAAAATTCCCTAGTACACCTCTTCTCCACAGGCCACAAACCATTCCACACGCAATGATAAAGTGCACTTCCCCTAATCATTCTCGTCGAGCCAAGGCACTCAGCAATGGCATCAGCTAGGACAGGAGCTAAAGCCAGAGTCCGAGCCACCATATAACCTGTCGAAGGGTGGACTAATCCTGCATTCCCACCAATTGCCATTACATTCTGAGGAATCCGCGGTAAAGGTCCTCCCATGGGAATCAAACACTTCTCATCCTCAATTATACTTTTTACTCTAATCCCCAAATGCCTTAGCCTTGCCACCATCCTCTTCTTTACCTCCTTATATGACAAAACTGGCCGGCTAACAAGTGAAGTTTCTTCTAAAAATACCAAATTCGAATCAAATGGCATTGCATATAAAAAAGTTGGTAATCTAGAATTATTAGCGCGAAGGTAAGGTTCATTACCCAAATGGGAGTTTCTCCAATCCATAAGTACCATTTTATCTAAATCAAAAGGGTGGCTTTCAACTTCTGCTAAAATACCATGAGCAATCTGATAACCATGGTTTCTAGGCTTATCATACTCTACGAATGGGCTTGCAAATCCGCTTGCATCGACAACTAAACTCGCCTTCAATTCCATTCCATCATCGCAAACAATTTTAGACTCAAATTCTTGGTGCTCCACTTTCCAAACTTTGGCCTTGTGGAAAATAACTCCATTGGATACACAATTTTCTAATAACTTTACTTTCAATTGCTTTCTATTAACTCGGCCATAAGCACGATCCAAATACTTTGTCCTATGATCATTTATATAAATAGAAGCCATAGGCCATGTTTTGTCCAAACAATCTTGAAATCCCATATGGTCAAACTCATCAACCCAAACACCATAATTATTAGGCCACACAGAAAGCAACAAAGGGTCAACACAACATACCTTAATTCCATAACCAGCTACGTGCTCAGCAAGCCGAAGCCCAGCTGAACCAGCACCAATTATGATCACATCAAAGCGAGATCGATTGGAGGGATCAAGCCATAACAGATCAAAACATATCGACTCTTGTTTTGTTTCGGGTTTAAGGTCTAGAAAGTTACCCAACTTGCTACTTTGGGTTCTTTGTTGATTTTTTCGTGGATTGAAATTTTTGGGTTTGGGATGGAGAAATGGATTGGTAATTGGTGCATATATAGTATGATTAATAGAAAGTAGAGGTGATGAAGATGGCCTGATAAGAGTCTCCATAAGAGAGTTGAACTTTTCTTCTGGTATTGAAATAGAGATGGGCAGATAAACAGAGAAAGGTTATTATATAAATATGTAGCAAAGGAGATTGTACTTTATATTATATGGACAAAGAGGAATCAATTAGCAGTACCAGAAAAAATGATGCTCCTCCAAGTTCCATTAAAGAAATGCTACGGACGGAGTAGAATGCTGAATTCTATAGTGCCTGGGGGGTCCCACTACTATGAGTTCATATAAGATTAAATTACCAAGCTTTTAGTTATTGATGAGGCAAGTCAAATAGAAGGTTTTTGGGCACCACTTGATCTAAATGTGGAACTGGGTCCCACTAGTAGAGTCATTTATGCCTAAGAAAAATGGACTAAGAACACAAGCATAAATTTACTGGGTCCCCTGCAATTCAAGAGAAACTTGTGGAAATACAACTTTTACTAGTATAAATATTATCTCTCAAAATATTATTTGCTAATAATAGAATAGTGATAGTGAAATTCAAATTCACTTGGATGCAATTTTCTGAAAACAATTTATATCTACCCCAAACTTTAATGCAAAAATTATGCAAGAGAAATTACTAATCATATTTAGTTGGCATTTTTGATGGGACATCCGATCCATGATTAGTGCAACTTCAAGTTTCTCTCTTTATTTTCTCGAGTATAAAAGCAGAATTTTAGTGGTATCAGACAATAAACCAAATTGAAATTTATGTAAGAAGCCCGAATACGGGAGTCAGATATTCAACAGATGAGAAGTTCCCCAACAAGATTCAATGTGCACGAACATCATATTCAGACATCCTGGGTGCAAAACCTCACAATTCCAAGGTTTAGATATCTCCCTAAAAGAGAAAATGTGAGTGTATACGAGTAACACGTAGCTGATCAGACTGCCTTATATTTTCTGTGCATTTTTTTAAGATCATTTCACAGTCAACTATCAAACAAAAGCTTTGATTTTGGTCCAGAGTTTCTCCTTCCAAATGCAAGGACCTAACAGAAACCAAGTAGGAAAAAAGAGCTAGATAGATAATTGGAGTGAGATTCAAAAGAAAATACACCCACCAGATCAAGATCCCAACAAGGGCAAAACTTCTTCAGCTTCTAGATCATTAAGTTTATGAAAGAAATGAAAGTACCAAAGAGATTAACTGATGACTCACCTCCCAATCGACTAATCTGTTTATAGGTACGTCATGAGTGACTAAAAATCCTGAAAAGGATAGGACAAGCCACAGACAGAGAGAAATATCACCCACCCAAGAATCTCCTAAAAGCAAATATAGTTAACGCACAAATCACCTAATTGTACTCCACCTCATTCCCTACTTCAAACACTAGAAATATATCATGCACGCCAGCAAATCAGCTAAGCAACAATTCTTTAAGCACTGGAAAATAAGCAGGACAAAACTTTCAGAAAAAATATTAATAAAAGCACAATTACTCTGCAAAACACATTAATGCTAATGGGAAAATGGAGGAATAGTTAAATTTAGGCGGCCATATGCATATAGTTGCACCAACTAAATATATAAAAGCATATATACTTTTCTTACCATACCAAATATAGTTTTCTTACCACTACCAATTTGCTTTGGCAAGTATCTAAATCAGATGATGACTTGAAAAACTTGTTATTAGGCTTGACATCTTAAGAAGAAAATTTATAGGATACTATATAAGAATTTCAAAAATTTACAAAATAGAAAGGAAAAGAAGAAAAACAATGTTATTACGATTTATCACACTTTCCCCAACAACTGTACCCCAATAATTACTTGAATAAAATCTAGAACCTGCAAGACATAAAATATATTCCAGAGTCCTGACACATTGATATCAGAACCATGAGGCAGCTCAGGCTCCTTCCAGCATATTTCAAGCTACATAATTGGAGGGTCATCTATTGCATACCTCAGAAGAAATGTTATGATCTGCAGGAAGGAAGAGTGATGCCTCCACAACAAGCCGCAATTATTATGTACAGCAACAGAACAATCAAGCATGTCAACAAGGCCCTGAAATATATGAGATTATGTGATGGGTGAAACACTAGAAATCTAGAATTTTAAATATTCAATCCATGAATCCACTTCTACAAGCGCACCTACTAGTTGGTTATTGCTTTTAGTGGAGGAAACAAAAAGCTTATTCTTCATGTAGAAAAATCATATTACAATCAATAATGAAATTTGATAAAGTAAATTTATAGGAATTGTTTGGTGGTGGGGAAACATTATGCTGAAAATCTATTACAATTCAAGTCAATTAGGTACTTTGGTTCATTGCATTTTCTGCCTGGTAGTACCCCTTGTGCGATGAATGGAGTTCATCCACAACATAGATGAGCTTTCCACCAAACTCCTTTATTTGAAAAATTATTTTTTTTTTTTTTTTGTGTGTTTGTTTATTCACTTAATGGTTTACATGTTTGTACATTTTTTTCAAATGGTAGAGTGAAGGATGCAATTATAATGATAATCCCTCAAAATATTTGGGACTTCTATTATTTAGTTATTGAACTTTCAGATTTCCACAAGAAGATGTCTTATGAGAAGATAAAAGTTTTCTCGAAATATCTGGGACTATTATAATGAAGTTCTTGAACTTTCATTATTCCTTAAGGAAATGTTCTATGAAAACATAAAAGTTTAGTATAAAAGCAGACGACTTAAATACTTACAAAAGCTTGGCATTTTTCATCCAGAGAGCACGTCGAAGGCGCTTAGACTGTTTCCTGAAGTGAAATGCACTATCTTGCATGGTTGCAGTTTTGTCAACTAGAAGCTCAATCCGATCACCTCTCTCAAGTATCTTCTCAATGTTATCCACCATTATGGTGCGTATCTGAAGATAAGTTTAAGGGATATTCACATTAGCAGATTTTTTTATAATTATTTTTGTATAAGATAAAACGAAAAGAAGGTCGATCAAGGAAATTCTGCAGATGGCACTAGAGAAGGGGAAATTAGGGAATGACTACAATCTCTTCAAATTTCAAGAGTGCAGAGAATTACTAAGATATCCTAATGCCTTATAAGTTTCAGAAAATAATGATTTTTGCTTTAACCACAATTCTAGAAATAAAATGTACTGAAGAATTAACAGAATATAAGTGCATATAGTAGTTTGTAAATGTACTGTTAAAATAAACTACGCCCTGCCCATGATACATATACTCAAGTATAATGATTTTCTTTTTATATAAACAAGCTCATTATCCTGTGCTTCTCACGGGGTCTTGGTCTTGTTATAGAATTATTATATAGTTGTTAGTTTTTAATTGTAATTTTACAGATATTTTATTGGATAGAGTACTTTTTGTTTTTATATTATTTGATTTTTGCTTAAACCGCATTTCTACAAATAATATGTACTGAAAGTAGAAGTACGTATAGTTTGTGAATGTATTGTTAAAACAAACTAACTACATTCTCCCCATAATAAATATACTTAAATATCATGATTTTCTTTTTATATAAAAAGCTCATTTCCCCGTGCAAAACACGGATTTTGTTGGAGAATTATTATATTGCCGATGCTTTTTAATTTGTGTAAGTATTTTATCGGCAGGAGTAATAAATTTTTATTTTTGGATTTAATAATTAAATCATATGGTTGGTGTTTTAATTATTCTTGTATCTTTAAGATATTAATAAATTAATATTGGGTACAATGATCTTCATCAGGAAATTGGTTCCTTTTAAAACTATTTTATCTAATTAATAACAAAAATTTTGGATTTTCTGGTAGTAAAAAAGTCATAATGTCAAAAATGTATTTATCAAAATATATTATTAAATCAAAGTTTCTTATCCTTCAGATTAAACAAAGAATCATGATCATGCAACATGGCACAACCACTGAACTTAGCAACAAGTTTTAACAATTAGGTCCTATATTTTCTTATCTTAATGTTTAACTGTTTGGAAAATCTTATTATGTTTTAAGTTGCGCTTGATTTTTGTTGTTTACTTTTTTTTAGCAACTACCCTCTTCTGGTGCCGACTGCCGAGAACCCCTTGACCTCAAAGGTCCTCTATGAAGTTTTGAACCCATGGGTCATGGCCAATGATTACCTCATCAAGTACTTACTTTCACAGTTTCACTAGCCCTAGAGCAAATATGCCAAACAAATATAAACATTAATACATGAATATTGGAATCAATTATGTTAATTTTAACAAAATATCGAAACTTCTAGAGGCATAAAGGAACCATCTAAATAAAAAGGAAGTACCCTAATTCAATATAAATGTGACTCTTTTCTAATAGTACACCAAACTGACTCGGTTTTCAACCATGTATTTGAAAATGGCTGCTAAAATTTCAAACTGGAAAACACCATTAAGTAAGACAGTTAAAATCATGAAAATGAGAGGAAAATCATATTAAACATAAGAAAATAGTGCCTCTAGGGCCTCTACCACAAAAGACTACCTTAACTGCCTAGTGTATACATCCTCACAAGCCAATGCACGATCATAGGTTACCCAAAACATTAAAAATAACTAAATAAATGAACTTCCAGACAGCAGAAACACTTGCCTCACCAACTTCTCCTCTAACGCGATTAAGTGTATCTGCACTAGGATTACTGGAGAAAAATTCCATTTGCTGATGCAAAACCCTTGAAAACTCATCATTCATAGCATAAGCAGGTGCATATGGTGCCACTCTGCCGTAGTTTTTCATGAATCTCTTGTGAACTTCTTCCAAGTATGAAAAAGGAATTCTCCCTGGACCAAATTGTGAATCAATACATTGTCAACCATTGAAGACAAATAGAAGAATATATATTTCTATGAGGGATTTGCTCATACACAACTATAATTGCAAGAAGACGGATATCATTTTAGGAATGCAAAAAGAAGAATACTAATACTTCAACCGATAAAATGATGCAAAATTTACAATAATTATGGGAAAAATAATAAAAGCATTAAACAAGAATAAACCAGATTGTAAGCATAAATGCAGTTAACCGAAAAGACTAGATAAATATTATTTATATGTTTTGATGCAAGAAGATTGTCAGATGCAAATGTAACTTTCTATTTATTTACTTTTTTTGGTTGTGGATATTTCTTTCTATTTGCTCTGAACAAAAACATTTGATTCATGTAATTACTTTACTAAAATGGACAAAAGAGGGAAAAGACAACAGATTTGGTAAGCTTAAGATAGCAATTTAAGGTACACGAATGAAATGGAGCAAGGTTAACAAGAATTTAATATTATTGAAGCACTGAGAAATATGGTGGACCAGGACCTAGACCTCAGCAACCCAGCAAAAATATGTATCTTCAATGAGAAGATTTGTCTTCAACACTTCTTGTTGAAGAATGAGGCACGCTTGGGGGACAGATCATTACAGATTGTGAAAAAAAAAAAGAATTTCTAAATGCCAGTTCACTATAACAAGGGCAAACTAGATATGACTCATGCGTCAATTCATAACACAAACGATAATTGGAAATGCCATACATGGAACAAATATTATTCCTCAATTCATGCAAACAACAAATCATACGATTCAGATCTCCCTCTCTCCCCCTTACTAAATAGCATTTAATCACGTATGAACCACAGATCCTAATGAAGCACCCTGATCGGCTATCTTCACAATCTAAATACGTGCTTACATCTGTTCTCTCTCTCTCTCTCTTTCTGTGGCATGCATGTACGCCAGTGCAATAACACATATGAAACAAGCACATGTTCTATGCTTCACCAACTGAGGTTTTGCTACTAAATAAATTTTTGTTTCTTTCCCCCAAAACCATAACCATGTTTTCCTTCTCTCTCGAACCAGATTAATTAAAGCCCAGAAACTTTACAATTAATCCTGATGTAAACTTGTGTGAAAGTATGAAACTCTCTCAAGTTACTTTATGACTCTTGGTATATATATAATTGATATGAAACTTTGGTGAATAGAGGTTGTTGATGGAAAGAAATGGCAACTCCACTCACTAGATTGCTCGTGAAAGTTTAAACTTTAAGTTCTACAAAGGAATTAGTTATTCACCATTATAGGAAAGGAAAAGAACAAAGAGCTTACTTCTTTAAATAGATATCAATCAACTTCGTATTCTTATACAAAGACAACATATAATAGAAACATGTTTCCTGTTTTACATTTTCTCAAGAAAGAAAAAAAGTGTAGTGTCGCAAAAAAACCATGTAGTTCAGAGTTCAGATCTTTCATCCAATATATATGCAACTACAGAAACCGAACCCTACATTTTTTAAACTGTTAAGGCAGTATATTATGTAACTAGCTAGTTTGGCATAAAAGAAATTCAAGTTTCATAATCTTCAAAAGAATGTACTAAATCAGCTAGATTAGGCAGTAAGTTAGATATTCACAAATGGATGCCACTCCTCACATTATGGTATTACAAAGTGGTAATTTAGCCAACACATCGCAAGTCCCCCAATCCGCGTCCTTCCTACAACAAATTTGGTGCTCACAATTCATTCAAATCCACAACATCTAACTAGTAATGTAAACTAATTTACATAAATATTACATTGTGTTATAATTTAGTCTTTTAATCCCAGATCTTAATTACATAACATAAACAATTACATCAGTCCGAAAATGTTACATCATTAATAGTTAATACATCATATTCAGTTAATCTTCTTCGGTAGACTTTCTTTTTCCTTTTTATCCTTTGCTCCTGATTTTTCGGGTTTTTCAATTTTAGCTGAAAATATGAGAATTGCAAGAGTGAGCAACTAATTTACTTAGCATTCAGCAAGTATAAAAAGTTTGTACAACGCAAGGAAAACTATGACTGGATCAAATACTGATGATTTAGAAAGGATAATATAACATTTGTCAATTGGGAAATCAACAAAGATGACTTTACAAGGTATTGAACTTGAAATATTGAAGTCTATTGAACTTAAAAATCTCAAGTCTCATCGATAATTGAAAGTCAACTGAGTGGTTGTAGGGACTATGAACTATCTAAAATATTCTTCAATCGTGAACTGAGAACTCTCCAATAATGTCCAACAGTCACAAAAATTGTGAACTCTCCACAAAGTATCATTAGGGGATCAACCTAACAATACTCTATGTTACACGTAACATCATCTTCACACTATATTTTGACGGTAAAATGTCAGTTTCTTGACAATTTCATATATCCCCCTATGTCTAGGGTTGTTCATCTCAGTTATCATATCAGAGTCTGGATCAAAAGAATTTGATTTAGAACAAAATTAACTTTTTCCAAAGAATATTCATTAAAGAATCACATTAACTGAGTTTAGCCGAAACAAATGATATAAACTCATTACTTGAAACAGTTCATGAATAAACAAAAATCTTTTTAGAATTGCTTGCAATAACGTACAGTTCAATAATTGTACGACTTGTAAAAGCACATAAGGGCAGGAACTTGCATGTTATGAGCGTACTTCCCTTGCTTAAGTTACTCGTTTTCTCCCAATGATAACATACATCATCTATAAAGATTTATTAACTCATCTATTATTATTAATAGTTATCATCGGTAACTATTCGCAAACCCGTTTTGGTAATTTCGGTTATTATAAACTCATTCTCGAGTATTCTTTTATATCATTTTTATAACTTCATTATCATAATGTTCATTTATTGACCTCGTAAGCTCATACGTTCCATTTTAACACATTTACCTGTAGTAATGTATTACACATTTCCAGCTTTACTTTAATTAATTTTTCATAAATTCTTAACCTCTATTTTATCCATTAAACCCTTCTAAGTATTTTATTATTTTCCTCCTGGCCCGACCTAGGTGATTATATTTTAGATACTTTCCAAATTTTCTAGATTTTTCCAGCCTTATTTAGTATTTATTAAAAGGGCTTTTCTGTCCAAATTTGTAAAATTCACCATGATTCGAAAACAAGTCCAAAAATCACGAATTTTGGACAATAGGTACTTTACATCAGAGAGTACTTGATGTAGGACGGGGTAGGAAGAAGGAATAAGAATACATATCTCCGCAGAGAATCGGTAAAGAAACACATACAAAAACATATAGCTTTAATCTCAAATCATTATATTCAATATTTTCCAAAATAATGAAATATTACAATGCTTAAATACAAAACCCAATAATTGGGGACTAAGTAAAAACTCTAATTTAGAAATGAAACAATCTCCTAACTAAAATCTACTACTATAATAAACTCTCCTAATTGAAATCTACTACTACAATTAAAACTCTCCTAATGAAAATCTATTACTATAATATCCCAATAAATAATTTCATTAATAACACATTTATCTTTAAATAACAATACAAAAGTAATAATAAATTTATTGAATTTCTTCTTCTGTACCGCATCAGTACTTCCTCCTGAAATTTCATCCCAAAATAATTTGTAGAATTAAACTATAGTTGTTTTAATTTTTCAAATCCCAAAATTGTTTTGGTCATAACTCTTCTATAAGCCCACTTGAGCTCATTTTTGGACATGACCTGCCTTATATCACTAGGTATCACACGCCAGAAACCTAGAATTTTTCAAGCAAGTTAATTGCCCAAAACAATCTACAGAAAATTAATGTCGATAGGTTCATCAATATGTTCAGTCTAAGTATAAAATTCACTATAAATAATCTATAAGGAATCTGAGTCTCAAACCTCCTCAGAACTTTAGCTAACTCATAAAGGTATCAAACACAACAAACCTCATTCAAAAATTCATTCTATATCAAGAGTTATATACTTTTGAAAAACAGTACCAGATTTAGGGCTAAACCATGCTAGTTTCATGTTTTCTTTTTGTTTTCTTCAAGTTCCTTGCTTATCTTTCGAACTTCATGATAATATATCTATTAACATGCAAGTTTAACTTACTCGTGCTTAGGGTTTCATAAAATTCATAAGAATTTTTTTTTTGAAACTATATGAATTAGAAGCTAGAATAGGTGTGTTTACCAATTGTTTTAGGTTTCTTCTTTCTCTTTTACTTGAAGTATGCTTCAATTCCTTCCTTTTCCTTCTTGTTTATGGCTGAACTCTTCCTCTTTCTTTTCCTTTCTTGTTTGAGGTGCTTGTGTAGGAACAATAAGGAAAATGGGATTAATACTCCCCTTTTTAGGTTTTAACTAGTTTAGATTGTCTTGATTTTAGTCCCTCTAGTTTGGTTAGACTAAGTCAAAGATCTTCCATATTTTCTTAATTACCTTGATTAGCCCTTACTTAAATAATGTTAATCAAGATTAACTTCACTAATCATACTTAACTATCACTAATCATGCTTAATAGTCTAATTAGGTTTACTAATCTTGGAAATGATTGGTTATGGCTGAGCTACCTATCACCCTTGCTCTACACCTCATGCTTCTACAAAGTTGAGTATGCATACTTGTTCATGAGTCATGTATGCCACCCAGCACCTAGATGGCAGGTGCTTGTGATAAAAACGAGTGTCCACTATGAAATTAAGGTAACATATCTCATGATATTCAAGTAAAAGAATAATCTTAGTAGTGTTTACATTGAAGCTAATTTCACTAAGAATTTTTGACTTTTGATACAACACATGTACATTTGTGTTTTTTTCTCAAACTTGTGATATAAACAATGTAAAACCTCATGTTTTCAAAGAAACTTAAATTTGTGCCATGATTTGAACTAAATCTGGTACTAACATATAATTATAATTTAATGCACTTACATACACTCAATATGTAACCAATCGCACCCTTCTTTAACGCTATGTTAAGCAACTCAATTCCAATTTCCAAGCTTTGGAAAAGGTATTGAAAGCACATTTGCCATTCTACAAAATTGAATTAGTTAACATTTGGGGCTCAATTCCAATAGAAAGAAAATAAGAAGATAAAAGATTAAAAAAAACAGACTGTTAAATTAAATTCTGATGTATTATTGAATTGCAAACTGTATATTAACACCTTATTTGTAAGTTTAAAAAACTGAGGAAAGGATAGGAAAACCAAAGAAAATACAAATTTTTCTTAGAAATCACTTGTTTGCAAGTTTTTTCTTTCGTTAAGAAGGCTCTGGAAAAGGTAAATAAAACCAATCCAATTTTCTTTAAAAACTTTCTTGGGCAAAACCATAGGAAAGCTAAGAATTGGAAGATGAGATTAGTAAATTGTTCCTAAATTGTCCTTCATATTAACATAGGAAAACAAATTTGGACATTCATATCCTCCCCATAGTGACACTTTCTTAAGTAAACTTACAAACAGAATTAAGGAAACTAAAGTTTCTCTCCTTTCCTATCCTATTATTTCCTTACTTAAAAATCCTTAGTATTCCTTACCCTCAAAACTGTATACAAACAAGGTGGGTCGTCCACCCCATTATATAATGTCATATAGAACAGATTTAGGAAGCTGGACCAGCACATATAAAGATTGTACCTTTTATATGTCATTTCTACAAAATCATTCTATTTATCTAAACTACAATTTTGAACGAATTATAACATAAAAAGTCAGTTCCATTTTCAATAAAAAGCATACGTTCCCCAACTACAAAATTTAAGCGCCTTAAGCATTCTCTAATAAAATTAAGGGAAAAAACAGAACTTACAATTCGTAATAGAATTCAAGTAAGTATATAAATTCACTAATTTAAATATATTAAATTTTGCGAAAAGAGGGAGAGAGAGGGTTACGGACTTCCGAAGGTGTCGTTGGCCATACAAAGGAAGGTGAGACCGTCCGATCTGAGTATATGGAAAATGTATTGATCCTGAGAGAAACAGAGCTTTGAATCAGCCTCAGACGGCAACTTCTCCAGAATCCGGCGAGCCACGGAGCCGGTGTTTCCACTCACGGCGCTGAATTCCGCCATTACGGTCGTTCCCCTCGCCACCACTGCGTACAGAATTGCCATCTGTCTAGATTTCTCTTTCCCTCACTCTACTATTGATCTTTAGCTGTCATAGATGGACGGAATACCACCTGAGGTTTTCCGGCGAGGGTTTTGTAGAGAGAGTAGTGTGGTTTAGCTGAGAGTTGGTAGATGGAGAAGTTTGGAGATCACCGGGAACTCATAGTCCACGACTGTACTGGAATTTGTCTTTAAGCCCTGTTTGTTTGTCACAGCTTATTTTAAAAATAGCTTTTAGCTTTTCGACAGTTTCTTTAGCCCAGTTTGTTTCAGCTTTTTCTTCTGGCCTCTGGTTTCTCAGAAGCTATGACTCTGTTTTGGCTTTTGAGTCCAAAGTTATAAAAAGTTACGATCTGAGTACAAGTATTTTAATACATAAAAAAGTTAAAATCTAAAATCATCTATTTACCGATTTACGTTCCTCTCAACTCTTAATAAAATAAAATTATAGTATTATTCACATATACTTATATTACATAATATTTACATAAATATTTATACTAATGTAATAATATTTATATTATATATATATATATATGTTTATATTAATAAATAAATATTCATATATATAAATAAATAAATAAACTTATATATATATACATATTTATAAATATACATATATATGTTTATATTAATAAATAATCACATATTAATATATATATATAACTAAATATATAACATAAGATTTATGATTTAAATAAGAAAGTATCATAGTACGTCGTCCTTCCTTGAAATGAAACTTTCATACTAATATATATATATATATATCAATAAATAATTATATAATATAAGATTAAATATAATATTACATGTACAAGTGACTAAAACTCATATCTATATACATAATATTAATATATAGTTATACATAATTAACTATATACGTAATATTAATATATGTTTATACATAATTAACTATATACATAATGTTATATATTAATATATATTTATACATAATTAACTATATAATATAAGATTTATATTTTAAATTTATATTTATTTATGTATATACTTACAAATATATTAATTAATATTTTGTTACCAAAATTTAGCATAATCAGATTATTTGCTAAACATTTATTAATAAATTTTGGGAAATCAAAACCAATTTAACAAACACTAGTTAACAGTTTTTGAAGAATCAGAATCAGAATCAGAATTAGCTTTCTTAGAATCAGTAGTAGAAACATAAGTTAAAAATGGAAAAGTGCAGACAAGCAGCACCTTTTTAGATTGTTTTTAATAAGCTTGAAATTGGTAATAGGTTTTTTCGATTTTTCCATTTTCTTGCCCTTTTTTGGGACTATTTGTTCTTGAAATTACTGTGAAGTAGGAGAAATTGTTCCTTGACTCTACCATAATAAATTATTTTTTGAATGAAAAAGTTCACATTTTTTCAAGAAATAAAAAACTAGTAATATAATTTAGTAATTAATACACTTTCTCCCTTTCTAATTATAAGATAATTGTTGATTATCAAATGTTAATTTGAGATATTTTTAAATTTAAAATTAAAAGAACTAAAAATTATGAGATAATAAAATTTATTGTAATACTTTTTAAATTATTTATAATATTTGTTATTATATTAACTAAAGTTAAATGGATTCATTTCAATTTCAAATATAAAAATATATTAAATTAACTTTAAAAAATTAATAAAAAATAATAATATGTATTGCAAATATTTATGTCAATTTTTTAATTATCAGTTATGACACAAATCTGTCACAATGCATAGTATGACTCAAATACTCAATCAATAACGATTTTATATATTAGAACTAGCTGTACCCGTCCGTACCTCAGGCATTATTTAGCTTTGGATGGTGAGATTTATCCCAAACTTTAGAGGGCCCAGATGATTTTTGGATTGAGCGAAAAATTCAAATTCAATTGTGTTTTGTTATATAGATAGATGTATTACTAAGTAAAAAGGAAAAATAAATAAAGGGAAATAAATCCAATGAGGCCATGGCCCCCTCCGCTTATGTGTGGCTACCATTATCCCCGGCCCACGGCCCATTAACATCCTTATCACAGATGATAGGTTTAAGAGGAGAGTGGGGAATCTAAAAAGAAGATTAAGCAAAAGAAGTGAATACTAGTTGCTTTGTATAATGCTGACTGAGTCCATGATGCATGTTCAGCCCACACAAAAGCCCTAAGAAATTGAATGATGTTATGCTGGCCTGGCTGAAAGGAGGTAGCTACAATATTATCCCCGTCCCTCTTAGGCCATGAATTGAAATAGAATAGATTCTCAAAAATAAAACAAAAATAAATATATTTTGAAGTTAATTTGCGAAATTTTATAATTAAAAATGGGTATGAGCTTATTTAATTATAATTAAACAAATATAATTATTGTTATTGAATAAAAAAACTATTAATCATAATATTAATTTGTTACTTATTAAATAAAATAAAATCCATTTTAAATTTTAGAAACTTTAAAGAATAAAAAAATATCTCTAATTTTAAAACAAGTATAGTAATAAACTACACTTTAGTACTAAAATAATTTTTATTTATTTAAGTCACAAAATGTATATGTATCAAACTTATACCTATTTTTTTTCCCCTCAAAATCCCAGTTAAGGCAATTGCCTACACCGACTTTACCCTCATTGTAGCCAAGTTTTTCTTAGAGCATCTCCAGTAAGGTGGATTATACCATGTACTATATTTAGTTCATATGACATTAATTCATAGGAAAATCTTTCAATCATTCCAGTAGATGGACTATCCCATGAACTTTAATATAAAAGGATTATATTATATTTAGGCCATGTTTATTTGTAAGGATTATAATCCCAAAACTATTAATCATAGAATTTTATAGTCCTAGTCACATGTTTATTTTTTATGGAATTATTTATGAGATAACTTAAAATAATCACATGTTATGTTTGTTTTTTTCATGATTAATTAAAGGATTGGATAAAAAAATATCATTTGGACTATTATACCCTTACCAATAATAACATAATTTAAGCTATAATTTAAACTTGTTTATACATCAAAAAATGATGAACAATTAACTAGAAACTTTAAAATAAGTGGTTAAATTATTCAATCAAATGCTCAGTGGTACTAATTATATAATTTAATTTTAAATAAAGTTATAATTTTGTCGAAACAACTTATATAGTACACACGTAATACTAGTTATATAGTCATGCGTACACATGATATGAAATATTTGAGAATCAAATTATAGTAAATTAGCGCATAAATTAACAAATATATAGTACAAAATATATGATATGTGAAATATTAAAATTTCAGTAGAAATCGTCAAAACTAAAATTAGAAGAAAGACTAGGATTAGCTATTTTAATCATATAAATTGTGTCATAGGTGGCCAGACATTGAAATGTGAAATAGGTAGCGAATGAATAGGAAATTTTTAGCTATCTTCAAGCCTTCTCTCAAAGGAAACCCCCCCTCCAAAGAGCCATTGAAATGTGAAGAAGAAGAAGAAGAACACATACTCTGAAACTCTCTCTCTCCTTAATAAATGAAACCATGAACAATAGAAACCCAATACCAACCAGAAGCAAACCGGCGAATGACACAGTTTGATGAGATATAGAAGTCTTAAAAAATTTAGTCTCAAATGGTAGGGGATTATAACGCAGACCAGGTAAAACATAATATTAAATAATTAAACCCTCATCTTAAGCTATTTTATAATCCTAGGACTAATAGTTTTAAGTTCAAATTTAAAAACAAACAAGACATTTGGGATTAATAATCATATCCTAAGTGTAATCCATGCAAATAAACATAGCCGAATGAATTATAGTCCTCCAATCATTCTTCCAGAGTACTCCTATTAAAATATATTAAATATTATAGTCTATCAAAATTAGAATCCTTGATATAGTCTTTTGGATCCATCGAAAAATCTCCTAGACTATATTTAGTCTAGCTGCTGGAGAGGGAGTACGAGTCATTGACTATATTTAGTCTAGGATTGATGGTGTTCCGACATGCTAGAGATGACTTTATCTACAATATTCTACATTAAACCAAAAAGAAAAAAAAAGGACCTCTCTATCTTTATCTTATCAATTTCTTTCTTTTAATTTATAATATAAACTTGGCAGGTTACTTAACTTATCAATTTGATTAAGAGGACAAAAGCAATGTATGATTTTATTTTTTTATTATTTTGTTTATTGAATACCATTTATTCGAGCGTGCACAAAATAAATGTACTAGTAGATGGGGATTTTAACAAATCTATCTTCTGTAATTTTCTTAGAAAATGGAAAAAAAGAAAAAGAAAAAGGTATTTATCTATTTCTCGATATATATTTTCTCAATACTTCCTTTGTTCAACAATTATAGATACATTTATTAACGCCAAGTTTTGCCGGCGCGTCCAATCACCAAATCCGCGCGCTCAAACCTGCACAATAACACGTCACAAGGGAAGCTTGACGGCTGTGGCCGCCGGGTGATGGCTCCGGTGTGAGAATAAGTACAGGCTGGTTATAAGGTTAACAATGGAGGCAGTAGTGTATAGTGCTCAAGTGAATATTACCTGTTACCATTAGGTCAAACCTTGTATTTATAGTCATTCTCACCGCCTCTAGAGCCCATGTCCCAGTAGAGTTAGAACTCCTAAACATGGCAGTTACCATTGTTTGGGTCCAACACAATCTCCTTCAAAAGTACAAGTTGGTGGTTATCCAACCACTTGCCTTGTAGGAGTTGGTATTGAGATAGGATTAGGGTTAAGACTCTTATTCCTTTAGACTCCTTATTGCTTCGGGCTCCATCCGAGAAATAACCTTCGGTATGGGCCTTCCAAAGTGGTCTGAACCCCGTCCCAAAGGGCTCGGCAGTCCGATCCCTATCCTCACCAATCCGGTCTAGACTCCGGCCCGAAGGGCTCGGTAGTCCGACCCCGAACATCGTCATGTTGGCCTGGGCTCCGGTCCTGTGGGACTAGGATGCCTGATCCGAATAATACCAGCTGGGTCTGGGTTCTGGCCCAAAGAGCTCAAATACCCGATCCCGAACTCTGCTACCCCAATCCTGGCTTCGGCCCACTGGGCCCGGTAAGCTCCTCTCGACCCAGGCCTTCTATCCATGTAGGGGTCGGTGGATTATACCCGATCATTGCCCCCCAGTCTCTCATTATAACAAGCTTTTAATGGGATATTTAATGAGAGATTTGAAAAGGCGCCTGGGTAATCCAACCAACCTAATTAATGCAGTACACGATACACAAGAAATGAACGGCCCAACGTCATTATTAGCCGCCTATTGAGATTCGTGTAGCATCAGTATAAATACCTCCCCACCCCACGACAACCATTCTTTACGAACTCTCTTTTCTCTAAGCGCATTTCAAAATATTTTCCGGCTAGCACGATTTCCGGCGAGAACCTTCCTTTACTCCGGTCAGCCCTTTTACCACCCAAATCGCCTTATTTACACCACCAATTTGCTCTAATGGCTGACTCCGGCATCCTCCCAGTTGCTTCCACCACCGCCTTGATCCCTACCACTGAAGTCACCCTCAACGCCATCGAAATGGCCGCCGCCGTTACCATCGCCAGCACTGACTTGGTGCCGGTTGATTTACCGGAAGCTCCCACCGGAGACTCAGCTGATGGAACCGAGGCACGGATCCGGTCTGTCTACCGTTCTGAGACGGAATATTCTCACGTCAACACAATATCCTCCATTACTCCGTCCCAAATTTCTGATGCCCGAGCCCTCTTCAACATCCCCCCAGAATATAAGCTTCGGGCACCCCGAACCGAAGAGAGAATGTTCTGGAGCCCCGAAGGCAAATGGGTGGCCATCCCCACTTATGCTCTTAGGTATGGTATCCGCTTCCCTCTTCACGAGTTTATCGTGTCTTTTCTCTGCTTCGTTGGGATCGGGTTCACACAACTTGTGCCGAACTCATACATCCACTTGATAAGCTTTATAGCTATCTGTCAAGAACTAGGGATCACCCCTGGTCTTGATTTTTTCTTCGTCTTGTTTTCGGTCGGCAAATCCAAGGAGCCCGGTTTTCGTCAACTGAACCGTGTCTCCGGCCGATCCACCTTTGCCAAAACTCCTTCCAGCAACAAGGGTTGGCACAATCAGTGGATCTTCGTCAAAGGGACCGACCTTCAACTTCTCCCGAACTGGGCCACTCCCGAAGATCCTATCGTGAAAGTGACCACCTTCCCCACCGACCGAAGGGAGGAGTTCCGATCTTTCTATCGGAAGGTGAAGGAGACCATGTGGAGCCTGGATACTCTGGCCGACGAGGCCTGGCTGTACAGGCACGGATGTGAGTATTCTATCTTAATCTCTTTCGAGCATTAATTTCTGATTTGTTTTTCTAATTTCCTGGTGTCTCTACTTGTTTCTGTAGTGACAATCTTCAAGCCGAAGGGAGCTGATGAGTC
Source organism: Panax stipuleanatus (assembly GCA_020205555.1). Taxonomy (NCBI): domain Eukaryota; kingdom Viridiplantae; phylum Streptophyta; class Magnoliopsida; order Apiales; family Araliaceae; genus Panax; species Panax stipuleanatus. The sequence goes on from CM035123.1 coordinate 108,483,708, forward strand.
TCTTACCCCCCTCCCCGTTCGGTCCGGCCCGATACTTCTACCCCTCGGGGATGACGCGACCAAAGGGGAGACTATCCTGATTTTTGAGCTCTCAGTCGACTCCTCTCCAACCGTGCCGAAGAATGTCATGAAGATGACTGCAGCTGAAAAGGTGGCTCAGCTGAGGAAAGGCCAGAAGAGGGCTCTCCCGAAGGGCGCCTCTAAACAGTCTCTTCCAAAGCCGGCCACCCCGAAGCTGACTCTTGTTCTTGGGGATCCTGAGGGGACCAAGGAGGAAACTCTGAGGCCTCACCCCAAGAAACAAAAGCTGGTAAATGAGCCCGACCTCCAGATGATCGAGGTCCAATCGGATGCCACCCCGCAGACTCCTGTGGTCCAGTTTTCAGCTGAGGTCGGGCCCTCTGCCTCCTCCGGCCCTTCTGCACAAGCCGGTCCTTCCGAACGGTCTCCGACCCAATCTTTTTGGCCGAAGAGTCCGACGGAAGCTTTTCTTTTCGACCGCTTGGATTACTTCAAGCTTCCTGCTGATGATGCCCGGTTCAAAGGGTATTCGGCCGAAGCCTTGATGGTGGCGTATATCAAAGCCCAGAGTCAGGTATTTCCGAGCGTTCCTGTATTTTATAAATAACTGTTTGACCATTATTAACCTGTTTCTTTTTCCTTTGATGCAGGCTAATGCCATTCTGGCCCGAGCTATCCCTCCTGTCGTCAAGGCCACCCGGAAGGAGGCTCAGTTTCGCGTCGAGGTGGAATTGCTCGAGGCGGATGTTCGGGGGTTATCGGCTGAATTGACCAACGAGAAGGAAAATCATGCCGATACCCGCAATAAGGTGACCTTCGCCGAACGTCAAGCCAATGAACACCAGAGGCTCCATCATAATCTGCAGAAGGAGTTCATTGCACTTGACGGATACAATAAACAGCTCATCGAGGAGAGGGCTCTTCTGAAAGAGAAAGATCTGGATCAGCAGAACGCACTTCTGATCCTCTAGAGCCAAATTTCTAAGATGCACGCCCAACACTTGGTGCTGATGAAAGAGAATACCGCTCTGGGGGCAGAATGTGCCGAGGCCAAGCAGCGAGGTGTGCGAGAGTATCAAGAATCGTCTGAACTCCGTGATACCATCATGGGCCAATTCGCCGAAGGTTATGGAGCTCATAAGGAGCGGGCTCAGGCGAAAATGACGGCTGCTGGGCTCGATCCTGCTATCCTGGACTCCTCTGATGATGAGTCCGACGCCGGAGATGATGCTGATGGCGAGGGTCCTCATCCGTAGTTTAGGATTTCACTTGTAATTTTTGTCTTTATTTCTTTTGTAACTTTGCCCAATCGGATCTGCGTATAACTTTGTCCGATCAGTTCAAGTTGTTTTGTAACTATTCTGATCGGATCTATTTATCGCCAGTCCGAGGGGCTTTGTACATTTTTAGAATATAAATGAAGATCAAAATTGTGAAGAAGAATCCGGCTCATTTTATTGATGTATAAAGCAGTTTACATGAACAGAAGTAAATTACATAACTCTTACTGATAATATTTTCTAAGTCTTCCAGCATGCCATGTATTCTTTACCTCTGTACCGTCTAATGCCCGAAGCCGATAAGTTTCCAGCTTCGACACTTCGGTTACTTCATAAGGTCCCTCCCAGTTCGGCATTAACTTGCCCGTGTTCTGGGGGGTTGATGCCACTGCTTCCCGAAGAACCAGGTCCCCGACCCCAAACCTTCTTTGCTTCACATTCTGATTGTAGTGTCGGGCCGTCCTCTTCCGGTATATAGCTAGTCTTATCGATGCTGAATCCCGAACCTCATCCAACAGATCCAAATTCAATCGTAAACCATCATCATTGTATAATTCCTAGTACTGACTGACTCGAAGTGTTGGTGATCCGATCTCGAAGGGTATCAATGCATCGGTTCCATAGGCCAGTCTGAACGGTGAATCCCCCGTTGTGGTCCTCGGGGTAGTTTGATACGCCCATAAGACGCTGAGCAGCTCTTCGGGCCTTCTTCCCTTTAATTCATCCAACCTTCTTTTAATTCCTGTGAGCAGGATCCTGTTGGTGACTTCTACTTGTCCATTGGATTGGGGGTGGGCCACTGAAGTCTTTCTGTGTTGGATGCCTAACTCCTTTAGGAAAATTTTGAATTTGGACCCCACAAATTGTCTCCCATTATCCGAGACCAAGGCCATTGGAATGCCGAACCGGTAAACAACATACTCCTTAAAGAACTTGAGGCATTCTTGTTCGGTAATCTTATGTAATGGTTTGGCTTCCACCCACTTTGTCATGTAGTCGATTGCAACAATTACGAAAGTGACATGTCCTTTGGCCTTCGGTAATGGTCCCAAGATATCAATACCCCACATGGCAAATGGAATAGGGGATACGACCGAGTACAACTCCTCGGGAGGTCGATGTGGGATAGAACTATATAACTGACACTTAGGACATTTTTTGACGTAGTCCTTTGCTTCCTGAAAGATGGTCGGCCAATAGTATCCCTGTCTCATGATTTTGTAAGTCAATGACTTGGCCCCCATGTGATCCCCACAGATTCCTTCATGTACTTCCCTCAGTGTATACTCAGCCTCCGAAGGCGTCAGACACTTCAGTAAAGGAGAGGTGAATGCCCTTCGGTACAGATCCCCATCAATAAGGACGAAGTTAGAGCTCCTGTGTTTGATTTTTCTAGCGTACATGCGATCCGAAGGAAAAATCCCCTCGGCCAAGTAAGTGATGTAAGGCGTAAGCCAACAGTCGAGCCGATCTAGGGTCAACACATCAGTCCTTTGAATACTAGGTTTGTCTAATACTTCCAAGTATACTGATCCAGTGAAGGAACTTGCTTCGGTTGTGGCTAACTTGGCTAAGGAATCTGCTACTGTATTGTCTGTCCGATCGATTCCTAGACAGCTGTACGACTCGAAGTATGAGAGTCCGTCCCTTACCTCTGCCAGGTATTTTGCCATTCGGGCCCCTCGGGTCTCATACTCTCCCGATATCTGTTTAACCACCAGCTGGGAATCACTGTACACCACTATCTTTTTCACCTCCAGGCCTCGGGCTAATCTAAGTCCGGCCAAAATGGCTTCATACTCGGCCTCGTTGTTGGTGGCCTTGAATCGAAACCTAATGGCTTGTTGGACCCGGAACCCTTCGGGACTAGTCAGAATGACCCCCGTTCCGCTGATGTCTGAGGTAGATGACCCGTCCACGTATAGAGTCCAGACAGTTGGTAGTGATCGAGCTTCGGTGACCGAAGCCACGTCCGATTCGCTGAAAGAACACTCCACGACAAAATCCGCTAAGGCCTGTGCCGTCCGGGGATGGTATTCTAAGGCGAATTGAGTTAGCTCCATTGCCCATGCGGCAAGCCTACCCGAGACTTCGGGCCTGTGCAGTACTTTTTTCAAAGGCTGGTCTGTGTAAACTATTATCAGCCGACCCTGGAAATAATGCCGAAGCTTCCGACTTGCGATGATCAGAGCGTAGGCGAACTTATCCAGGTTAGGGTATCTGGTTTCTGCATCTCGGAGGACGTGGCTGACATAGTAGACCGGAAACTGCTTTCCTGCTCTTTCCCGCACCAGTGCTGCCCCCACTGCCATCGAGCTTGCGGCTAGGTATAGATATAGTGGATCCGAGGGGATCGGTTTCATCAGCAAAGGTGCCGAGGACAGGTATTGCTTGATCCCCTGGAAGGCGTCTTCGCACTCGGAGGTCCACTGGAAACTCTTCTCATTTTTTGGCCCCTTTAGAGTGTCGAAGAATGGCAAACACCTTTCTGCTGATTTTGATACGAACCTTCTGAGAGCCGCTATCCGACCTGTCAGCCTCTGCACATCTTTGTAAGACTTCGGGGATTTCATATCCAGTATCGCTTGGATCTTCTCCGGGTTTTCCTCGATACCCCTTTTGCTAACCAGATAACCGAGGAACTTTCCTGATCCCAATCCGAAGGTACACTTTGTTGGGTTCAGGCGAAGTTTATACTTACGAACCATTTTAAAGCAGTTTTCCAGGTCCACCAGATGTTCTCAAATTGACACGCTTTTCACAATCATATCGTCTACGTAGACCTCCATGCTTCGGCCTAGCTGCTTTGTAAACACATAGTTCATCATTCGCTGATAGGTGGCCCCTGCGTTCAGTAGTCCAAAGGTCATCTTCCGATAGGCATAGATGGCCCGATGCGTGATGAAGCTTGTCTTCGGGATGTCCTCCTTAGCCATTGAGATTTGATGATATCCCGAAAAAGCATCCATGAAGCTCAGCATGCCGTATCCTGAAGTGGCATCAATCAATGTTGGGCAAAGGGTAGAAATCTTTCGGGCAAGCCTTGTTCAGGTCTGTGTAATCAATGCAGATTCTCCATTTCCTATTCTGTTTTTGAACCAGCACCACGTTCGCCAGCCACTCTGGATAGTCAATTTCGAAGATAAACCCTGCCTCCAATAATTTAGCGACCTCTTCATCGATAATTTTCTGCCTTTCTGGGGCAAAGATTCTTCTCTTCTGTATGACCGGTCTCTTATTGGGATCCACTTCCAGTCGGTGTGATGCTATTGATTTATCCACCCCGGGCATATCACTGGGTACCCACGCGAAGATATCCGCGTACGCCCGAAGCAGATCGATCAACCCGGTCCGGAAGGGTTCTGTCAATCCTGAGCTAATCTTTATCATTTTCTCCTCGTTCCCCAAGATCAGTTGTATATCCTCCGTTTCTTCGGCTGGTAGAGCAAGTGGTTCCGCACTACCTTCTGTAAAGGGCTCTATCTCAATAGCCATCGTCTGCTTCTGCTTGCTTACCCCGGTTCCTGAAGAGATCAAAGTATTCCGATAACACCTACGAGCGATATCTAGGTCACCTTTTACCTCTCCAATTCCGTTCGGTGTGGGAAACTTGATCTTGAAATGAGGTATGGAGGTGACTGCTTGCAAGGCCGCCAGGGTCGGTCTTCCCAATATGGCGTTGTAAGCCGAATCCACCTGAACAACAAAGAATCTGACTATAACCTCCAGCTGTTGGGGAGCTGTGCCAAACTTAACCGGCAATTCGATGGTGCCCGACACATGCACCGGGTCGCCACTTAATCCGTACAAGGGCCCTTCCCCCCCCCCAGTTCCATCTTCTTTCCCCCTAGGTCCATCCTCTGATAAGCATGTGTATACAGTATGTCGACCGAGGATCCGTTGTCTACCATCATCCTTCTCATGTCCACTGGTCCGACCTGAGCTGTTATCACCAATGCTCCATCATGCGACTCTATAGGATTCGAAGGGTAGTCTTCATCTGAGAAGGAAATAACTGCCCCCGGGAAAACCCTTTCCTTTTTTACCGCAGATCCTGCAACCGATAAGACGGCGTCTAGATGTTCACTTCTCTTTCGTCCTGTCAGGCGCCTACCGAACCTCCGGATATAACATCAATTACCCCCCGAGCGGGCTGGTTCTGATTTGGCGGCGTTTCCCTGGCCTGAGTCCTGTCTTCTTCTATTGGTTGAGTCCTAGCATCTTCCCCGCCGGCCACATACTACCAACGTCCCATTCTGAAATATTTTTCTCGATGAGATCCCCCAGATCAAGGCATTCCTCTGTCGTATGACCCACATTCTGATGGTAACTGTAGTATCTATTTTTGCTGCGCTTCCCCGGCTTCGGCCTCGTCCTGCAGGGCTCATAGAAGGGTTTGTCCTTGATGTCTTCTAATATTCTTGCACGGTCGGTGTTGAGGGGAGTGAATACCCTGTTGATGCTTCTGCCCGGGAAAGGTGGACGGCCATTGCCCGGTCCCCCACTGTTATAGTTTCTTTTCCATTGATTATCCGATCTCCCCTGACTGTTATCCGATCGCTGGTTGTTCGGCTTGTCTCTGTCCCTAGACTTGTTGTGCGAAGGTGGCTTGAAATTTCCCATGGCCTCTTCAATGGCAATGAACCCTTCGGCCCGATGAAAGGCTTCAGTCAAGTCCGAGGGTGGATTGATCACCAGGTTTTTCATCAACTTCTTTGACCTCCCCATGTCCAAACCCGTTGTGAAGAATCCCAAAGCTTGTGGTGAATTCAATTCTGCCACCGATCCCACAGCTTCCCGAAACCTTTTGACGTAGGTGCCAAGAGTCTCGTCCGAACGTTGTTTCACTTGCATGAGGGAAGCTGTGATCTTTCCCCTTCTCCTGTTGCTTCCGAACCTAGCATGGAATTTTTCTCGAAGGTCGTTCCAAGAGGTAACCGTTCCTGGTGCCAAAGTTCCCATCCACTCTCTGGCACTCTTCTTCAAGGTGGTTGCAAACATATGACACTTTGCTGCGTCCGAAAGCCCATAATATGTCATCAACCTATCATATCCATCCGAATGGTCATACGGGTTTCCCATTCCGTCGTATGTCTCCATCGGGGGCATTTTCTTCTTTGGGTCAGCAGTGACTTGATTAATCTCGGGCGAGAAGGGCGAACTGTGGCAGCTCGAGAGTGTTCCCACTTGATTTTTCATGGCCAGAAGCTTCTCCAACTCCGCGACTCTTCGAGCGAGGGGGTCGGTATCTTCCTTACGGGAGGAAGGTCGGCGCCTGTCCTCCTCATATTCGGGAGATCCAATTTTCGCCCTTTGTCCCGATCGGCACAGGCGTTCAGATCTTCGTTCGGGGGAACGACTCTTTCTTTGGCTCCTCCTTTCCCGAGAATGGCTTCTGTATCAGCTTCTGTTCCTTCCTGTCTCATGTTAGATCGGCTTCGATGTCTGTGCTTCTTCGAAGAAGCCTTCTGTTCTCCAGCCACCTTAGCCATCTGCCACTCCAATTCTTCTTGCTGGAGACGCAAGGCCAGCATGGCGTCTTTGTTCTGTTGTATTTTGGTCAACAGAATAAACTGACGCTGGTCCTTGCTGTTCTCCCCCCGATCCTCCTCCCGTCGTTCATAGGCTTGAGACTGGTTGTCTCCCACGTGGGTGTGCTGAGGGATCGAAGTATGTTGAACAGGGACGAACAGCTGTCTTCGCGCCGACGGGACCTGCACCAAATTGCCTTCCTGGTTGCTGGGTCCCAATCTATCGTTGACCGATGCCCTCACTAGGGTCGTCGGGTGGGTTTTGGCCTTTTCCTGGTTTGAGGCTCCACCGTCCTTACTGGCCATGTCCTTTCTACCGAAAAAGTACAAACGTGATTGATTAGAGCACTAAAAGCCCTCCTTCTAGCGCCAATGTTAACGCCAAGTTTTGCCGGCGCGTCCAATCACCAAATCCGCGCGCTCAAACCTGCACAATAACACGTCACAAGCGAAGCTTGACGGCTGTGGCCGCCGGGTGATGGCTCCGGTGTGAGAATAAGTACAGGATGGTTATAAGGTTAACAATGGAGGCAGTAGTGTATAGTGCTCAAGTGAATATTACCTGTTACCATTAGGTCAAACCTTGTATTTGTAGTCATTCTCACCGCCTCTAGAGCCCATGTCCCAGTCAAGTTAGGACTCCTAAACATGGCAGTTACCATTGTTTGGGTCCAACACAATCTCCTTCAAAAGTACAAGTTGGTGGTTATCCAACCACTTGCCTTGTAGGAGTTGGTATTGAGATAGGATTAGGGTTAAGACTCTTAATCCTTTAGACTCCTTATTGCTCCGGGCTCCATCCGAGAAATAACCTTCGGTATGGGCCTTCCAAAGTGGTCTGAACCCCGTCCCAAAGGGCTCGGCAGTCCGATCTCTATCCTCACCAATCCGGTCTAGACTCCGGCCCGAAGGGCTCGGTAGTCCGACCCCGAACATCGTCATGTTGGCCTGGGCTCCAGTCCCGTGGGACTAGGATGCCCGATCCGAATAATACCAGCTGGGTCTGGGTTCTGGCCCAAAGAGCTCAAATACCCGATCCCGAACTCTGCTACCCCAATCCTGGCTTCGGCCCACTAGGCCCGGTAAGCTCCTCTCGACCCAGGCCTTCTATCCATGTAGGGTTCGGTGGATTATACCCGATCAACATTTATTTTGTTTTTTCGAAATCAATTTACAACTTTTAAAATTCAAAAGTGATACAAATTAAATTTAAATTGGAGAGAAACAAATATGATAATCAAAATGAAAATGTTTGTATTTTTTTTCCTTTTTGTCTTTATTTTGTGTGTAAGAAATATACATACATATAGTCTAATTAGTTATAAGATCAGATTGAGAAGTGTGCCACCACTCTACCTCAAGGTATATGGGTTATGCATGATATGTGGTTGGTGATGAGCCGACTAGTGCGAAAGATTAAAATGCAAAATTGTCAAATGTGTAATGTGTTTTTGTATATATTTGATATTTTTGTCCTTAAATTTGATGAGTTAATAAATCCCTTCCTTACGGTACATTTATTAGTTCAAAATTGTATCTTTTAAGATATATATAATTAGTAGTATAAAATTGATCAAATGATATAATTTTGCATTACTAATTGTATTACGAGGCACCAATTTGCAATATTTTAAAGTGAAGTATCATATTTTTACAAAGTGATAAACTTAAGTTAAAATTTTGCATTTTAATCTTATCAAAATTAATTTGCCAAAAGAAAGAGGTAAAATTACCACTCAAAATTTGATATAACAAAGTCAAATTATCAAGAGATATAAATCTTACTAGCATAAACAAGATATCCACGTTAATATAAAATAATCTTGAGCATATTTTTTTTTAAATTGCAATAAAAATATGTCGACGCTTGTTGCAAGTAATGTGACTCTTGTTGCAAGTAGACATATCAATTAAATACTTATTTATTTATTTCATTAACTTTATAGATTACACTAATTAATGTGTCTACTCCCAATAATAGTGAACATAAGAAACTTGAGAATTAACCTATAAAACTAAATTCTTACCAACAATTTCGATATATATAGATTTGAAGATTTATTAAACTGATATAAAGGAAGTTAAATATCCATATATAACACACATTAAAAACCTCATGTAATTATAACGTTATAAATTACTGATCAACCTAGCTATTGGCTATATTACACCAACAATTAAGGTATGCCAATGATAGGGATTGTAGGAACGTAGTAGCTGGTTGGAGGTAGGCCCCACTCCCTTGGAAGAGGAAGATCAACGGTCTTGGATGTGGCCATGCCGGAGTTTTTGGCCCCACATTTTCCATATTTTAGTGACAAAGGGCATGAGGTATAGAAGTTTAAAGGGTTTGAGATGGTGTAGGAGTAGGAGTCATCATCATCATGAGCCTTAACAACAACATTGGAGAACATGTTGTTGTTTGTAGTGTAGAGCTGTTGTGGAGCACCTACGACCCTGGCTAGGCAGTTGAATGAAGGAGGAGTTGATGTTGGAATTATAATGTCAGAGGGAAGCTCAGTTGTAAAGGATCCATCTTTTCCTGTGGTGGCCATTGCCAACTTCTTGACATTATTACACTTCACAAGAACCTTTATTCCTGATGATGAGAGAGAAAACGGTGCATACTTAGACATGCAAACGTACGTACGTGTATATATATATATATATATATGCTAAACTATTAGTTTAATTAATTAGCATGTTTTACTCTAGGATTTAAGCATTAACATTGATTAAATACATTGGGAAAAGGGACAAACCTGAGAAATTGTAATCCTTATTACAGTCTAAGCAAGAGACTGAGGCCTTTAGGAGGTCGCATGTGGAAAGTTGAACCCTAGCAAGAGCCAAAGCGAAGAAGACTGCTAACAACATTATCTGATTACGCGACATTGGAGAAGTTGCTGCAAGAAATTTGCTGCTCAATATGGATACAGATACGGGTGGCAAAGCAGCTTATAAATAGTAGTGAAATAATAGCATGATCGTACGTATATAGTTGATGAAGGGACCCCAACCTAGCTTGGTTGTTGAAGTTTAATTACGACGACAAGTGCAGAATCATTTATATGAGGTATATATATATATATATATGATCAGGCGATAGTCAGAGACCTAATCGGGGAGAATTAAAGCAACCACTCCCCAAGTAAAGCTTGAGCCATAACTTTTAACTCAAGTCCTGTAAAAAGTAGTAGTATAATATCATCAAATTTGTCGTTATCATTGTTGTGGCTTATTGTATCAGTGATTTTTTCACATATCCACTACAATTTTAATTTATCCAAGGGAAAAAAGTAAACTTTAAGGAATTAAGGCGTAATATTCATTTACATGATTTCTCAAGTCAATTTATTTGTGTTGTATATGTGAGTTTGCTTTCGATATTTAAACAGCTAGCCAGCTACTTGTAGATGAAAGAGTCTAAAGTGCTCTTGGAACTGTAATTAACACATGCAGTACTAAAATTAAGATTTACTATAAGTTATAGACACAAATAAGCACATACCCATGATTTATATTTACACGTGCCTGTACATGTGTCCAGTTGGGCTTATTTCCAGCCACCAGGGTTTCCCATATTGAAGATGAGCTCCAAAATCAGCTAGCAAATTCAATTCATGCTTCATGGTAGTTGGTCTGCCTCCTGCCCCAACCACCACATTGATTGTACGTCTCCCATTATTAATAGCAGGCCGGTTCAGAAACGGGCTGGTCTGTTAACGGACCAGTCTTTAGTGACATAAAAATTAAATAGAAAAAATTAACCCCTTTCCTTGAAAAGGAAAGAAAAAATAGGAAAGAAAATATTTGCATTGCTTTGGCTGAGTTCTAAATTAGTACTCCCTCTCTCTCATAATAAGTGATGTTTTAGAGTTGAGCACAACCATTAAAGAAATGATTGTATAGCATTAAATATAGTATCATTTGTCTATAATACCCTTTGTGTTAATAAGAAAAGAGGGAGAGAGTTAAAAGCATCTGAGTATTGAAGTAGGAGTAATGATGAGTAATTTTAAAAATATTGTTATTAATGCTCCTAGATTTTCTAAAACATCAAATAATTTGAGACAAATAAAATCACCTAAAACATCACTTATTATGGGACGGAGGTAGTACTTCTTAAAAAGTAAATACAACTATGGAAATTTACATACTGAATTTCAAAACAAAAATGCTTCAAGTAAGATAATATTTTTGCATGTTTCTTCGTTAATTTGGATCTGTGGTAAGTATCTTATCTTTCAGTAATATAAAATTTAATTTGTTGGCTGAGCCTAAAAAGAAAGAAAAGATAAGAGCTAGGGTTAGATATGACAGTAATATTTTAATTTTTAATCATTATCAAGAATAGGGGTTTTTAAAGCCTCATTTTGGGAGAATATCTAATAGTTCTAAGCCTGGACTCTAAGAAATAGACACTTATTAATTGAAATATATGAATATGAAAAAAATGGGATATATATATATATAAGTGGATTAGACTTTTAATCTAGAGTTTGGAATTGATAAAATGGGGATATTGGGTAGCCAAATTTAGAGGTGTAAAGGATTCGAATCTCAACGAATACCCTAATACTCAGATTCGGCTCGACTCAAAAAAATTGAGCTCGAATTCGATTCGGATTCGATAAGAAATTTCTAATTTTGCGTCAGATTCGACTCAGATCATTACTTTGACCTACTCGGCTCGTAAGTACTTGGCTCGTTTACAAGAAGAGTTACTCATGAGCCTTCAAATCGAGTTTCGAATATGAACCATTTCACTTAATACTGAACCACTACATACTAAATTGATTATTGAACTAGTATTTATATATAAAAGTTTTTTACTTTTATTTATGTAAAGAAATTATAAAAAATATAATACAAATTGACAATCAATTCATTGATTTATTCAAGTACAAGTTTACACAATTTAATACTACACTATATAAATTATAAAGATTGATACAAATATCACATATTTAGCTTATTAGTATGGATCAGACCAGTATTCGAATATGATCTATCGAGCAGGTTTCGAGTATGGTTCGAGAAAAAAATGAAATACTTGAACCCTAATCTGAGCGAACACTAGTATACTCAAATTCGACTCGTTTATCATTAAACAGAAAACGAGTATGGATCAGATTCGACCCGAATCAACTTTAAATTCGAGTTTTGGATCATATTTTTGAATTGATCTAGAGTTGAGTACCGAACTACTCTGCTCAGTTTACACCCCTAGCCAAATTAGCTATTAAAGGAAAGCCTTGACAGCTTCTAAACTTTAAATACTACCTCACAGTCTGTCAGAACAATAAAGATTATAAGTTGCCGCCAAGTTAGGGAAAGGCAAGTTAAGTCATACAATAAGTGTTGGTAGACATTGAAATTGGATATTTTCAATTTTTTTATTTTTTTTTGGTTTTTGTTGTGACTCTTAAAAAATATGTAGTATTTATTTCAACTGAAATTTTTATAAAAATAAATATTTTAGGTATAATTTGGATACATATACAAGAACAGTGTTGTACAATTTGTATAACACTGTTCTTGTATATGTATCCAAATTATACCTAAAATATTTTTTTTTATAAAAATTCCTGTGAGAATAAATACTACACATTTTTTAATAATCACAACAAAAACTAAAAAAAAAATAATTAAAAATGTACAATTTCCATATTCAATTTCCATGTCCCCATAGAAGACTCTAAGTCATAAGTGCTGAAATATATTGTTGTTGTGCGGTAGTACCAAAATAATATGAGAAGCTGAATGTGGTTGAAATTGTCTTATAAAAAATCAACTTTACTTTCCATGTCATATGTATATACTTCAGACCAATTTTCAAAACGTGGAGGAAAACAAAGAAAAAGGAGAAAAAAAAAATCAATTTATTTTAAAATCTCAATGAATGAAGATAAATATTTAACTATATATATATATATATGTATACTTTCAAAAAATCTAATATTAAGTGTTAGGAAAATTGAATGGACAAGAGCTCTCTCTCTATATATATAACTTATTTGTTGTACACTAAAGTTGATATGCAGAATATGTCAAGGTTAGTACCTGATATTATATTATTAAGACAATTATGTCTTCCTTACGGTACTCAAAATTAATAATACTTGTCTCTCAGGATACAATGACAATGTTTATAGCAGCACTACAAATAGCATACACAATGAAAAAAAAATACTATGAACTTATCTCTCAAATAAACAATATAATGAATAATTTATGTAATAATGAAAATTAGAATGCTTGAAAATTGAATGATCGAAATGGCTGCCTCCTAGCCTATTTATAAGAGAGGTTAGTGATACATCTAATGGGACACAACCACTTGAAAAGGCATGGGATGATTATGAAAAGGTATGACATGGCATTCATTCGGTCAAAACGACGTAGTTTTGAGCCTTTGCAGAATGGACTCGTCCGTTCGGACCAAAAATGACCCACGAACCACGAGCCCGACCAGGTCGGTGGCGCGTGTGAGTTCAAACCAAGGTTTGGCTAGATCATCTCCTTTCCACAAAAGTGGAGTGTCCCTTGGGGCCAAAACCCAAGAGCAACTTTATTGTATATTAACTTATTCAAACTTTAGTTCTTAACACATGTGGGACTTAGTTTCATATAAATATTTATTATTATTTTTCAGGGTAATCTTTGGGAGTTAATTTTTCATTCATTATCCCATGAATTTGAGTTTTGAAATACTTAATTAATTTTAATTTGCTCATGCAGTAGTACACATTGATATGTGAATTCACTTCAAATAATTAATGAAACTCACTTCAAATTTGACTCAAATTCTAACATTAAGAACAATGACAAATTGTAAAAAATGATTAGTAAAGTTAAAATTAGGTTTTATATTTCTTTTCTTTTTTCTTTTCATTCCTTTTCACTTGAGTTTTCCAAGTTCTAACACTGGAGGGTATAAGTACTTGGATGAATAAAGGCTGAATAATACTTCTGTCATTTTAAATTGTTAATTGATTAGATTATAAAGTGACATTTTGTGTCAATTAAGTTTCTTTTCCCTAATTTTACTGAAACTCACCAAAATTTCGACCCGACCCATTAGAATTTCTATGTTTTTAAAAAATCAGTAAAGTTTCATAAAATAAAAAATAATAAAAGATAACAAGACAAATTTAATTTTTTGTGAAAAAACTAAAAAGTTATAAAATTAATCATTAGTTTCAGAAAAAGAAGAATTTTTTTTAAAACTTGAGTAATGTTTAATAGAATAGAAATTAAAATACAAAAATAGTAAAAGATAAAAATATAATTCACTTTTTTAGGAAAAAACAAAAAAAGTTTTTAAATTAATTATTATTTTTAGGAAAAAAGTAGATTTATTATTTTTTTTTAAAATGAGTAAAGTTTCTTAAAATATAAACAAAAATGTGTAATTCAATTTTTTTTGAAAAAATAAAACTAAAAAGTTTTCAATTTTATAATTATTTTTAAAAAAATAGTTTGTTTAAAAAAAATTGATAGACTTTCTTTTAAATTAATATTTTCTTTTTTTAAAAATATTGTTTTCTTCATGTAATTTATTTGCACGATTATACAAAATTTTATTATAATTATTTAAGTAAGCAATTTTAGTATTTAACTTGAACATTTCACTTGGCGTACAATCTTTAACTATTTTTTGTTTTTCTTCATTCAATGTTTCTACTTCTTTCATTAAATTATGTATCTAATTTTTTAAATGAACACTTTTCTCTTTAATGCGAAGATTTTCATTCTTTAAAACGAGATAATCAGAAATAGTAATATCACCTATGTGACGCCCCCAGAATAGGTCCAGTCAACCCAACCCATTCTGAGTCGCCAAATACATGGTACAGAATTCAAATAAAAACTTTATATCATACGGTCGTGCAAAATACGACCACACAACTGTGAGTGTCAATACAAATATGTAAAAAATATTAAGATTCAAACTAAGTCCTCATTACAATTATTATCACACTATTTATCAGAAATAGTGAGGACTACTACTGCTCTAACTCGGACCATCACTCTGTCCCCCGACTAGTTCCTGCGACATTCTCATTTTCGAAAGAGGACAACAGATGAAAAGGGTGAGCTCAACTAGCTCAGTAAAGAATATTATGACTAAGATAATGGAAAATAAATTATCGTTAGTCTTTAACAAATCAGATAAAATATAATGGACAATCAATCTTAGATCAATATTCGCAGCGGAAATAACAATTCATTAGAAGAGTTAAGTAGAGAATGAAGTCTACTATCTTCTATGATTTAAAAGTCCATCATCAATATTTTATCCCTGTAACATCAATCAATATACATCTCGAATCAAATACTCATCTTTGCACTACAGGCCAAAGATATTCATTTGTATCATCAGTGGTCATGTTCATCTCAACACCTGTCATCTTTGCACTACAGGCCAAAAATATTCATCAGGTAATCATTCATCTTTGCTCTACAGGCCAAAGATATTCAGTTACATCACTTTTTAGGACTGAGGATGATGAAAAATATTTTAAATAACGAATCCAGTGAAATAAAGGATAAGATTAAGAATTTACAATCTAATTTATCCAAGTTCAAGAATACTCCATAATAACACTTTGTGGAGCAAAATTCAAGAATAAAGCTCAAAACTTAGATCCAACCAAAGATAAGAACTTTAACAAATAATTTGGACATATAGAAGAAAATTTAATTTTTCCGTGAATAGTGCCGTATACGTGAATAGTAACCCCAACGGAAAAAGTAAGAATTTCTTAATAAAATTCATGCCAATATTTTGGTATAATGATATTGAAAAGAATAACATCATTTATGAAAGAAAATAACATCCCTTACCTCAAAAGAATAATACTTCCGACTGGAATATCAGATATAATATCGAAGGAAACTTGCACTGAATACTAACACTCAAAGTATTGAAATACTCACAAAAATACGCTCGATATTATAGAGAGAGAAAACTTCTGATTCTGGTGTGATTTTCAATTCTAACCTAAGCGCCCTATTTATAGGAAAAGCTTAGGATGCCAAAGGAGACTAAAATAATATTATTTTAAAAAAAAATTCCGCCGCCTGGCGGCTTTCAAAATTCTGAATTTTTCAACAAAAGTGGGGCCCACCCATTAAAAAAATATTTATTTTCCAAAACTTCAATAATTCATAATAAATAGCCCCTTTGTCAGAAAAATACAAATTCGATGTCTTTCTATAGGAAATTTAATTCTCTACAACTTTGCAGAAGGAAGTTTTTCCAAATTCCAAACATAAATTATCCGAAATCCATAAACAGATGATTTCTCACACCAAAATATTGATAAAAACTCATCAGCGCCAATTCCTTCTTTAATATCCACAAAATAAATATTTCCTTATCATATAAATCAATAATTAATTATTCGCAGATAATATTACAGAACTACAATATTGACAAACAGGTCGTTCCCAGGAAAGAGGGGGCCTTCCGATAAGGACTTCTCCTTACTGGCGCGCAATTAAATAACCCCTCCTAGACAGAACTTCCTTAGACATTGTCAATAATGCTATCTAATAATATTATTCAAATAATATGAATTATTGAGTTGATAATGTGAAATACTGTGCAATGACAATTATTGAATCAATACTATAAAATATCAACTGTAGCCATTATTGAATCAATCATAAAAAATAGCAACGTAGCAATTATTGAGTCAATAAAATATCAATGCAGCAATTATCGAGTCAATAATATAAAATATTGAACAGTAATTACTGTAACAATAATTGAGTAAGTTCCTTCTCACGTAAGACTCAATAATTTGAAATACTGTGCAATACCGTGTGCTACTGTGCAACACCGCGTACTGTATTTTAACTACCAGGTATTTCAACAGTACTAACGGTAACAACCACGCCGTTATTTTGTAAAAAAGTTATTTCTGTCGCTTTCTATATCCGACAGTTATTCCGTTGTGGGGGCCCACAAATAGCTGCGCCGTCGTACGAATATTCTCCGACAACAAGAATATTCCACGACCAAACGAATATTCCCCGATAACAAGAATATTTTATAACCACTTGCTCATTTTAAAATATTTGCACATTTCACCCATAACTTTCACATTTATCAATCAACACCTTACTATTTCGAAATAATATAAAGAAAATTAAATCTTTATTCATAAAAGTTGAGGTCTTACAACCTCCCCTCCTTATGAAATTTCGTCCTCGAAATTGACGTACGTACCTGGTATGTCAAAAAGGTGAGGGTACCTCGCTTTCATTTCCGATTCCAATTCCCACGTCATTTCCTCAATTGCATGGTTTCTCCACAAAACTTTAACTTGAGGTATAATTTTCGAGCGTAGGACATGCTCCTTCCTATCCAAGATCTTGACAAGTACCTCCTCGTACGTTAAATCTTCGGCTATCTCGTCTGGTTCTAACTCAATAATGCGGTTTGGATCCTTCACATATTTACGTAACACGGATATGTGAAACACGTTATGAACACGAGACATGCTTGGAGGTAAAGCGAGTCTATAAGTCACATTTCCTATTCGGTCAAGAATCTCAAATAGACCAATGAATCGTGGGTTGAGCTTTCCTCTCTTCCCAAACCTTGTAACTCCTTTCCACGGAGCAATACGTAATAACACATGGTCTCCAACATTAAATTCCACGTCCTTTCGATGAAGATCCGCATAACTCTTTTGTCGATCTTGTGCTGTTTGTATACGTTGTCGGATTATTTGGATCTTTTCTGTAGTCATACGTACCAACTCCGGTCCCAACAATGTTGCTTCACCCACCTCGTTCCAACATACTGGAGAGCGGCACTTTCTCCCATACAACGCTTCGAATGGAGCCACGCCTATACTTGCCTGATAACTGTTGTTGTAGGAGAATTCCACCAATGGTAAATACTTATCCCAACTCCCTTTGAAGTCTAGAACACAGAGTCTCAATAGATCTTCAAGAGTTTGAATAGTCCTTTCCGATTGTCCGTCTGTTTGAGGATGATAAGCCGAACTGAATCGTAAATCCGTGCCCATAGCTTTCTGCAAACTGATCCAAAATCGTGAAGTAAATCTGGGATCACGATCCAAAACTATGGATACTGGCATGCCATGCAATCTCACAATCTCATTCACGTACATATGAGCAAGGCGTTCAAGAGAATAAGTCTCTCGTATCGGCAAGAAATGAGCAGACTTAGTTAATCTATCAACAATAACCCAAATCGCATCTATGCCTTGAGAAACCTTGGGAAGACCCGTAACGAAATCCATCGTAATGTGTTTCCACTTCCATTTCGGAATCTCCAGTGGTTGCAATGGACCCTTCGGTACTTGATGCTCCGCCTTTACACGTTGACAAGTTAAACATCTTGAAATAAACTCCGCGATTTCTCTCTTCATATTGCTCCACCAAAATGTATGTCGAAGATCACGATACATTTTAGTACTCCCAGGATGGATTGCAAACGGTGTGTTGTGTGCCTCCATCATGATTCTATACTTCAAGTCGGAATCGTTAGGAACACAAAGTCTGGAGTTGACTCGAAGTATTCCATCTTCATCGATTCTCGCTTCTAGAATTGCACCTTCTTGCATCTTCTTCTTCATCTTCATCAGCTCCGCATCCGTAGCTTGAGCAGCTTTAACTTTATCAATCAAAGCTGGTTCTACGCGTATACTTGACATCATTGCACTCGTTCCCACATATGATCTTCTACTCAACGCGTCAGCTACCACGTTCGCTTTTTCAAGATGGTATTGGATGGTATGATCGTAATCTTTCAACAGCTCAGGCCAACGTCGTTGCCGCATGTTGAGTTCCTTTTGAGTGAAGAAATATTTAAGGCTCTTATGATCCGTATAAATCTCCACTTTCTTCCCGTACAGATAATGTCTCCAGATCTTCAACGCAAAAACGACAGCTGCCAACTCTAGATCATGAGTAGGATAATTCCTCTCATATTCTTTGAGTTTTCGCGAGGCATAGGCTATGACCTTCCCATGTTGCATGAGAACACATCCTAACCCTTTGCCCGAAGCATCGCTGTAAATAACAAATCCATCTGAACCAGATGGTATTGTCAGAACAGGTGCCGAAATAAGTCTCCTCTTGAGCTCTTGGAAGCTCTTCTCGCATTCCTCGCTTCAAACGAATTTTGTATCTTTTCGAGTCAACTGAGTTAATGGAGTAGCGATTCGAGAAAATCCCTCTACGAACCTCCGATAATAACCAGCTAAGCCCAGAAAGCTTCGTACTTCGGTCACTGACTTAGGTTGCTCCCAGCTTTGTATTACTTCAATCTTCGCTGGGTCAACAGATACTCCACGTTTTGATACCACGTGCCCAAGGAATGCTACTTCCTCAAGCCAAAACTCGCATTTCTTCAGCTTGGCATATAGCTTGTTCTCACGAAGCTTTTGAAGTACCAACTTCAAATGGTGCTCAAGATCTTCAAGACTTTTAGAATAAATGAGAATGTCATCAATAAAGACAACAACGAATTGATCCAAATATTCTTTAAATACACGGTTCATCATATCCATGAAAGCAGCAGGAGCATTAGTCAATCCAAAAGACATGACTAAGAACTCATAATGCCCGTACCGTGTTCTGAAAGCAGTCTTTGAAATATCCTCAGTTTTAATCTTCAGTTGATGATATCCAGAACGAAGATCGATCTTTGAAAAGAATTGCGCTCCTTGCAACTGGTCGAACAGGTCATCAATACGAGGTAGCGGATATCTATTCTTAATGGTGACATGGTTCAACTCCGGAAAGTCAATACAAAGTCGCATACTCCCGTCTATCTTCTTTACGAATAAAACAGGAGCACCCCAAGGAGACGTACTAGGACGAATAAAACCGATGTCTAACAACTCTTGTAATTGGATCTTTAACACCTGAAGTTCAATAGGAGCCATTCGATATGGGGTTTTAGAAATGGGCTTTGTACCGGGCTCAAGGTCAATAAAGAATTCAACTTCACGTTCTGGGGGTAGACCGGAAAGTTCTTCGGAAAATACATCAGGAAACTCATTAACAACGGAAATATCATTCAAATCTGATGTATTCTGGTTTCGATCAGTGACATGAGCTAAGGAAGCTTGACATCCGTTTTTCAATAAACGAATAGCTTTGGGATTTGAAATGATATTGACTGATTTTAGTGGTTTGGTGGTTTGGATTCGCACAACAGGTTGATTAGGAATATAAAAACTAACAACCTTACGAAAACAATCAATTCTGGCATGGTAATTGGTTAACCAGTCAATTCCTAAAATCACGTCAAATGCAAGTATTTTCAAAGATATAAGATCAACAGGTAAGGTAAGGGTACCAATCTGAATCAAGCAAGATTTGTAAACTGTAGATGTAACAAAGGTTTCTCCCAACGGAGTTTCAACAAATAAGTCAAAGTCTAATTTATCAGAAGTCAAGTTCAAACGTTGAGCACAAGCAGGTGAAATAAAAGAATGGGTAGCACCGGTATCTAACAAGGTGTAAACTTCGCAAGAGTTTATGATCAGCTTACCCGTAATCACCTCGTGTGGATTCCTCTCGTTTTGGGCTGTCACGACAAACGCTCTTCCAGGAATCACCGATTTGACTTGTCTGCAACCGCCTTTGGAATCACCACCCCCGCTGGACTTGGTTTCGCAATAGGACAATCTTGAGCTATATGTCCTTCTTTTTCACAGTTATAACATGCTTTGAACTGTTGTGGACACTCAATTCATTAAGCCCATGAATGCTGCAGGAGCATTCGTTAGACCAAATGACATTACCAAAAATTCGTAGTGACCATATCGAGTCCTAAATGTTGTCTTCGGAACATCCTCTGGCCTCACCTTCAGCTGATGATAGCCACTCCTCAAGTTTATCTTTGAAAAGTACCTTGCACCCTTCAATTGGTCAAACAGATCGTCGATCCTAGGTAATGGATATCTATTCTTAATTGTGACCTTATTCAATTCTCTGTAGTCGATGCAAAGTCGCATCGTCCCGTCCTTCTTTTTCACAAACAACACTAGCGCTTCCCACGGCGATACACTCGGTTGGATGTACTTCTTGTCTAGTAACTCTTGTAGTTGTACCATTAACTCTTTCATCTCTACCGGAGCCATCCGGTACGGTGCCTTCGATATTGGGGCCGTCCCTGGCGCCAAATCGATCACGAACTCAATCTCTCTGTTTGGCGGAAGTCCTGGCAGATCATCCGGAAATACGTCTATGAAGTCTCTCACGACTGGTATATGTTCCACTTTCGGGTTTTCTTTACGACTATCGACTATGTAGGCTAAATATCCTACACAGCCTTGTCTTAACAGTTTCCTGGCCTGCATCATCGTCAAACAACTCGCTTGTCTAGGCGATTTGCTGCCATAAAATACAACCTTTGACGGGTCATAAGGTTGATACACTTCCTCTGACAATCAATTACAGCCCCATAATTGACTAGCCAATCTATTCCCAGAATATCATCGAATTCTCCAAGCCTAATCGGGATAAGATCTACGTTCATAATGTTACCCTTAATATCTACTCTACAGTTCTTGTGTACATACTTAACAGGGATCACTTCTCTATTCGCAATCTCTATGTTCATGGGGTATTCTAACTCGTCCATAGGAAGTTCTAAGTTCTTAGCAAAGTCATCGGATGTAAATGAACAAGTAGCACCCGAATCAATTAGTACATAAGTATTAACTTTATTGATCAAAATGATACCTAACACCACATCGCGAGACTGTACAGCATCCTGCACGGTCATGTTGAAGGTCCTGGCGGTCGGTCGGTTGGTTGCGGTTGGTCCCGTGATAGTTAGAGCACTCCCACTGCTGTTTTCCCTATTCTTTCCTGATCTTGCCTCTCCAGATCCCTTCTTGGGACAGTCCCTTGCCAGATGGCCCTTTGAGCTGCAAGTGAAGCAAGCGCCCTTCTTTGAGTTCGAACAGTTAGGTGCTATGTGGCCTTCCTGACCATAATTATAGCATACTCATTTTCCCTTCATACAGACCCCCAGGTGAGCTATTTCGCAGGTCGAACAAGCTTCGATCCTCTTCTTTTGACCTCCTTGTTGATTCCTAGTTGATGAGTTATCATTCCACCTCCTCTTCTGATTATTACTTCCCCCCGTGTTGCTACCACTAGCCTTGTTAACTCCTTCACCTTCATTCTTCTTCTTTTTTTGATCTTGGTTATACTTTGTAACAACGTCACTCCCGCCCTCAGCGAGAATGACCTTCTCCAACACTCCAGCAAAAGTGTTCAATTGGAACATTGACACTTTGCTATACAACTAGGACTTCAGGCCCTGCTCAAACCTCCTTGCCTTCCTCTGATCGGTGTGCACTTGATACGTGGCAAACCTAGCCAACTCATTGAATTTCGCCGCATATTCTGGTACGGACATATTCCCCTATTTCAGCTCTAGAAACTGAATCTCCATTTGATTCTGCGAGAAAAGTACATCTCAAAGAACATCTCTTTGAACCTCTCCCAGGTAATCACACCTTCACCTCCCCGGACCTTATTCGCTTGCCACCAATAGCTGGCCTCGGATTTCAGCATGAATGTTGCATAGGCGATTTTTTGGTCTTTTTTGACTCTGGCGACGTCGAAATTTTTTTTCATCTCCATGACCCAGGTTTGAGCTTCTATCGGGTTCATGATGCCTTTAAACTCTGGCGGTCCCACCGCCTTGAAGTCCTTGAACGTTGTGTTCGGTGGAGCTTGATGTTGGTTGTTAAGCGCTCCAGCAAGTAAGTTCGCCAACTGCTGAACGGGGTTAGCATTGGCGTCGTTGTTGTTGTTAGTTGACCCTTCCTGGGCCGGTCGACGGTTTGTTCTTCTCCTTGGCGGCATATTTCTGTTAAGATATACGCTTATTCAATCTTTTAAATATTTAAAGCTTAACTTAAATATTTAGACACAATCAGTCAACACATTATCTCAAATAAACTCTGATATATTACTAAATCAAAAGTTTTAACATAATACGATAGCATCACTGCTATTTACATCAACTATCCCGAGATAAAGAATCTACAGGATTTAAAACATAAAATATTCCTCTGTTTATAAACACATTGGAATTTACATTATTAACTACCAGATAGGTTTCACAAAATCAAATGTTCCTATCACTGCCCATTAAGGCGACGAACAACTTTGCCACGCTCTTCTTCCATAATTCGGGACATCGTCCTGCGATATAGCATGTACGACGGTAGTCCTTCGAATTGAATTGGGTACCTTATAACCCGATCCTGGGCCTCGTCAATTGCATACTAATGTGTAGAGTACGTCTCCTCAAGCTTGGAATTCTTCGCCCAACAGTTGTCTTCTGCGAGATCTGCTCGTCGTGATTCCATTACCTAGGCTTCCTCGGCTATGGCCAGCCTTGCTGATTTCTCTTTTAGTTCATTCTTCAATTCCTCTATTTCCTCTGACTTCTGTCGGTTTGGCCTTTCTCGTGAACCAAATTCCACTCTACATTTTCCAAACGTGTGTGAAGAGCCACAACCTCTCCATCCCTCAGCTCGATAGTAGACTGTTGAGTAACCGACCGCTCCCTCAGCTCCTAAACAGTATCACGTAACTCTATGTTACGGTCATACAGCTCGTCATACATCTCGGCACTGATAGAGCTCGGCGGGAACTCTTCAGGGTCTTCCTCCTCCTCTTCGGCTGCCTCAGCCTGAACCTCAATCTCCTCAGGGTCTTCCTCAGAGTCCTCCTCTGAATCAGACACCGGCACATACTCCTGACCAATAACTGTGATCAAGGGTGATGGCTCTCGTTGGACTAACTGCTCCCAGACTACGTGGATATCTCGGGGCTCCTCCTCTCTAGCCTCTAGGGGTACAAGGTCCTTGAATTGACTAGGTTCTCCAGCATCTGTCATCCTGACAAATAAAATTTTAAGTTTTAGTAATTACGTGATGCTAATCGATACTCGAATATATAAGTATAAGCACATAGCACATAAGGTAAGTTATTATCTTTCTTAGAACTCGATAAGAGTTATCATTACTATGTTCTCGATCTCTAAAAAGGCTACTATCCTAAGGTTTTCCCCCACTTAATGTTCATAACCTACAGCTCTGATACCAACCTGTGACACCCCCAAATTCGGGTACTTCAATTCCACGGGATTTGGTGTTCACTGTACGAATATCATCTATCTATCTACCCATAGTAAATGCAAACTATGCAATAAATAGAAATAAATCCTCCCCTTATGGGGTTACAACATCTGAGTAATAAATAAAATAAATCCCAGGTCATACTAACCTTAAACATCTGTGCGGAACATAAACAATTAAATGGTCTTACACAACATAATACAAATCTGAAACATAAACATATAAATTAAACAAGTCTATATCACTTGTTGACTTTGCCCTTGCCTTTGCTAGTAGAAGGCTCGTCGGACCTTTCGTTCTTAACTGCAATGTTATTATTAAGCAAGAGTGAGCACGATTGTCCACAAGTATAATAATATGACAATAATATAATAACATGCGAGTGAATCAAAGACATCTGAATAAAGAAACTCAACTTTTAACTCGAGGACAAATAACAGGAATCAAAAGAAAATCTGAGGGTCATAAGACCTTGAACTATGTCCTAGGTTGTAAAGTGTTTATACTTTAAACCTTTAATAATCATAAGACTATGGACTCTACTTCTCGTACTTAGGGGGATCAGCCCTTAGTACCATACTGTGCACAATATCTCAACGCTAAAGCGTAAATAATCCCCTTTACAGGGTTGTTTGTGACGCCCCCAGAATAGGTCCATTCAACCCAACCCATTCCGAGTCGCCAAATACATGGTACAGAATTCAAATACAAACTTTATATCATATGGTCGTGCAAAATACGACCACACAACTGTGAGTCTCAATACAAATATGTAGAAAATATTAAGATTCAAACTAAGTCCTCATTACAATTATTATCACACTATTTATCAGAAATAGTGAGGACTACTACTGCTCTAACTCGGACCATCACTCTGTCCCCCGACTAGTCCCCGCAACATTCTCATTTCCTGAAGAGAACAACAGATGAAAAGGGTGAGCTCAACTAGCTCAGTAAAGAATATTATGACTAAGATAATGGGAAACAAATTATCGTTAGTCTTCAACAAATAAGATAAAATATAATGGACAACCAACTTTAGATCAATATTCGCAGCGAAAATAACAAATCATTAGAAGAGTTAAGCAGAGAATCAAGTCTACTATCTTCTATGATTTAAAAGTCCATCATCAATATTTTATCCCTGTAACATCAATCAATATACATCTCGAATCAAATATTCATCTTTGCACTACAGGCCAAAGATATTCATTTGTATCCTCAGTGGTCATATTCATCTCAACACCTATCATCTTTGCACTACAGGCCAAAGATATTCATCAGGTAATCATTCATCTTTGCTCTACAGGCCAAAGATATTCATCAAGTAATCATTCATCTTTGCTCTACAGGCCAAAGATATTCAGTTACATCACCTTTTAGGACTGAGGATGATGAAAAATATTTTAAAGAACGAATCCAGTGAGATAAAAGAAAAAGATTAGGGATTCGTCATTTAGTTTATCCAAATTCAAGAATAATCCATAATAATACTTTGTGGAGCAAAATTCAAGAATAAAGCTCAAAACTTGGATACAATCAAAGATAGTAACCTTAACAGACAATTTGGACAAATAGAAGAAAAATAAATTTTTCCATGAATAGTGCCGTATACGTGAATAGTAACCCCGACGGAAAAAATAAGAATTTCAACATAAAATTCATGACAATATTTTTGTATAATGATATTGAGAAGAATAACATCATTTACAAAAGAAATAACATCCCTTACCTCAAAAGAACAGTATCTCTGACTGGAATATCGGATATAATACCGACGAAAGCTTGTACTGAATAGTAATACTCAAAGTATTGAAATACTCACAAAAATACGCTCGATATTATAGAGAGAAAAAACTTCTAATTCTGGTGTGATTTTCAATTCTAACCTAAGCACCCTATTTATAGGAAAAGCTTAGGATGCCAAAGGAGACTAAAATAATAAAATAATATTATTATTTTTTTAAAACCTCCAGCCGCCGGCTGCTACCAAAAAGCCATCAGCCATTTTTTCCAACCAAAAGTGGGTCCCACCCTTTATAATATATATATTTTCTGAAACTTCAATAATTCATAACAAATAGCCCCTTCGTCAGAAAAATACAAATTCTATGTCCTTTCATAGGAAATTTAATTCTCTACAACTTTGCAGAAGGAAGTTTTTCCAAATTCCAAACATAAATTATCCGAAATCCAAAAACAGATGATTTCTCACACCAAAATATTGATAAAAACTCACCAGCGCCAATTCCTTCTTTAATATCCACAAAATAAATATTTTCTTATCATATAAATCAATAATTAATTATTCACAAATAATATTATAGAACTACAATATTAACAACCAGGTCGTTCCAAGGACAGAGGGGGCCTTCCGATAAGGACTTCTCCTTACTGGCGCGCAATTAAATAACCCCTCCTAGACAGAACTTCCTTAGACATTGTCAATAATGCTATCTAATAATATTATTCAAATAATATGAATTATTGAGTTGATAACGTGAAATACTGTGCAACAACAATTATTGAATCAATACTACAAAATATCAACTGTAGTCATTATTGAATCAATCATATAAAATGGCAACGTAGCAATTATTGAGTCAATAAAATATCAATGCAGCAATTATTGAGTCAATAATATAAAATATCAGCATAGCAATTATTGAGTCAATAATATAAAATATTGAACAGTAATTACTGTAACAATAATTGAGTAATGGCTTTTCACATAAGACTCAATAATTCGAAATACTGTGCAATACCGTGTGCTACTATGCAACACCGTGTATCACTGTATTTTAACCACCGGGTATTTTAACAGTACTAACGGTAACAACCACGCCGTTATTTTGTAAAAAAGTTATTTCTGTCGCTTTCTATATCCGACAGTTATTCCGTTGTGGGGGCCCACAAATAGCTGCGCCGTCGTACGAATATTCCCCGACAACAAGAATATTCCACGACCAAACGAATATTCCCCGACAACAAGAATATTTTATAACCACTTGCTCATTTTAAAAATGTTTGCACATTTCACCCATAACTTTCATATTTATCAAAACAACACCTTACTATTTCGAAATAATATATAAAGAAAACTAAATCTTTATTCATAAAAGTTGGGGTCTTACATTGTTCATCTCAGTTTTGACATCAGAGTCCGCACCAAAGGAAGTTTGGTTTGGATAAGCTTAATAAGTATTCTAGAATTGGAAACGTTCATTAACTATGGACTAGTCGAATCAATAAGGGTTCACTAGTCCTATAAGATTCAACAATAACATCGATATTCAATTTGAACAATAAATCTCAAGAGTATACAATCGAATAAGTATTGTATAACTGAAGTAATACTTAAAGGAATAACAATATCTCATATGAAAATCTTAACTTGAATAAACAAGGATAAGAACTTGCTCGATGTAAAAGTAAGGTTTGAGTTTAGAAAATTTGCAAAATATTAGACAAGTTTAAGGATAGGAAACTTGCCTCTTGCACAAGCTACAAATATAATTACAATTCACTTCCTCAACGTCCTACACATTACATTATGTATACGACATCGATTAGTTTTCATAACTACCATGTTTAACTGTTGAACTATTCACTTAAGTTCGACTTACAACTTGGTTTATAATATTACTCAATGGCTAACCACATAACATGAATGTAAACTAACAACATGCATATCACACATGTATAGCCCTTTAAACAATCATAATCAAGTTTTACAATTACGATATTCAAGTTCGCACTTAGTTTGTTAACTTGAACCTTCACATTATCTTATACATGTCAATAACTTAATTTATTAATCATGAACTTCAAATCATATAATATTCATATATGTAACTTAAAACAACATCTTTTATTATCGAGAACACTACACTTGTGTGCGTGCATGTCCGAAGCCTTCCGATTGCCTCCGAATACGCATCAGTCATAAATATGGCCATTTTTACCCATTTTAACGATTTCAAATTGAAAAACTTAAAGAATGAAAGTTGTAGGTCTACTCGTTATCTTTCTGAATCATCTTGAATCGCCTTAATCGGAGTTCGTATGAAAACGTTATGCTTATTTTACTACAGGAGGTCAAAACAGTCTCGAAAACAAAAAAAGGCTCCCGGGCAGCCCTTATACCCGCTGGGGCGGGTCCTAATGCCCATGAACACCCGCTGGGGCGGGTCCGCCTGCTGGTGCACTCCCTGGTTCGCGATGAACACACAGAGTAGCCCAAATAAATCCAAATTAAACTAACGTAATGAATTATAAGGCTACCCATAATGTAAAAACTCCACAGAAACATTATATAACATTTATAGCATGATCTTAGCATTTTAAATCACGTATTTACACAATCCAAGGCATCTATTTTTACTATTTTCAATATTTTGTAAAGTTTTGAAGGAAAACAAGAAATTCAACGTTACGAATTCGTTATAACACCGAATCCGTTCGTTTAACTTCCATTTTGTTCGTTTAAACGTACATAATTACATGCAAGTATCAATTTAAGTTAAATAAACGTATAAGGCGTGTAAATTTTGTACGTAAGGGCCATATGGGCCATATATACAATTTATACACTCTGTAACTTTTGAAAACCCAATTATCAACAAAATTCTATGGTGTAATCACTGAAAGTTATGCATATCTGGCATATAATATGTTATGGACATCAATTAATATATATATATAGCCATATCATGAACAAGTCATCAATTTAGTCTTTTACAGAAAACTTCAAAATACGTTAATGGAAAGTTTTGAAAACTTAATTAAGACGTAATTACATAAAATTGATCACTGTGATTTATGTATACATGGTATAAAACATGTTATAAACATAAGTTAACCCATATAAAACCATATAACCAACAATGATTCAAAATTGACGATTACAAAGAACTTCAAAGTATGCAAAATAGAAAGCTTGAAACTTAGTATAACTGGGTTAAGAATTTACCCTGCTAACTCTGTTTGATGATATAGACTTGATTAATATCTTCTCTACTTCTTCTTAAATTCACAATTCTCTCTCAAATTCTCTCTGAATATATGAACATGTAAACTAATATGTATATTATATAAAATGAAAGTATATAATACGTATATATGTAGAGGGCGAGTAGTTGTCGGTTAATCCCATAGTGGGTTAACTGACCAACTCCCCTTAAGGCTTTGTTTGGCTAGCTTAAGGAATCCCTTCTCATTTATTTTAATTAACTTACTATAATATAGTTTAATAATGTCACACTTTTAATTAATCAATTAATCTTATTTAAATCAATTAAATAAAATAGCATGATTCCACAATAATTCACATAGTCACATAATTAAAATTCTCATTTATTAATTATGTCAAATCATTAAATCTCTAATTAATTAGAATAACATTATGCTTATTAAATAATTCACTTAATCAAATAAGCTTAATTAAACACATACTTTTGCATATAAAAATTCTCCACATTAATTTAATCAATGTAACACATATAATTAAATTAATCTATTACAAATTCATCAATTAATTATTTAACTCAATAATTAAATCATCAAAAATATTTATTTAATTCAATAAATATTCAAATTAAATTACAAAAATCTTGTTCGTCACAGGCATAACTCTTAGTAGTTTTCTATTTATTTCTCTTTGATCATTTTTTTGACCAAGTATGCTCAGCTAGTTCATTAGAGTAAGGAACCTGGCTTGAACTTTTTTGATTGTTTCATTCTTTTTTAGTGTGAAAAGCTCATACTCTTGTATCAACATGCTTAGCTTGACTTCATTCACCTTCGTAATTACCTTATGGCTCATAATTATTGTATCCCAAATTTCTTTTGTCGTATTGCATGCAAACCTTATCAATTTTAGATTGAACCATACCACTCAGCAGCGTGTTCATGGATTTGGAGTCATAGGATACCATATAAGATTAATTTGCATCCATTTCTATGAGAGTATTGGGTCTACCATCACCATGCCTCGGAATGACAGGTCCATTTTCAACTACCCACCATTTTCATGGGTCCTTGTTGAGATATATTTTCATTCAGAATTTTTAAAAGTTGAAGTTCTCGCTCTCGAGCAACAGAGGTGTCTTGTTTGTAGACTGCCCTTCTTGAAAATTGAGGTGTGTCATAGGATCTTCTCCCACAATCTGCAAAAATCAATATTAGTAGAGCTTTGATACCAAATGTAATTATGTATATGTGCACACGTAGATGGGGTGAATATGTGTCTAGGCTAAAAGTGATTAAAAAAGATAATTTTTTTAGTTTTTCTGCTACAGGTTTAAATCAGACAAGCATGTCTCCTTTGGCGTCTCCTTTATTTTAATTTCTTCAGTTACTATCAGACAAAATACCTTGTTTTCATGTGCCTGGATTAGTATATCTTCAAGCGAGTAATAAAACAGAATATGCAAATTACAAAATGTAAAATAAGAAAGATAACAAAATAAAAATCACACCAAGATTTTTACATGGTTCGGCTCGTATCCTCTAATCTAGTGTCCTAATCCACGTCCAATACCAATTGAATTTGGAGACTCTTTATTAAATTTAGTACTTAAATAAATACAAAAGAACTCCATGTACAAAGAAGTTCTCTGTTTTGGACACCTCTGTCCTCTTGCACCTCTATAACTTTTGCATATCTGCAACTTTTCTTACTACTGAAACCTTTGATTCCTTTGTACAGACTAACTACCACTGAATCACACAAGCCAAACTAGGCTTATGTTCGGATTACAAATATTAAGATTTATAGAGTACTACAATAATTTTTCAGATCAAAAGAATTTAAGAACAGTACAATCTATTGTTGGAACAAGACTTGGTAAACTCTCAAATGTAAGTATGTCGATATAAGATGGATTACAGCTTCAAGAGTTCTGTCTTCTATAGCCGAGTAGGATGAGAATAAATAGAACAAAGACTAACGGCTATATGAATTAAACAGTTAACATGAAAAGGTCAATCTTTGATTAAAAGAGAGTAATTTCAACAACTTGGTTATGAATAACAGCTATAACATATTCCCAAAATAGCAAGTCAAAGATATGATCTTAAATAAGACTAAATTAAATTAGTAAAAAAGGATATTATATGATAAGGTTGATAGAGTCCATTCTGTAGACAACTTTGAACAGCTAAATCAGTTTTCAGGAGAGACTCCCATTCGAAACAAATTTTATATCTTGACAAAATATATTAGAGAAAGAATTTCTAACAATAAAAAAGTCTTGCAATTAAAATATTTGGGTTAGGAAAAACTACCACAAATTCCTAGGAGTTTCCTTAAGGACATAGATCCAATGGTAACTTCTAATGGACTTAATACCCAAATTGGACCATCATGAAACAAGAGCCTATTTTACGTTCAATAAACCCTTATCAAATCAGTCCAAACACAAACAATTCAGTCCATTAAATAATCTACATACACAAACTTATTGTCATCATTAAAATCACAAATAATAAAAACTAACAAAAAATAATATTATTAACTTTGACGTTGGAAGCACACACAACAATATTTTTTACTCTCTCTCTCTCTCTCCTCTATTTTAAGAGGTTAATTCAAACAAACAAGATGATTATAGAGTAATTAAGATGAGTAATTTGGAGATAATTTTTTTTCCTAGATAGGCGTGTATTTTCAAACTAAGTAAATTAAATAAAATTGGATAGAGAGAGTAATTTTAAATAGTGATCAAAACAAATTTCACAATTACAAAACTTAAAATGACAAAATCGAAAAACATGGATCGAGAACAAACAAAATAAAGAAAAAGAAAAGACCACAAATTAACTCTCCGGATTTTAACAAAAAAATAAAAATTAAATTGACCCTTGAAAACATATTTGAACTATAAAGTTTGTCCTTAGATGAATGAAATATATATATTATTTTAATGACTTATTGATCGCTCGGCATGAGCTCCTGATCTCTCCTTGTGCACCATCAAGGACTTGAACAGCTCCCAATTTAACCATGGCTACACCAAATTTGAAGGAGAAATGAAGCCGATTAGCGATGGTTGGCACAGTGGCCTTGGTTGATTGATCCAACGCTATTTGTTGGTCGTTTTGGAGAATTCCTTTACGCATTAGGATTTGTTGGTAATAAGAATTGTCAACTTTTGAAGAACTGATCAATGGGTTCTGATCAAGATTAGTAGTATCATCAAATGTTGCATTTTCTGGGTTCTGATCAAGATTAGTAGTATCATCAAATGTTGCATTTTCCGCTCCGCTCCGCACTAGCATTTTTCAGTTCCGGATCCTTTCCATTTCAAATGAAATGGAGAGTCTCCTATATTCTCCATCATCATCATCATCTCTCCCTTATCACATTTCAACGCATTTTAAATCTGGATCATCAAATATTGTCCATACAATAGTACTTATTGGTGTAATTAGATAATATTTTTAACGGTAAATAACTAATTAATTATATCACATATCAACAACACATATATAACACGGTCCCTTCCCTTCCTATGTAATTAAATAAAAATCTAATACATAATTTTCAAATAAACAAGGTAAGATGTGGTAAAGGAATGAAATTAGCAGCACTACTTGTCACCTTAATATTTTGTTCAAAGGAAAAGTACGTTGCTAGATTCGAAGAAAATTGAAGCAACTGCATGCCTCATTCCACAAGATTAACTATATCAAGTTATCAACAATTATGTGTCTATATATATATATGAAACTGGTCACACATTTACTATCTTTCACAAACTTTCAGACTTTTCATATATACAAATTCTGGTCAATATGGATTACAGAATCAAAATTACACAACAAAAAGAAATAACATAAAACAGCAAAAGTGTCCCTCTAAGTTGCCAGCCATTTCATTTTTGGCCCTTTAAGTTGTAATTTTTTTAATTAAGTCCTTCAAGTGGCCAATTTGATCCAATCGAGTCCTTCACGGAAAAAATATCAATTTAATTGAAGACAATGTCACGAGTCAATGAAATCAAATTGGCCACTTGAAGGATTCAATTGAAGTGTTTGTAACTTAGAGGGTCAAATTGAAATTGAGAAGAAACTTTTGCAATTTGGCCAATAAAAAATAAATAAGCCACCTAGGGGTTCTGATTTCTAACCCGACATGATTTCCTAATCTCCCCATGCCTACCACCGGTAAGAACTTGGATTTCGCCCATCTTAACCATGGCTTGACCAAATCTGGTGGAGAAGTCCAGCCCAGCGGCCATGGCTCTAACGGTGGGCTTGGTTCGTGGATCCAATGCTAGCCGTTGATCAAATTGGACAATACCTTTATTTATTAGTATTTGCTGATAATAAGAGTTGTCCACAACCGTAGAGCTTAATGGACCCTGATCCAGATTAGCAGTATTATCAAATGTAGCATTCTGTGGGCAATTAAGCTTCAATGAATTTAGCAGCAAATGGTCCATTGTGGGGTCAGGATTTCCAGTTCCACTCAAATTGTAGAGTCGATCTTTGAAGGATGAACAATGGGCCACCCCAACAGTGTGGGCACCTATTAAGTTGACAAAATTATTAGCCTTTTTTGATATTGATATTGATATTGATCTGTTTTAGTTTAATTTGAAAAAGGAAAAAAAATACAAAGAGAGTCGTCTACTTTTTGTTTTGCTGATAATAATATAAAATAACATAATATTCTCTTGTTTACAATTATAATTTTTTTATTCTGCCACAACTATTAAAGTAACAAATATTATTTTTGGGAGTAATTATGGAACAAAAATAGGCCGCTAATAATATGAGAACAAATATGTTTAAACGACACTTAATTTACACTTCTTTCAGTTGAATTTCAACAACCTTATTGTTCTGATAGCATAATTACTGTTATGGTATTATCAATGGTAAACATCTTTAATATTCACGGACCAGGATCCTCTCTATTACACTTTTCATCGGACCAGGATCTTTTCCCATATTATACTTGTCCTCCAATTTCATAAAATACACATTTAGCAACCCAAATATCATATTTAACTACAAAATAAAATTCATCGCAAATAATTGTATTATTGAAAGTGCCGCTAATAACAATATTTATGTCGTTAAATGTGACGACATAAATATTTCTTGAATTATGATAACGACATAATAATTATTTGCAACAAATTTTATTGTTTCATTAATAAATGTAATAGTTGTGATCATGATAAATATGGGAGAAAGGTATAATAATACGTGTATTCTTCTTAATCTAACAGGTTATATAACTCATGAGATATTTAATTTAATAAATAAAAAACAGAAAACTGAGGAGTAATGGAGGTGGAGTACCAAGAAGATAAACCATGTCCGTAACACCGAGTCCTTTAGCCGCAAATCTAGCAATTGCATCCGATATTGAAATGAAAGGGGGCGGGAGATGTACATATTTAGCTAGAGAAACCAGTCCATCCCTTCGTCCTGTTTTTACTTTGTATTTTTCTCCTCCACCCTGCACTTGCATAATATTATAATAACATATCTAATATCATCATCAATAACTTTTCATCATTTTTATTTTTGGTAGTGTGCTTAAGTAGGGCGGAATTGAGTTAATTTAAACTATGCGGGGTGGATATAGAATTTCGAATCAAGGATTCGGATATCATGAAGTTAACTTCATGGTAAGTTGATCAATTGACTAATACAGACAGTGCTGACACGCAGAGGAAGAGAACACCTTCCGGCCTGCGTGTCGACACGATATTAGTTAATTGACTAAAATTAACTGCTTACTAAACACTCCCTCGAATCAAGTACTCTAATTACAAAACTTACATGTGGAAGTAGTTGATTCCCAATTACCCAAGTACAAGATTACAAATTTAAAAAGTGGCAAAGACAAGGACATGCTTCAACTAACTTTATGTTACTTGTCTGATAGCGTATTATTGTGGCTCTAGATTCAATGTTAGGTTGTATTTTTGTTTGCCGGCGTGCCTTGATATATACTTGTAATAATTTTAATGAAATTACTGACCATACAATAAAATAGGGATTAAGAAAATTAAAAAAGAAAATGTGAGAGGATAAGAAAAAAAAATTACTCACCGAGAAAACAGCATCCCTGGTGGCCAGGACAAGGACATCAGCACAAGACACAAGTCCAGGGCAGACCGCTTCCACGGCAGCTTTGGCATCGTCGATAACATCGTAGCCCCTCACAGTGAAACTTGCAAATGATGTCTTCTCGCTGTCGCTCCCATCTAGTAGAAGTGATGCATCGCAACCCTTTCATAGATGATCGACAACTTATTTTAGCATGAACATATACAAACTGAATTATACGCTATCAATCTAGTTTAAACACATACAATAGGCGTAAAAATAATGTTGTCAGATCAATAATTGTCGTTGAAAATGTTAAATGATTGAGAACAACTACACGTGTGTCACTTCTGACAACGTCATTTTTGTTCTGTCCATCTAAAAATTTGGGAATATGTAAATTTAAGTGAAAATTAGAGCTTCGTCTTACATTGACAAAGCAATCATGAAACTGCATATGTAACAGAGCTGCCGTCGTAGTTGGATCGATCTTGCACCGTGAAGAAACGACACCTTGTACAATGTCCTCAACATCGGATGATCCACATTTGCCGTCGTAAAATCCCAACCTCAGCGCCCCAAAGCAGTGGCATGTTAAGTAGTTGAAGAAGATGATCCCCAAGGCTATAAGTTTGAGACCTGCAGCATTTGCTTTTGACATTTTCTTTTTCTTTTTTCCCTTTGTAGCATTAATTCCTAACCAATTTATATAGGGAAGAGAATTGATAATTGAGTTGTATATATATATATATATATATGGCACACATGACATGGTTGTTATGCAAGTACGTTGGTGTCCATTTTCATTCAAATAATGTCGTGAAAATGATATCCAAATTGCCCAACTGATTGGGATATGTTCCACCAAAAGGACTTTGTTTTCTTTTTTAGCTAATTTGGAGAGGGTGTTTGAACTTAATACACTAACTAAGCTACGACACCACTCCGCCAAACGAACACCTAATCTTAAAAAAATCTAGACTCGTATAACTATTTATTTGTACGACCATATTGTCGTTCACTGAAAATGGCTTTAGGATTGAAATCTATAGGGCAAAAATATTTTTATTTAAAGTTTTAACAATCCCATATTTAATAATTAATTTTTAGAAGGATAAAAAAGCGTCTAAGATTAGCAATTTTAAGACAATAATTGATGAAACTATAATATTTTAAAGATGGTCCTACTCCTTGTTAGGGAAGCACAAGAGGTCCGCGGTCTGCGGCCTGACCTTGGTCCAGCCTAGAAAGTTTGAAAAGGCCACTCTTTTAAGATAGAAATCTGGTATGATGACCTGGCCTGCAAAAAAGCTAACCTAATTTTTTATTCAGTTATTTGTAATTTTTGAATTTTAAAGTTATCATTATTCATTAATGAAGTATAAATTTTTACTTACTCATTATTGTAATTTATAAATTATAATATATTAATTTTAATTAATACATCAATAAAGTTTTAATTATTGATTCTTGATTTTTTGTAAATACATTTAATTAATATACATCTACAATGAATAGAACTAGTTAGTATATTTAATATTAATAATAAGTTAGTTACTTAGTTGATTAAATATTAATAATAAGTTAGTTTATTGTAAATATTAAATTACTAATATTTAATATTAAAATTTTATTAATATTCCTTACTACTTTTAATTTTAAATATTAACACTAATTAATACATCAAGAAACTAACTTTGAATATTAAATATTAATAATAAGTTAGTTTCTTGTAAATACTCAAGTTCTTCATTAATTTGGATATGCTAAATTCTTAAGGAGATTTTATGATTTTGGTTATTTTTCAGGTATTCTGCTGTAGCAATTTAAAGAATAATTCCATGAAGCAATTAGAAAACTAATTGGAAATAATACTTGAGATATAACTATATAAGTGTTTAATGACCATAAAGTAAAAGATATATGTGTATTTAAACTTTACAAAATATATGTCCAACTAATCATAGTACTAAAAAAAAATAGAAACTAACTTTATATTCAAAATAAAAAGTGTAATCTACAGTAAATTAATTTTATTATGCATCTATACTCTATAGTCATATGTATCACAGTAAATTATATTTTCTATGAAGACAAACCGTGCATAGTAGAGACATACATTTAGAAAATTAATTTATTTTATATTTCAGTTATATCCAAATTATATTTTCTTTTAATTTAAGAGAAATATATTATTACTCCCTCCGTCCCAAAATAACTGCTCAGTTTTGATTTTTTTTAGTCAAATTGACTATTTTTAAAATTAATAATTAAGCATGTGTAAATATATTTTTAACATTATAAAATTGATATAAGTAGTAAATTGTATATACTTTTTTTTGTTATAACCTCTGCACCTATATTATGGCAAAAATGGTATAAAAATAATTTTAAAAAATAATCAATTTGACTTTAAAAAGTCAAAATTAAACAGTTATTTTAAAATGGAGGGAGTATTTTTTTCTAATCATCCAATACACACTGATCTACGAAAGTGGCTCACAGTAAAGTATTGTAATTGCGACATACTTCAGAAATGATTGATTCTGTGACAGGATTCTCTCATATCTTATCAATTTTCTGATCATGTTTTGAATAATTGACTTGTCACAATGTTCTCTCTGTCATATTAAGTCCATTATTCCGTTGTCACAATGGTCTGTCTGTCAGTCATATAAACTATACTATCTGGTCTAAAAATAGTACCTAATAGCATGTTTGTTTGGTCAGGCCGGAATGAAATCAATATTATAAAATAAATATTTAGTTTTAGTTTTAGTTTTTTAAAAGTGGAAAGAATGAATATTCTAATAAATGTCTAGTTATATATTAAAAAAATATTTATTCTATTAGAATGGATAAAAATTGATCATTCTATTATAATTGACAAATTAAAGAAAAAGTCTCGATCGATCAAAATCGCGTAATTTCTCATTCTAACAAAACATGTGAGTATAAATCCTCATTTCATTCCACTCTCAATTTTCTTTTTCATTCTCACTCTCATTCTCATTCCCATTTTCATTTCCATTCAAATATTGTAACCAAACAGTCTATAACGGGCTGTTTGGTTGGACGGAATCGTTTTATGACATAATGGAATGATAGTGAGAATCGAAATTAAATCATAATAGAATCGGAATCAAACACTTCATACATACGTTTGGTACGTTACTTAAAAAGTTATATCAGAATGTAATGAAATAGAATGAAACGACGTAGTTTTAATAAAGGTATATTACTTAAGAGGTATACTTTAGATCCGTCCTCATATAATTACAATAAATATATATTAAAATTAAACTTTGCATCATATGTATCTAAAATACACATAAATTATTAGATTCTGTAAAAATTTCAGTTGAAATAAATATTATATATAATTTGGAAATCGAAATCAAAAAAAAAAAAAAATAAATAAATATATATATAAAATCACCAAACTATAAACATTGTGTTCCATTAAACTGTATGTTTGAAACTTGTAAAATACATATAAATATTTAAGTGACGTAGGACATATATAAATGATTGATTGGGAACGAACTACGTATTCTTTTATATAGTTAACCTAGAATCCACAAGGATCTGAGGGTCTTTAATCCATGCATGAGCATCTAACTCATGTTTTAGTCAAATTTGATTAAGGTTATTTAACAAAATGACTAATTTTATATAGAAGTTATAATTAAACATTTTTAATATAAAATTCAAAAATAGAAAACTTAATCGTTTGGAATTAATAAAACTACGTTATTTTGCTAAGGTAACATTAATCAAACTTGATTAAGACATGTGTTAAATTACTTTTTTCCTTTTATAAATCAATAGTTTTCTTATGATGTATATGCAATATTGAATACTGTTTTATAATAAAAGGATGAATTACAACGGAAAAAGAAAGTCAAAACTAAAATTAAATACATAAATTTGAATTACTAAGATCATGTCTAAAATCTTCCTAATCGATATACTAATTACTAAAATCATGTACAAATCTTTCTAACAACTACATTCAAAGAATTTCGTACTCCGTTAATTAAACTCAAATTAATATAATATCTTTCTCCATTTTTAAATTTTTAAACATAAAAATTAAGCTAGTTAAGCCAACATAATTTTGTATTTGATCAACAAAAAGGTTGTTGCTCTCTTTCCCAAGTGTCCAAAGGTACTTTTATGAAGGAAACAATTTGGTTTAGGATTCATTCTTGCCGAATGTTAAATTTCAGTTATATATATATATATATATATATATATATATATATATATATTAAAAAAAAAAAAAAAGGAAACATTTGCTTTAGGAAAATACTTGGCAATTACGAGGATGGTTCCTTCCCCCTTTTAATTCTATACTCTTATATCCACTACATGAGTGCACCAAAAGAAAATAAGGAATCAAATATATGCTTTGCTTTTCTTTTAAGATACTTATAGCTTAATAAAGTTTTAAGGCGGGGCATCTCATACTTTTTTTCTCTTTTTAACTTTAATCTACATGCTATACAAATACATACACACATATTACGTAGGATATATTTATTATGGATTAAAAATAGTTATATATCATTTTTATCGTTCAATATAAGAATCAATGGTTGAGATTAATTAATTAATTCACGTAAGCTAGTATTAGTATTATCGTCCGTTATTATTAGTCGCGGATGTAAACCCTCGTCCATTACTAATAGTAACTGACGTAAAATAATGTTGACAGTTAATTTCTATATTGAACGATAAGATAGTGTATACCCATTATATATATATATATATATATATATATATATATATATATATATATATATATAGAGAGAGAGAGAGAGAGAGAGAGATATAGACAGATAGGAAGATAGGAGAGGAGAGAAGAATCGAATGTTAATAAGAAACTTAATTATTTGTAATGAGATTGCTGGTGCTTCTGCTGTTCTTTCATCTTCAGGCCTCTGGTTATTCTTCACCAAATCTACTTGTTTCAGGTACTTAATTTACTTCTTGTTTTGCTTTTGGTTGC
The DNA here is from genome assembly GCA_020205555.1 of Panax stipuleanatus. NCBI lineage: Eukaryota > Viridiplantae > Streptophyta > Magnoliopsida > Apiales > Araliaceae > Panax > Panax stipuleanatus. Next base: position 108,523,789 of record CM035123.1, read on the forward strand.
TATATATACCAAGTCCAATTAAGTATTTTAAAAATCTGTCATGTTAATCTGTTAGATCTTGCACCGATTTTTTTTATTTGTGCGTGCAACATTAGTCCATGTTAAATTTTAATTGCAAGTAAAACTTAATAGTACAAACTTTATTATTTTCAATGAAGGCTGTAAATATCATTGGGTAAATTTCTAATCAGTGTTTTAAAATTAGGATGAAGTTCAAAGCTAAAGAGTTGTTTGTTATACACTTTACATTAGAATCATCATATTGATACACTATACTCCCTCCGTTTATTAATAAGATCCTATTAATTTTTTTAAGTCAATTTGATATATTTTAAATTTAAAATTGATGTGATGTATTTAATTTTTGAAAATAATAAATATTGTAATAATAGTATTTTGTAGATAGTTTGTGATTTTTATAATTGGGGACACATAAATCAGCCGGTATTATCCCGCAACGGCTAGAGAGACAAAAATTTGTGGATTGTGTGTGTGATCGGTTCTGATGGGGACATTGGAAATTTCAGTGGGTAGTTTGTAACACCATAGTCCCACATCGAAACATATGGGAAAAATTTGTGTGTGTATAAGAAATTAAATTACTCCCTCTATTCCTAAAAGATTGTCGTTTAAGGTTTTGACACATGGATTAAGAAAGTCATTGAATACTAGTAAAATTTGTTTGAAATTCTATCACTACCCTTTTATGGGAAATTAAAAACTATTAATACAAGGGAGAGAATTTATTGGGACAATGAGAGAAGATATGGGTAATATAGGAAAGTAAATAATTTATTCTTCTAGGAAGTTGTAAACGACAAATTTTTTGGAACAAATTTTTTCTTTAAAACGACAATCTTTTAGAAACGGAGGGAATACTAACAATAGTATCTTCAAATTATGACATTTTGGGTAAATATGTGGTGGGCTAACAATTCTCTGATTTTTGCTTTATAATATTGGGCTTGTTTGATTCTTGTTTTGCTCTTTCTTTCTTTTTTCTCTTTCTTTTTTACGTATTTGCAATTTTTAAGAAACAAGTGAATATAGAAATGTATCAAAAATTGCTTTGACAGGGTGGGTAGTTCGGTAAAGTTTATTGAACCTGATATAGAAATGTCAGTCCATGGGAGAGGTTTCCCCATGGGAATTCTCTAACGGTAAAGTCGGTTAGAGCAAACAGAATTTTGGAACAATATAAAAGATATACTCCCTCTATTTTAGAATTTTATAAAAAATAATTTACGAAATTTTGCGATTTAAATTTGATATATGTTTTTTAAAATTTTTGAAATCAACAAATATAATAATTAGCTGTTGGCAGACACTACTTTAGTTTACAATACTAACGCTGGACAATTTGAAATATTTTAAAATTTAACTTTTTGAAAAATAATTAATCTTATAATTATTGATATCCTTTAGATAATTTATAATTTTATTGTCTAAAATTAATTGAATTCATAAATTTTGTAGGGCACAATAATGAGAAACTTGAAGACACGGGAAAAATGGTGAAACGGTCAAACCAAATAAAAGGAGAGCAACTGACGGTTGTTAGTCGGCATGGTGGTGGCCATGGTGGATCAGCTGCAGGACATTCTCATGGTAGCTCACCTTTCAATAATGTGGTTCCCTTATATGTAGCTGGTGGTGCTGCTGCAGCTAACAACCGCCACCACCATGGCAGTACTAGTGGCGGCGCTCTTAACTGCAAGGGGTTTGGTCACTTGGCATATGTTGTCTTGGTGGTTCTTATTTTAGTGTGCATTATATAGAAAGTGCTAAAATATTATTCATCTCTAAATTAGTAAAGTTAGTATAGTCATTATGGTAATTAGATCTATTTGAGATTAACAAAATTCGCATTTACGATCTAAAAATGACAAATGTGAGCTAAGAGCTAGGTCTCAAACTAAGGTTCAAATTCATCTTAATCAAACCACGAGTTTTAAATTAAGGCTAAAACTCATCTAAACCAAATCGTATTTTGTGAAATTAAAGTTATAAGTAATCGTTAGGGTTTAAATTAGTGTTACAAATGAAACGGATAATTCGATTAATTGTCACTTTAGGAACATGATGAGCACTATAATAATCTTAACGTTAGCATTTTTTTGTCAAATTCAATTAACAAAAATTACTTTATTATCAACAAAAAATGATGAATGAACAATTTTGCATGAATAAAGTATCTATGAGAGAGACTTATGCTAAAAAATAAATAAATTTAGGGATCGCAAAAACATAAAAAATATAAGGGTTAGGGTATACTGACATAATTATTACTACAAAAAAAAATACTGATATAATTACTCCTTTCATACCAATTACATGCAAATAGTTTAAATGATACCCCTTTAATTTGTTACAACATATAAGATTTATTAATCAAATATTTTTTAAGAAATGCTACAATTTTATTATTGTATAAAATGACGCGCTATATTTATATATTATTAATTAGTTTTTGTATTAAATACTAATTATACTTAGTTATAAACATTGAATTAAAATTGATTATAAATTTGTAATTACTTATTTTGTGCGTTAATACTGTGCCCAACCTGCCGCATCAAAAGCTTATCAAATCAACACACCCATGACCCAACCTCACATCTCATATCCATCATCTCTACTTTCCATTAAAAATCATGGGTAACTGGAGCTTGACCTCCGCCGTAATAGGGGCGGCGACCGCCACGGCCACGGCGGCGATTATCTCCTCATTACCCAAGGACCCCACTTTCCATCTCATCTCCATTAAACTCACTTCCCTCAAGCTCAACCTCCCATTGATCGACGCTGAAGTAATCCTGACAGTACACGTCACCAACCCAAATGCTGTCCCCATCCACTACTCCTCCACCGCGATGTCCATCTTCTACGCCGGCTCACTCCTCGGCTCCGCCGATGTCAAAGCCGGGTCTCAGGCGGCTCGGTCGTGTCAGCTCCTCCACCTCCCGGCTCGGCTCAACAGCCTCGAGTTCGCCCACCACGCCGCCACGTTCCTGGCTGACGTGGCGCGGCGGGAGATGGTGCTGGACGCGACGGTGGATATTGAGGGTGTGGCTAGGGTGTTGTGGTGGGACCATAAGTTTATGGTGCACGTGAAGAGTCACGTGACCGTGGATCCTGTGCTTCTTGATGTTATTGAGCAGGAAAATAGATCGGAAATTGAAGTTTTTGTTAGTAGTTGAGTCGTGAGTTCGGGCAGTGTGAAATGTAATTGTTTTCAGCTTTATATATTACTCCTACTGGATTAGATGAATAAATGAACGCAGTTGTGAGATCTAGTTAACTATGCTATGCCTATGACAAACCACTCAAAAGTCAAAACAATATAATGAAATTGATTAAAATGATAAAACAACAATGCTACTATCATATAAAAATTTTTACATAATGTTTACATATAAATACATGTATACTGTGGATCCCGTCTGACATGTGGAGTCCGTGGTATATATTTATGTGTATATAAGTATTATGTGAGATTATTTATGTAATAGTAACATTATTTATATAAGAAATTCTTTGTAATCATACCATGAGGGGAAGGCATATTTGTAAATTGTCTTGACAAATAAAATCCTCACTCCTCTGTCCAACTTAAAATTGTAAAATGAAACAAACAGTTGATTCAAATTAAACTCAAAATATAAATGATTCAAATACGAGCAAATTTTAAAATTCAATAAATCACTCAAACCTAAACAAATTATAATTTTCTATTGATACGCGGATCATATTCGCTCGAAAAATTCAAACTGCTCGGGTTCTATTTGAAATCATGCTGGACTCGATAACTAAACAAACATCAATCAAACTTTATTTCATATCTGATAAATTTTGTAAATCAAATTTAAGCAATATAATACTCACCTCGACTCGGTTGAGTCCCACTTCAGGATAGTACATCTCCAATTGTGTTTAGGAGTCCAAATTTAACCGTGTAAAGAAAAGAACACCATAAATGTATCTCAAAGCATCTACCTTCCCAGCCTAACACCCCCAGAAGAAGGTACTTAATATATAATATACATAAAAGACATACAAATATGCACAATCACATGCTCTGTTTTCTTTTTTTCTTTTTAAGAACCACAATCACATACGTAGCTACTAAATACATATTAACCCAACACAATATCAATACTATAAGACGGACGGTACTAAACACACCGTTCAGGTGACTTCCACGAGATCCATCATGCACTCTTGATGCCTCCTGATTCTTGTTAAGTTCATCATGCCATGCCACCTTCCTTCTTCTATGTAGCATAAACCCCCCATTTACAAGCCCCACATTAAACTAAACCACTTTACTAATTGCCCCTTTCTTTCGAGTATGTTCATTTAGCACCTTATATGCCTTTAAATATGCAATATATTTAGTATTACATGCTATACTTTTAACTATATCAAATATGCTATATATATTTGAAAATGTTTTCATGTCATCGTATTTGTGTCGTACTAAAATAAAGGGACAAATAAATTAAAGCCGTGCGGAGAGTAACACATCTTACAAGGCATTGGCCTCTTGTGGACATAAGGCTTAGTCATCGCTAACTGCAAGATCAAAAAATTGGGAGTTAGTATACAGACGAATATGTATGAATACACATTAATAGCCATCAATTAGAAATTGAAACTGTAAACGCTGGCTGGCCAAACTGAAAATCTCTAGCAAATGCAGTAACAGAAGATGTTTCCACCGTTGTTCTTGGTAGATCATATACGGTCACAACCACCCCACCGGTGTATTCTACTGCCCCATGCACTGGCTAGGCCAATCTGCCACTCTGGTGAGCGGTGACCAACACCCACAGGCACTCGATCCTAAAAATAATCAACCATGAAAATAACTAGTCGATGTACCCATTACTGATTGTTCGGATTGGCGAATACACCCGACCAATGGACGCTAGGACAGGGTAGTCAGGGGTATCATTGTAGAGTGTGTAATGAATACATCGGACAACTATGACTTGTCATAATTTGGTGAACCTGAGTCTATCACTTTTCTATTCTTCATCTATTTTATGTGAGATTGTGTTTAGTATCCGATCTTAAATCTGACACTGATACATTGCTGAGACCGCTTAGGATGTAAAAGAATTCACAAGAGATCCAATCATCCCCATGTCCCGCATTCTCTAAACAAGTAAACAACAGACTCATTCTTGTGCAGTCAGGAGTAAAACCCGGTTGATCTAACTGCTATATGTCAATGAACCTCTACGTAATCGAGTTCTATCATGTTGCACAGCTTTTAAAAATTTCCATGACACAAGTGGTGATTCTAAAAAAACTCACATCACTAAGATATGCATCCTTTCCTTTCTAAGTCTACCAAACCATATCAGTAAGCTTATATTTCACAAAAACAGACAATGCTGACCTGAATATCCATTTTCACATGTATTAAATTAATGGGTTGAAGGGATGTAAGCAATCAGTTTCACTGAAAAAACCATTTGTGATAATATTCACATGATGGCCATAATAAAAGGACTACACTGCACTTGGGTATAACAGACAGAATGAACAAGTTTATGATTATAATTTCCTGGTATCTAACATGATACGACTCTCAACCACGAAAATAACTAGCAGGCAAAAATTAGCGCACACAGAGTTGCATTAGCATTATGTAAAAATACACCGTACAAGGTAACTAAAAATACACAACTCACATATGATGTTTGTTCTTCAAATAGCCTCCCAAGATGGTTTAGGAACTGGCGTTGGCCATGTGGGAAGCTCAAATGGAAAGATCTCAAACGTATAGAGAGATTCTTTGAGGTAGATTTCACAATCCACAACTTCCAAAAGCATAGTTGAAAGGTTGCAGCTAATTAACTGCTTTGAGGTCGAGCGATCCAGATAAACTACATCAGGGTTTAGTGGGTGAAACGCCAGTGGCCGCGTGAAAAGTCCCGGAAATGAAATAAGTTCATCCTCACTAGACCCACATTCATTCAGATCAATCCTGTACTCCAAACACCACTCTCCAGCATCATAGTCTTTAACACGCCATACACCCAAAATTAGATGTCTAAATCCCTCGATATAAATAGTAGTCACATCCATATAAAACATCAATCCACAAGAAACCCCAATAGCTCCAACATAGTCACTCTCCCTATCGCTAGGCAAATCAATCAAGCGGCATTCACTAGTATTGCTTTTGGGATCAAATGCTAAAATAGCGTCGTAATCCACCAGCCAATGAATTATCCCTTGGTAAGACGCTGCTTGTCTCCTCTTCACAAAGAATCTAATCCTGCGAGGACAGTACACCTTTAAGCACCTCCATTCCCCAGATTCAGAAGAGAACAACTCAATGTTGAAAACCCTGGAACGAAATAGTAAATCCGGAACTCTGGCCACCAAATAGTGACCAGAATCTTGGTCTACCAGAAACCCATCTTTAACCCATTTGGGTTGACTTGGGGGTTTAGGGAGACGGACCCATCTCATGGTTGATGGATTGCACACATAATAATGAAGTATTTGAGAATTATACAAAGCACAGAGCAATAACAAACCATTACTTGAAGTTAAGAGTTTGATTGAAGCTTCTGGTTGTTGGACAGCGGGGGCGAGAAATTGAAGGGAAAAGGCAGTGGATGAGGAGTCAGGGTGGCGAATTAAGGCTCTTTCTTGAAGACCCGTTTGTTCCAAGGAGGATAACATGGCCCATGGTGGGGGAATGTTGTTTTTGATGTTGATTTGGTGAGTGTAGGAGTGGATGAAGAAAGGGTCCGAAATTATAGAAAGCCAGTGCTTGGAGACGGATTTGAATCGGAAGATGGATTTAAGAGGCAATCTTAGAAGGATTTCAACCAGAAGAGGATCGGGAAATCCATCCATCAGAGACTTGGAAGTCTCCTCTGATTTCTGTTTCAACTACAAAGCCTCTTTTAAAAACATGATTACTATTATTATTTCTCCAAGGGTGGGGGGCCCTTTTTGACCAACAACATCCTATCTTACATATCATCATCTAAATTGCTTAGAATTGAAGTGAAGTAATTTCTCTCTAGTCCAGAAATTTACCAGTTCTACTCTACATGCACAATGCAAGATGATAAAATTTAGGACAACTGTTGATGACACAATTACAGGCACCAAACCAACACTCAAATAACCAATCGTGCATTTCTTCTTTGGAACCAAACTCCTCCCTCATCAGTTGATGCACTGGTTTGATTGCTTGAGCCTGATACAAGTTTATTGCCTCATTTTGAATTTGTTCGTTTGGGTCTGGGTTCTTCTATATTTGAGTGATGGAGACAACCCCAACACCCTCAAAGCCAAAGGAGAGCAGCCACCCAATCTCCATGTAAATCACACAAAGATACCCTATGAAAATTCATAGCCAATATTTCTGAAGCCAACAATGAAAGAATCAAGAATCTGAATAATGGATGAGACCCCCCTTTGCCTCTCTATCGATTAGGTTATGAAATTAAGAAGTGACACTGCCTCCCCCTTTCAATTATAAAAACTAGAAATTGGTTAATTATTTCAACTTAGATCCATTCAGACCAAATAAATTTGATATATAATAATATAATAGAGCTCGTAATCAAAACACAATCCAATTCAGCAATGTCATTCAACATTATAATTTATAATTTAGTAGGAACCAACTTCATCCCATGTCATCTAAATTTTTTACTCCATGCAACACACCAGAAAAATGCCATGACAATTCGGATATTTAAACCTTGTTTCCAGCAACCCATCAAGCAAATTTTATCTTTCGCACCTCATGGAAAGAAAATAATCAGTTTCACTGAAAGAACCGTATGTGATCATATACATTACGCATATGATGACCAAAATAAACGACCATACAGTTCTTGGGAATAATAAATAGAATGAATAACATGTTTATGATTATAATTCCATATACTAACATGATTCGACAATGCTTCCTTGAAATTAACTAGTAGCGATAATTTCCACACACAGTTCCACTTGCAGTCAGTAAATACCAAAATCTTGTACAACACGGTAAAAAAAACACACAACTTGCATTTGAGATTAGTTTTTCATATAACCTCCCAAGATGATTGAGGAATTGGCGTTGGCCAGGAAGGAAGCACAAATGAGAAGGCCTCAAACTTATCCAATGATTCTTTCAAGTAGCTTCACAATCGACAACTTACAAGAAATCCCAAGAACTCCCACAAATGTACTCGCCCTTTCGCTAGGCATATTATCAATCAAGATAAATTCACTGGCATTGCTTTTTTGATCAAATGCTAAAATAGCTTAGTAATCCGCCAGCCAATGAATTATCCCTCACTGTGTCCCGCCTTTTCACAAAGGAATTAATCGACAAGGAGAGTATAATTTTAAGCACCTCCATTTACCAGACTCAGAAGAAAATATTTCAACAGTGAAAACCATTGAACTCCATCGGAGTTCTGCAAGTCTCACCACCATAATCTTTTTCTACCAGAAAACCCTCGTTAAACCATTTGGCTTGACTTAAGGGTTTAGGGAGACGGACCCAGTGCATAGTTAATGGATTGCACACGTAATAATGAAGAATTTGAGAATTCAACAGACTGAAACTGCTTCTGGTTGTTGGACTGAAATGATAGCTGGGGGCAGAAATTGAAGCCAAAATCCAGTGGATGTCGATCCAGGGTGGCGAATTAAGGATCTTTCTTGAGGTGGAGAAAATCGCCCATGGTGATGAATTCATGTTTTTGGTGTTGATTTGGTTAGTGTAGGATTGGGCGAAGAAAGGGTTAGAGATTATAGAGAGCCAGCGCTTGGAGACGGATTTGAATTGCCCATAGTGGTTTTTTGTAGGGGTTAGGGGTGAGGGCAGAGAGAGAGATTAACCCTATAACAAAACCCCCCCTTCATGTCTAATAAATAGTCATCTCAGGAGTGCCAACCATTCTTTTTTCTTGCATAACACCATGTCCTTCAGTAAGAATGAATAACATTATATGAACTCAGTTTTGAATATAAACATCAAAAAGCATATTCCATCTTAATGATAACTGATAAGAACACAATAAGCAATCACAGCAAAATTCTTCACTTGTAATAATATATTAAAGAAAACAGGAGAGAACAAAGAAACCAATTAGTCAGTTTCTTTTTCTTTCGAGACGGACTTCTTCAAGGATGCAAAATTGGTTCAATGTAGAATGTGCCAAACCTTCAACCTTTGTCCCGTCTTTGGACAATTCAGCTTGAATTTACCATATATTGAAGGAAAATATATAGAAGAGTAGTCCCTAAATAGCACAGCTCTGAATGAAAATTTGTTTTGCATCGCTCGGTTAATGTCCCTGGGGCTGCTGTAAAGATCAATTTTGCTATTTTCACCTACCAAAACAGAAAATAAAGCGTGATGAGAAAGTGTCGAAGGTTGTTACACCAACTCGACGTGTAAAATTGATTTAAGTTAGCTGCATAAATTAATTAGGTTCAACTGCTAAGCATCTATAAACCTGGAAGCTATCGCAGCAGCAGTAACCCATGCAGCATAGTTCCCATGATCTTTCACTCTGTTCAAATATGAAGTTTATCATGAATGTAGCTTCGCTATCCCCAACAGAGAAGCAACAATAATATTACAAAGCAAATGACTATACAAATTTATCAATATCATTTTAAGATAGAAATGCACTATTCGTATCTTTAGCAAGACAAACAAGAGTAAAACAAAAACCCTCATACCCATCTCATTTTCGTAAAATATTTTACGATCATTTAAAACACAGTTCAATTTTTATCATTACTTCAGCAGCAATAAAATTGGGGGGGGATTTTAAACAGAACGTCACTAATGAAGGAAAATATATATTTCCTGCATTTTCCAAGTGAGAAATTCTTAACAGGATAAAGAAAATAATATATAAGCTGACAATACATTATTCTCATACATGATATCCAACATAGAAAAAATGATCATTTATGTATATAAATATATGTGTGACTTACAGGTATATATCATCACCATTGATTTCTTGAAACAGGTTGTTATAAAAGCGAAAGCCATCAGGGCTTACATCTCTGCACAGAAAACCTGCCAATAGCACTCAAATGATGAATTATCACCTGGTGAATATTTCTCAACCATGTTTGTAGTATTCTCAAGAAACAGTTTGTAAATACATGCCTTTGCTCTCAGCAGTAAGAAGATGCTCCTTGGCCATAGCTGGAGCAATTCCCAAAGTCATTGCAGCATCACTGGCACTGATTCCAGACCGGAGCGCTTCTGGTTTCAGTACAAGTGATTTGATCCTACCGAAAACCTATGTTGACAGAAAAACCCTCGATTGTTAAGGATCAAATATAAAACGGATCTGATTTAACTTTAGATGCATGCCTTTGAATTTAAGCACATTCTAAATTAAAAGAAACCTAAAAAATATGACTACCAATTCATCAATCATAATAGAACATATTCATTATAATAATATAATCACAAAACATGATATAAACCTTAAAAAATTAAACAAATTAAACATAAAAGAGTTACCTCCTCATCACTGTGAGACTTATTCTGGATGACCATGACACCGCTATCAAACTTTCGAAGCATAACTGGACTGTAAACAAACAAAATGATCACTTAACCAAACAAAGCTTCAGCTTATAATCGACATTCAAAACACAATGCACTGTGATGATATAGTGGCCTTCATATATTGCAATCTCGGTTTTACTCTACATGCACAATGCAAGATGATAAAATTTAGGACAATTTTGTGCATACACGTCAAACTTCTCCCAGAGTGTACATGCCTGCAGCAAGTCATCAGGCGAGATCAATTCTGCACAAAAACAAGGAAGATATAAGTTATCACCCTCTGTGTGATATAACAAGAGTTGAAAGAAACATGCAAATGAAACATTGCTTCTTCACAGAAGATAAAACAGGCAGGCCGCAGGACAAAACAATGAGAAGCAAAATGTTACAGAGCGGCACCTGTGCCCCGCGCACGATTGAAGAGACAATAGACATCTATAAGATTGATCATTCCTCCAGCTCTCTCTATTGGAATTTTCACGAAATCAGCCAACTAAATAGGGGGAGAAAACAAAAGGTAAAAGAACATGTATCACATGAGGAAAAATAAAACTGCAATGCAAGGAAATGCAGGACTGACGAATGCTCAATATTCTGCATGAACTAACAATAATTAATTCGATATAACAATTTCCATTAACTGTAAGTGTTTTCATCTTTTAATGATTGATAATTTTGGATTACAATTCAACTCAAACACAAGGAAACTGAAAAGGAGATAGAATAAAATAAAAGTACAGTTTCTTCTTCTTTTTCTTTTTTCTTGGTCTGGTTGGTATCCAAAGCATCATCTTCCTTTTGCAACAACACCGTAAAAATTGAGGAGATGCATCACTTACACATGAAACCATGGGGATGCAACATAAATTTTCAGATCAGGAGGATTGTAACTGGATGGAATTTCAACATGTTTTATAATTATTTTGTACTAAACTCCTATATATTTCATCAACTCTCATTTCAGTAATTTAAGGGCCTAGTATTTGAATAGTTGCTCCAGTTCATGGACTGAGATGAAGGTGCTACACATACGTAGAAATAAAAATATGGCTACAGCAGAGCCTTGACGTAATAAAATATGCGACGTTGGTAGTGATTCAAGTACCTAAACAAAGGAAAATGGTACTATAAAATGTTTCAAGCAACCAAAAATAGCTTAGTAAAGGCTTTATGGAGTTATGTTGGCAATTTTAAATTTGAAACATGAAAACAAAATAATGGTCAAGCTCTATTACCTACGGTGAGCCATAGAATACAAAGCACAAAGTTGACGTACATTTGTCCTCTAGTTATTTTACATGTTTCATAGTGCATGTATTCGTAATAAGTATACGTTAATAGCACAAATTTTTGCAATATTAAAGGAGAGAAAAGAGATGAGAGAAGAGAACCTGACGAGACAACTGTTGATGATACAAAGCACCAGCAGACTCTTTAGTTACAGGGGATGCAATACCAACACTCAATAACCAATCTTGTATTTCTTCTTTGGAACCTAACTCCTCATCAGTTGATGCACTGGTTTGATTGCTTGAGCCTGATAGAAGTTTTTGCCTCATTTTCTCTGCGAGCATCACCATCTCTTTAGCCTTACTCTGTAAAATCAAAGCAAATTTGTAATTTAAATCAAATAGTTGATAAAAGAACATTTTATTAGGGAAATATTTTCAAGTTTGAAATTTTGAACTTGTGTCAAGCCACACTTTGACCCTGACTTAAATCTGCAGAGTTAGAACAACAAATAGAGATATAGATAGAAGAAATTTAGGAAGGAAAGAGAGAAACAGACAGATAGATTCAATTTGGGGGGAAGATAGAAGGAGGGAGATAGGTGTGAGAGCAAACTTGCTTCTCAGATTTTCATATCATTCATCACTTTTCAAAATAAAAGTTATAAGATTCTTGTATTTATAGACTACATAAACTTGCTAGAAAAGTAAAGTCTAAACCTACACCATATTCTCTTATCCTTCACCCATTACTAACTAACTCACTTATAACATAGCTGTCACTAGAATATTCTAATAGATAGTAACTGCCCAATATGCCTTTGCCTGACAATTTGTTCATCTTCTGGTTTCTTCTATATTTACATGGCTTACTTATAGAAAAAGGATGCAATGCAAAGGTGGAAGAGAAGTCCACCAAAAGGAAATATAGTAGATGAAACAAGTGGCTAGTGATGGATACAACCCCAACACCCTCAATGGAGAATAGCCACCCAATCTCTATGTAAGACAGACAAAATACCCCATGAAAAAGCCAATATTTCTGATGCCCACAATGAGGCATAGAAAGAAACTTTATTTCAGAGCATGTGGACATCAACAAGCCGTCGGTCGGTGAAAGATCCTAACATTCCACTCTGTCAATAACCCCATAAAACTGCAAAACATGTGCATCTCCACGAGATCTTACCATCTTTATTGCCACCAAACCCCCAAATTTGCAAAGAAGATTCTCCACACTAGAAGGAGAAACCAACAGTCTCCCAACAAACCATACAAGAAGCACCAAATTTAAGAAAAAATCAAGAATATGAGAAATGGATGTGACTCCCCTTTGCCTCTATCAATTAAGTTATGAAAGAAGTGAGCCTTCGAAGAGATAGTCTCCCACTTTCAATTATAAAAACTAAGAATTGGTTAATTACGTTAACTTAGATCCATTCAGACCAAATATATTTGAGATGTAATATAATAAAGCTCATAATCAAAGCACAATCCAATTAAGCAATGTCATTTAACATTATAATTTAGAGTGCCAAGTATAAATTTCCTAAAGCATTAATAGGAACCAACTTCATTCCATGTCTACAAATTGGAAGTATAGATCAATATCAATAATTTTTTATAACCATGTCATATTATTACTAATTAGAATGGAAAAAAGTAGGTCATGTAGATATATCCTAAACACGAATTAGTACATTGACTACAAACACGTAGCTACTTAAACTTTAATTAGAATCACATAAACAGTTAATATAATAGTATGAACTACATTTCATACAAGAAAGTTACTTGGAGTTCTTAGGTAAATCAAGAGCATTGACCTCACTCGACGCTTCTTAAAAGAATATTAGCAAGCTTTTAATATTTTATTTACCAAACAAAAAATCCTTGCAACCTTTTTTCTTTAATTTTGATAAGTCAGAAAATCCTTAGACCCAAGATGTATTTTTAGAGAAACATCCACAATGCAGAGGACAAGATATCTGCATGGTATTATTTGGCATAGTAATGTTTACGCAATAAGATGACTTCTGACAAATGAAAGTATGAATAGACTTAATTAGTGATTTATAATTAATACCTGCTGATGTATTTCACTCTTTCCCTTAATTATTATTTGGAATTTATGTAATTTATTAGATTTTTATATTACCAATGATCTTTCTATCATATATAACAAAATCTAGATACTGTAGGAAAAAATATATTTGGATATCCAAATTTAGTATTCTAGAATATTTGCAGGAAACATAAACAACCATACTAGTCATTTTGCTAAACTGTAGCCGACATTTGCATGACCTACAATAGGCAACTACCTTTTTACCGATGGTTGAGTACTGGTGGAACAGTTAAGGAAGTTCAAGAAACATGGCAATCTAGTGGCTGACTAGAATGACCTCGTCTAAGCACATACAATTACAGGGCGATTTGAATAAGAGAGCATTACGAAAAATTAACTTTGCTGCCCATAGTGATGGTAGCATGTCAAATAAGATAAATTGCATATTTGATATAAACATAAACAAAAAGCATAAGACATAAATTCAATGCACAAATTAGGGAAAGGAAAATCAAATTGTGTCAATTCAAAATAATGATTTACAAAAAAACGAGGAATAATTCAAGTAGATTGCTTCTTCTTTTTTTCATTTAAAAATTGATGCACAACACAGGCAGCACTTATTGTAAGGGGAAAAAATTACAGTTTGACAATCACCTCTCCTAATCAGTGTTCTAAAAATCCTCGCCCTAAGTCCTATTAATCCCCACATAGGCGGTCCTCTATCGCTAGGCGCCTAGGCCTCTGCCTAGGCAAAATCAAATCTCTACCTTGAAGCTCTACAGTACTTAAAATAAATTTTTAAGCTTTAAAAGATTGTCTTTCAGGTAATGTTTTATGTTAAAATTTTAAAAAATTACATATACTATATGCTTTGTATAGTATAAGTATATACAATAGAAAAATAAATAAATAAAACCGCATAAGAAAATGTCGTGTCCATCTTGGAAAAAGTTCGATGCCTAGCGATTTTTAGAACATTGCTCTTAATTAAAAGTTTTCTTATTATGCCAGTATATATACAATATTCATATACATACACACCAAGTACAATGACACATATAGTGGACATGTTGCAAATAAAGTTTTCTGTGAAACAAATGGTGCCTTAAAAGTAACCTTTCGCATTTTGGGTGTTCCTCCTTTCGATCACCTTTTCTCATTTTGCCATATGGCATCCTAATATCATAGCATCACAATACATAACTTACAGAGACCATTCAGTCTAACATCTCTCCTATCCCTTCTACTAGCCATCTAAAATTAATGTGCTTTGATGATTTTGGTGTAACAACTTGACACTCAGTCAACACAAAAAATAACATTTAAACTATAATCTGAGAAACTAATTGCCCTCTTAAAAGAAGTATCCACCTACTATAACTTAAATTTAGATAATATTAACGTTTACAAAGCATTCTCCCCAAATACCAATACTTGAAGCATACACATGCACCGCTAGCACATAATGAAACTACTGTTTGTGTGTGATTGTATGCATAAATAATTGATTACATTTCATTGTTTGAACTAGGCACTAAATCTTAGGGTCAAAAACTTATAGATCTAGGTTGGAGACCATTTGCCGATTAGTGCCAATTCATCTATAACTGCAGTTATATATAGAAGGAACATAAATACATAACACATAATTAAATTTATACCATAAGGGCATTCAAGTCCAGGAAAGCATCCTGCAAACTCTTATCAGTACTCTCCCACATCTCTTGTTCCTTCCTCAATATCCCTGCAACCCCAACCACCGGAATTCTAAAACCTCTAGCAGCAGACCCGCCATCGCTTGACCCAGCTTGCCCTGATCCGGACCCACCACTTGAAGCCTCCCAAGCTCTACCTCTCCAGGCCTCCCAAAACTTCCCCACAAACAAATCCGGATCTGGACCCGACTTCCCCCTCAAAACAAGTGTAAACACTGTAGACTTTGCCCCGTTATCATCGACTCTTCCGTCACGAGTGGTTGAGACCTGGAACCGAACCCTAGGGCTGGCGAACATAGACTTGATTGACTTCTTGGAGGAGAAGATGTGGGTCACATAGGTGAGTGGGATAGCCATTGCGGTGGAAGTAGAGGCAGTGGAGGTTTCGGGGATGAAGAGGAGGCGGTGGGTGGTGAGGGTGAGGAGTCCAGACTTAAGGGGAGGGAAGTGGGGGTTTTCCTCACAAACTAGTTCAACGGAGGAGAGAAGAGAGCATTCGACCTCGCCGGGGTGGAGTACAGGCCGACCACTGCCGGTTAGCTCAGCTAGTGGGAGCCAGTTTTTAGCCATCTAGGTAGAGAGTAGTGAACTGTGAAGACTGTAGATTGGAGATTTCCGAGAAGGCTAACAGCCAGGGGTAATGTTACTTCGGTCTCTCAGGGGCCAATTGCCCCTTGACATCTGAAAAACAAGAAATTACAAATGTCACGAGTTGTTAAATTTAATAAAGATGGTATTGAAATATACTCCCTTCGTTTCACAAAAGAGTCCCCTTTGTCATTTTTTCCCATAAAAAGTGACAACTTTTTAATGATAAAAATTATCAAATGATACAATTTCCTTCAAGTTTGCCATCATAATCCCATTATCAGACCACACTACTAAACGAACAACTAATTACTTTTATGGGTATATATGCAACAAAATATATCTTAGTATTCATGAAGTTTGTAAATAAGACTCTTTGCAAGCAACGTAGTAGTAGTAATATACATCATCTTTTTGTCTTTTTCTTATTTTTTTTGTAAATTATATACTAAAATAGAGATTTCCCTTCAATGTTTTGACCTTTTTACATCAATATCAAACTTTGCCCCTAATGAGATGTCCTTGGAGAATAATGTTAAATGGATCAGTTATTAGGTATATAGTTCAAAATGTATGTTTAGTTGTGTATATATTGTATGTATGAAGTACTTGCACACAGAAAGCAAACATAAATGAACACATAAAAAATAGTTGATTTCTATAAAGCTTGTAAGATGCAATATTATGTATATATATATATATATGCTGAATTGCACATATTGAAGAAAGCTGAAAGAGGTATCGATAAACGAATTGTATGTGTCGTATAGGGCCCGTTCAACAACGACTTATTTTAAAATGACTTAAAGTTAAATTTAAGTTGACTGTTGTCACATATAAGTAAAAGCGTTCGGCACCAATTTGACTTATAAGTTAGAAATTAAGTTAAAACAAGTTATGAAAGTGTTCGGCTGATAATGACTTATAAGTTAAAATCAAATGTAAAAATTACTAAAAAGTACATTAATAAAAAGATACATGATTCAATATCATATCATAACAATCGTTCACAATTTCATTAAATAAAACACTAAACAAATTCTCCAAACATATCAAATTAATAAGTCCAACCCAAAAATAAGATTAAGCCCATGCGAAGCGCCAATAATCTATCATAGTTAGTACAATTATATATTAGGATCACACAAGAATAGTTCACTGGAAAAAGTACCCAAAATCAGCATAAAAATAATGATGAGGGATAGAGAATCTACCATAGTAAGGTCCAAAACAATCATAGATATCTTAGCTTCAACTCCCAATAATATGCATGTGACCTTGTCATACTCCTCGCTGCAAATCATTGGTAGGAAAGAATGTGTTACAAATGGGTAGCCAATAACATAAAAAAAGTAAATGATAGATTCGAAGAAGTTAACTAAATCAACAGTACATGGCTATAAACTACTTGCGACTATAACATCATAACAACAACTATAGCATCAGTTAACGAATATAACCGTGGCGAGGGGGAAGAGTTAAAAAGTAATCTGGAACTTCTGTTACAAGAAAAAACATACTATAATTTAGGTTTCAAGTCGCAACATAGCATACTATATGCTTAAACTTGATGAAAAATGATGATTCTATGGCTAGAGTAAGAGAAGTAAAACAGAGACTTAAATTGCCGCCAATTCTAACAAAACGAAGTCCTACCCTGATTATCGGGGAAAGATCAACTGTTTAACGAGAACACTGCACATAAAGCTCTACTAATGTTTCCATTGTGGTCTGATGATTAACGGTTTCCATGTTTGATATATTTAATCAATTGAGAGTACACCTTTAGAACGCCGACCCTCAAATTCACCTCTCTTGAACCTCAAGAAACATTGATTATAAAGCGCAAAGGGCTATGATTTGATTAATACATATAATTGGCAGCTTCTCACATTTTTGCAAATTTTCTTATGCTTGACATTACTAAAACTTGGAAAAAGAAAATATACAGTTGATATTCAATGAAAGGAGAATGGGTGGACTACATTATATATTGAAGGCTGAAGAAAGTGTACTTGGGCAAGATCTTTTTCAGTAACCACAGTAATACATGCAGACAGGTACTGACACAAAATTGCCGTAAAATTGAAATCAAACATCAGTAAGACAATATCACACTTAAATCGGGCTCCTCCATCAACAGCTGCAGCCCACTTTCCAGGATCATAGAAGGATTTTATTTGTGATCCACAAGACAATGTCAAGACTAGTAGTTATTAAAGAAACATTTCCTTTACAAAACAGCACTTTAAAGTTTTAATATGCTCATTCTAATTCACACAAAAACATCATCATCACTTGTTAAGCTCCAAAGAAACAATCACCGTGACTAACAATCCATCAGCCAATAAGGTAGAACCCGCTAGACCATTTTTTATTCTTTTTTGTATAATTATTAATTTTCATTCAATGTTGATCATATATGTCTCTCCGTGACTTTATTTTTACAGGTTACTGAGAGTACATTCATGTATAATGCAAAAATATAATTTTGCACCAATATATTTATATCCAATTGTTAAGCAGAACCAGGTTAAATCTATATAAACAGAACCCAAGTTACTGAAAATTACTAAAATTAAGCTGCTCACATATTCCTAATTAAGCACAACCAAGTATACAACAATTCATTCAATCAATCAATCAACCACATAAATTAACAAGAAATGGAATTGAATCGAAACCCACCCGCTCTGAAACTACAGTCAAAATTAAAGAGGTAAAGAAGAAGAAAAACCACATGCGAAAGATTCATATTTAATTGAGGAGTGTTTAAATACTTAAAAAATCAAATTTTCTGTTATGTTAAAAGAATAACCATGTATAAACCAATCCGACAAAAAAATAACATAAGCCAAAGCCATAATACAAAGTCAGTATAGATGTAAATGTGGAATTTATCAAACATGTTTGGAACCTACGAGCAGTCGAAGGAGTAGAGCAATCGAAGGAGCAGAAGGAGTAGCAGGAGTAACAGCCGGATAGAGAAATAGGGAGAAGCCAAAAAATTGGGAGATAGATCGAATCGCCTGATCTCCTACGGTGAAATTGGGAGATTGACAAACCCAGCTACCGCTAAGCGTCGACGGAAGAAGTAAACGGGATGAAGAGGGATAGTTCGGAAAGGAGTGAAGATGAAATTTTGCTCTAAAAATTAACTTTATAGTTGAAACAAGATGAAAGTAATTTTACATTTAAATTTTTTGACTAATTTAAAATAAAAACAACAATGGTAAAAAATTGAACTATTAAATTGGGCTCTTTTAGTTTATCAATTGAAACCTTTTATCACTTGTTTTCAAATAAATAACAAAACTTTTTCCACTTTTTAAGTTAATTATAACCATAAGTAGTTGATATGAAAAAAAATATTCATTATTGATTACTGTGTAATCTTGGTAACTATGTTAACCAAACTTACTATAAATAAAGAATGTTCCAACATATTGAAGGTATACAATTTCTACCAGAGTCTTCTTGTACCTCCCTAACAAAACCTTTGCGGGACTCGCGTATCACTTCCTAATTACGCAATTAGCTATTCTTTTTTTAAAAAAATAACTTATACTCTTGAAGAAAACAAATTTGTTTCATCTAAAAAGCAATAATAAAGAAGATAATTCACTCAAATAGGGGGGGGAATATTTACATCAGGAAAATTAGCAAATAAGGGGGGAAATATTTACATCAAATATGCAGAGAATATTCGAGTATGTTTTGTGTATATATAAGTTTTGATTAGATAATTCACTCAAATAAATATCGTTTTCGTGTAAACACTTGTAGCATAGTGTTTGTTCGTCTGCTATGTTTAAAACATTTCGAGTTTTAAAAGCACTTGTAATAATATTTATTACATATGACTCATAAACGTATTATTTTGAGTTTAAACGTACGACGTTATTTTACGTGACTTCTGCAAACGCTGTAAACAATTACTATCAAACATACCCATAACTATGTCTCTTAAATTTGACAGTGTCTCTTGTTTTCTCATGGGCTTATCATCTAATAGTTGAATTTAAAAAAATATTTATAACTATAATTTTTTTTAGTTTAACACCTAGGATGGGCTAGGCTATCAGGCTAGGTTAGAACTGGGTCCGGACCACAATTAAGCTCGGGTCAGATCCAAATTTGCACCCGTAATTGAGGCTCACTTGGCCATTGCCAAAGTGCCAAAACTACTGATTGGCTCCTTAAAAATAATCGAATTTAATTGGTGAAGACAAGGATCAAGTAGTAGTGGGCACAAATTGAGATCTAATAAATCCAAAAACATAACTCCCAAAAATAAAGAAAATACCCACCTGAATCAGCCATGGCAGTAACTGTAAAGCACTAATACATATATTAAATAATATAAATTCCCCACCTTTTTTTCTCTCTCTAGACTGTTTCTCTCTCCCATTCCATCCAAGAGCCAGTCCAGAGAATTAAACACAAATGAATGAGTAATGACTTCATGATTCTCACGTCTTCAATTCAACTCTACCCCTAAACCCCATTAAATCCCATTAAAATCTATATTCCCACTTCTTTTCTTTCTTTACTCCCTTTCAAATCTCAAAAAATATTTCTTTAATAAGAAGAAAACAAACCCGTTTTGTCAATTTACAGCCATGACAGAGGTCATCCACTCCTCACCCTCTTCCTCATCTTCTTCTTCGTTGCACAATTTTCAGTCTCGGTCATTTCGGGAAGAAGAAGAAGAATTAGAAGAAGAAAGGGTTTCTAGGGTTTTGAATCAAGAAATAAAGGAGAGAGTTAAGGACAGAGATCAATTGTCTCTGTTGGCCCTTTTGGTGACCCTTTTCAGAAAGTCTTTTTGGGTTGCTTGCAAAACGGATAGAGATAAGCTTTGTGGCATGGAGATTGGATGGCCGACTAATGTGCGCCATGTTGCGCATGTTACCTTTGATAGATTTAATGGGTTCTTGGGATTGCCTGTGGAGTTTGAGCCTGAAGTGCCTAGGAGAGCTCCTAGTGCAAGGTACATTGAAATCTGATGTATTTCTCGTACTTGGTAGAGAAAATGTGAATGTGGGTTGTTTTTGGTGTTTTAATGGATTACCCCATGTATATATTTTATTTTTATTTTTTGAGTTTCTTTTATGTTCTAGTTTATGGAATGATTGATTGATTTGTGGGGAATTTGGGAAAGGCCGAAAGTGTATATATTTGTAAGATTTCTGCTGGTTATTGTTCTGGTTAGATTTTTTGGGCTGTTTAATTCTTGACAATGTGACTATAGATAGGATTATTTCTGTATTGAAAAGGGAATTTTGCATATGATAGCTCTTCATGGTTGTTGATATCTGGAAAATGATTTTTCTATTTTTTGTGCTATCGGAATTCATGTTCTTAGAACTTTGTAAATTGTTGAGTTTAATAGGTGGAAATTTTTAGTTTCCTTTTATCACAGGAGATGCAATTTCGAATGGATTAGATATCTACACTTTATTTGAAGCAATCAGCTAAGGGTGAATTGACAGATGATAGATACATGGCATTGTTGGGTACTGAAAATCTTATATTTCATTAAAATTTGTCGGTGTCGTTCACTTCTTCATTCCTCTGTCATTGGATGTTTTCCATCTCTCTCTCTCTTACTCTTTTTATTATATTGGCTTCGATATGCTTTGTAGTTCGGATGATATCCTTTTATGGAGAGGTTGATCTCGTAATTGGCACACTGCTAACCCTCAATGTTTTTTAGATATAATTCAGCTATCAGCTATCATATTATTTTTTTCACATTCAGAAAAATGATGCGACAGGAAGGACATAAGCAAGATATTTAGCAGTAAAGCAATTAAGATTTAGAATTACAGGAATTCTGCAATCAAGCGCAAGTTTAGATCTCACTGAGTATTATCAGATATACAACTAAGATTAAAATAGAATGACTTAGAATTTGTATCGCATCATTTGCATGTTGCTTTGGGACTAACCAATATATGAATATCTTTAAATGTTGATAAGGAAGGTGAATTGATATGAAACTGACAGAACAATTTTCATTTAAATCAAAACAACATGCCAAGTTCTTGGGCCACCATTATAACTTTTGGAGATTTCCTCTTTCTTTCTTTTTTTTCTTCTGTTTACTATGTTTTAGGTATCAGGGTTGAGTTCATTCTTATTTTGAATTGCATTAGGTTCATTGATATATTCTAAATATAGTTTCATATTACCACATTTGGGTTACCTGAAACCACATCAGCACCCATCTACTTGAAAAATGATAAAACTTTGGCACCTCAGTACAAGTTACAATATTAACTGTTTTCACATTGAACGTTATATACATATCTTACTTGATGACAATCACGTTTTCTTCAAAGTTAAGGATGTGTTTTGTAGTAGCATTATTGTTTTTCTTTTCTTTTTCTCTATGTTTGACTAGCATTTTCCCATCTGTAGCACCACTGTTTTTGGAGTTTCCACAGAATCCATGCAGTTGTCATATGACCATAGAGGGAACAGTGTTCCAACGATACTGCTGCTGATGCAACAACGTTTGTATGCTCAAGGAGGATTGCAGGTCTTAATGTTTCTCCTCTTTCTCATTTTAGCATCAAATACATTTCCTCAGTGCTGTGTTAGAGCGACTTTCTCCAGCCATTTTTATGCATCCATCACATACTTCATTAGCTCTATAATCTTTATTGAACTTTTGAACTCATATGTGCAGGCAGAAGGGATTTTCAGAATCAATGCAGAAAACAGCCAGGAGGAGTTTGTCAGGAACCAATTAAATGGGGGAGTGGTTCCAGAAGGCATTGACGTACACTGTTTGGCAGGTCTCATCAAGGTATACTTTTGATACAGAATCGCGTGGAGTCTTTTATGAACATATTTCATTTTCCATGTGGTTATGATGCCATCAGAATTGATTATTTATTTGCAAATATGGGATACAGCTCATGTTTTAGTTCCCTGTTGTTGATTACGTGTTGTTGAGAATTGTAATAAATATATACGGCCTGGGTAATGCTCTAATATAGGTTTGCGTTAATATTCCCGAAGAAAATAGCAAATTAATATTATTAGGACTTCATTTTAGTTTTTAGTTTCTGGTGGAAGTATACGGGTTCTCTAACCGCGAATTCCTGGTAGCATCTTATTAGTTTCTTCTTGCCAGTATTTTATTTCATGGTTACAAGTAGACTCCTCTTCACACTGGTACTTTCAACTTAATAGTTCTTGTAGCACATACTGAAAGAAGTCTTCCTAAGCCAAGTACATTCATGAATGAATATGCACAAAAATAAGTTTGTCCTCGAGCATGTACAGAGACTATATATTGTCATTTGATCATTGAGTTAACTGGTTTAATCTTTTTGGATTACATAACTTGACTTATTGTGCATATGATTTTGTAGGCATGGTTCAGAGAACTCCCAGCCGGTGTGTTGGATACCCTATCACCTGAGCAGGTAATGCAGTGCCAGTCAGAGGAAGACTGCTCTGCTCTAGTGAGGATTCTACCCCCAACAAAAGCTGCTCTACTAGATTGGGCCATCAACTTGATGGCTGATGTTGTTCAACAAGAACATCTAAACAAGATGAATGCACGCAATATTGCAATGGTGTTTGCGCCAAACATGACGCAGGTGAGTTAGAGTTGATCTTGGTGCGGAGATGTGTTTGAACAGTGTCATAAGTCATACCCATATAATATAGTTAGGTACTTTGCACTAAAGAACGTACGTCTGTCATTTCAGTATACTTATAGGAAGTGTAACAAGGCGATAGCATTTACCATTGAGTCTATTTCCAGAAAATAGATTTTCGAGGTTATCTTAGAACTTGAAATTCTGCTAATTGTTTTTAACAATTTTTATTTATTTATAATTTTTCTGAATCATGTCGTAATATTAATTAAATATATACGAGATAAAGGTTACATTTTATTTTTTTACCAATACAAGGGAACATCAAGTGTTCTGGGAGTAGAGAGTAGTAGTTTTAACAGCAAATTATTGGGGTAGATACAAAGTTCGCTGCGGGTAACTAATTTTTACTCGAAAAAACCAGATTGACTCATTCAGATGTGAATAACTGAATTACGGACTCGCCCTTTTCACCTGCTTGCAGATGGCAGATCCATTGACTGCATTGATGTATGCTGTACAAGTTATGAACTTCCTCAAGACACTCATTGCAAAGACACTTAAAGCAAGACAAGAATCTGTAATAGAAGCAGCCCATGATTCCCGTGTAGAACCTTCTGATGAGAATGGGCATCAGGGTCCTTCACAGGCGCTGTTTCCAGAAGAAACTAGTACTGAAGAAAATGAAGAGACCGAGCAGGCCTTTATTGCTGAAGATCCTCGTGTAGAAAATAATAATTCCGGCACTAATCAAATAGATAACATCAGCGATGAAGAATATCTCAGTTACACCACCTCTACCGAGGAATCTGATGGCACCACTGGATACGGTGAAACTCCTAGTCGTGTTTCCTCTGTTGGTAATACAACAGACGCTGCAAAAATCCAGGTTGAAGATACCACTCGAGAAAGTGTGTTAGGTCAGTCAAGTGAACCAAATTACAGTAAGATTTCGGGACAAATCAATGGCCACCAAATTGTGGCTCAAGCTTTGGGACCTATTGATAAAAGCAAGGGAATTAGCAATTTAAGCAGGATAAACTCAAGGTCAGAGCGGATTGAGGCCTGGCGGTGAAGGAAGGAAGGTCACCGCCTGCCTATGGCTAATTCCTACGACAAGAATGCATTTCTCTTTAGCTTGTGAGGTTGTGAAAAATTGTGAATTTTGTCCGTCGTGTTGCTTGTTTTGGTGCCATTTTATTGTATTCCATTCCTATGGATGGTATCATACTCTTGAACAAATTGATTTAGACAGTTAAAATGTGTTTCTTTAATATAGTTTGTTAAAATAAAATAAACAATTAAAAAATAATAAATAAAAACTCTATGAATTTGTATTACCTTTATCTAAGGGACGTCATTTGTGTATCGAAAACATAAAAATTGCACATTTTAAACTTGAGCATTCACTGAGAAGTATGGCTATTAAATTAGAACTATATCAAACACTATTTTAGGTTTCAATTTCTTAAGATACAAGAGCCTTAATCAAGGTGACGATAGTTACTTATAAAAAGAAGGGATAAGACGAAGAATATTAATAGAAATATGGCAGGCAGCTCTTTTTAGAAACTTAGAATTCTTCTACATTTCTTGCAACCATCCGTCCTTGTTCCACTCCAAAACGATGTACCCTAAAAAACAGCATCCCACAACAAATAGCACCTTCTTTTTGACTTTATCTATCTATCCTCCATAGCCTCTCTCTCTCCCTCTCCCTCTCCTATGTCTTTCTCTCTCTAAAAAAAGGAACTTATCTATTTGTTTACTCCTCTGTTCTATTTGTTTGTCCACTTTATCATCCAAAAAAGGATAATAATACAGAGGCAAACCATGGCAGCCTGCGGAAGCCTTCCAAACATCTTTGAGAAGCCATTGCTGGAGATTCCAACTCTCCGGCAATCTCTTTCGCCATGGAAACATCTCAATTCCCTTGAAGATTCCTCATTTTCTCTCTCTTCTTTCTCCTCTTCCTCCTCCTCATCACCAACCTCCTCTTCCTCCTCCTCCTGGACCTCCTCCTCCTTTTCATCCTTGTCATTCTCCATAGATCCTAGCCCACAACTTGGGAATGAAAATCTCAACAACAAAGAAAAGAACGAGAAAAAACATTATAGAAATAGTGATAGCTTTTCTTCCATGAATCCAGAGAGCTTATCACTATGCACAGAAGGTCTTGGCTTCGAAGGCTGCAAGGCCTCTGTTAGTAATAATGGCTGGAGGTATCGCAAGGCGAGAAAATGTATTACAAGGCATACATCAAATAAATATCAATCTGTTTGTGAATCGAAGAGATCAAAGAGATCTAGGATAACTGGGGAAGAATTCCCTCCACCAATTTCTTGTATTGGGAGGAGTGGAAAGCCTTGGTTATCTCTCAAGTCTTATAGGCATAATGGAAGATTTATTCTTAAGGAGGTAAGAATTCCAGTACAAGAGTTCTTGCATGCATGCAGAGAAGATGGGCGCTTGAAGCTACAATTTATACAATCCGATGAAGAAGAAGATTATGGCGATGAGAATGATCAAAGTTGGGATGACGAATATACTGGCAAAAAGGATCTTGGAGATGAAGGCGAGTGTTTATAGGTAGGGAAGATTCATGTTTTCATTGCTTTTGCATTAAGAGTTGTTAATCTTTCAATGCTCTGTTTCTTCTGTTGTTTCTTTTACTTGAAATCCAGCTGCAAATAATTAGAATGAGAAGGAGATGAATATGATCGCTTTTCATAGTTATTCATCAATTACACATGTTTTTTAGTTGGGATTTACCTTCACTGAAAAAAATATTCCGTACCAAAATTATTTGGCCTTAACAATAACACATTCTACTGTCTCCACGTACTTTCTAAGCCTAGTAATGAGTAATGAACACCACTTTAGCTGGGAAAATTAGCAGTTAAATAAGTTATTTTTATAAACATAAAAAACAGATAACGATTATCAGAAGCATGTTCACAAACTGAATCTAATCCAATCAACGTAAAGATGTTAAATGTAAATGAGCAATCAAGATGATGAGTATGGTTTAAGATGGAATAGAGTTGACATTCATGACCTATAAAATAAAATCCAACTAAAAAGGCCAAGTATAAAAATATACAAGCAAAACAAATTAACAAGTATCAAGTTTGATATAACAACTTCTCAAGTTTCAACAATGTCACGTAACATTCAAGATTCAATTAATAGTATATCTACCACAGATTCAAAGGAAAAAGGAACATGGATGCAGTAATTGCAACAAACTGCATCAGATCAAAAGAGCGAGCCCCAAGATTAACTAGTATCATGTTTGATATAACAAGGGAAATCAAAATAACTTGTATTGTTGTATCAACTAATGTAGCTCGGAATCCGAAGAAGAGAATATTCATATCACATACAAAAAGGAATATTCATATTACATGTTTAAATCATGCATGTCTTTGATGCGAAGAGTTTTTTAATGGGATCCCCTGATAATCAGTTCTTCGCCAACTTGAGCATTACAAATAGCATGCATGTGAGATACGCAAGAGGTCTAAGCCTTAGCTTACATGAAAGAAAATCAGATTTATTTTCATGGTATGTGACATTTACCTCTGAAGATAAATAACTTCCTAGCTCTTTAATAAATAGGATAGAACATAACACGCATGGTTGATGAACAGTTTCTACCAAGCACCTCAAATAGAAGGAACTAAAAGGATAGATCAAATTGAAGGATTTCTTCCATCTAATGTTAAAAGCACCTTGTATAGATCTGGACGCCGATCTCGAAATACACCCCAACTTTGCCGCTTGGTTTTTATTTTATCCAGATCAAAATGTGCTACAAGAACAGCTTCTTCTTTATCGTTAGCTTCTGAAACAATTTCTCCAGTGGGTCCTGTTCATGATAACAAAAGAGTCCAGAATCGATTAATAGAGTAAGAAATCCACTTATGTCATGATACCTAATTACCTATGTCGTTTATGCTCTGTAAACACCAGGAAAACAACTAATCGAATACCTGTTATAAAAGAGTTGCCATAGAAGGTGATCTCACTCTTGCCATGCTCCGTCTCAATTATCTCCTTCCCTACGCGGTTTGAAGCTACTAAAGGTACCTGAAAATAAATAAAAACTTTCATACCATTTTGGGCGGAAATTGTCATAAAGAAGAACAGCACTGAAAACTCTGCTTGGCAATTCTAAGAACAGTAATTTACTCAGTAGCGTATCAATAGGTAACACCACAATGATGAAGTTTTACAAATGGATTCAACCACAGGCACATCCTTCGATATGATTCATTAAAAGAAAAAAGTTGCTCTAAAATACATCTAACTGCGTAAATATGCATTTGGTTGGGAAAAATACAATATTAATATATACGTGTGTGTGTTAAATATGGAATATTAACTGGACGGTTATTAGCAAGGAAGCAAATATTATTTACGTTTATAGATATCCCATAGGACAATGCCGGCATTTGAATAAAGCAGGATACACATTAAACCACCAATAATCAACCCATTACCTAAAGCATATGACTTTCAGAGAGACAAATCCTAAGAATTAACCGACTTAATTGAATATAACTGCAAGACTGTAGATTACCACATTAGCCCCGGCATGCCCTTGCATCACCCGTTTCCAGTGATCTCGAGAATCAAGGCCTTGATCTTGAGGTTCAGAACCTATAGCAGTGGGGTAAAATAATATCTCTGCACCTTGAAGAGCCATAGCTCGGGCTGCCTCAGGAAACCACTGATCCCAGCATATTGCTAACAAAAGATATGAAGCAGTTGCTTTAGGCTTCCTGTCTATGATTTCCTTGTACATACAATGATAGAAGAAGCACAAGCCTTCTGATTCACTTATCCAATAATAATACTAGTAACATTGCAAAGCCAAAGTCTATGTATGAAACTTCTGTACTATCCTTATAGTTACCCACCTGGTAGGTGGTTCATCCACACAAGATTACATCCCGCCCAGGAACCAATAATAAGAAACATAAAAAATTTAAATTTCGTGCCTACTCACTTAACATAAAATTTTAAAAAAATAAAAAAGAAAATCATACCTACTCCAATTTTTGCAAATTTAGTCTGGAATACCTGTTCACCAACACCATCTCTACTGTGAATTTCATAAGATATAGGGGGAAAAAGAAATTAGACATACAGAAGATATGCTTATTCAAGGAGTAACACTCACCTTAAAGCCAGTATCGCCAGGATTGAAGTAAAATTTTTCCTGGTAACCTGAAGGGAAAAGCTACCAGTAGGAGTCAAATAAAATATAAAACAAAACAGAGACAAGGTAAACCACTCTGGATGTAACGTACCAGGTCCATCTGGGATATGAGACTTCCTATATAGTCCGAGATTGGTCCCATCAGCATCAATTATGGCTATCGAATTGTAATGCGCATTGTTTGCCTCCTCAAAGAAGCTAACTGGTATTACAACTCCCAACTCTTTTGCAAGTCCCTGCATCCTGCAAAGTGCAAGTAATAACATAAGTTGGCATGAATGAACAGACTAACATTCAAAGCCCACCAGTCAAAGCCAGAATTGAATTTATGTTACCGTCAAGGTAATAGCTATAGCATCAGTTACATATTACAGAAGAAGATCCATTTACGATTTAGCCAAGAAAAAAGTTCATGGACCAATTACAATCTCATATATTCACCTCAGAATCGTGGGGTGGTCCTTATAAGGCTGTGCTCGCTTAAAGTAGTCTTCCTTTTGTGCTTGACAAAAGTAATAACCCTCAAACAGTTCCTTAAAACATCCACACAACATAGAAAGGATGTCAATATCAAGATTAACCAAGGGTTATGTAAAAGTTTCATCTATATATCTTATATAAAAGAGATGTAAACCCTTGAACCACATCATTAGTAATAAAAGAAACAAATACCACTCCAATTGCAGGACCTCAAGGACTAGTAGAGGGAGAAACAAAAGTACAACGCCAATAAATTTAAGAAAGATAAAAAAAGGTTAAGAGGCTAAAAGACGAGCAAGTAATGAAAGTAGCGCACATAGGTTGTAAAATCTCAGACCTAGGCACAATTCTCTTAGGATCTGCCACAACTTTTAAAATCCATAAACAGTATATATATATATATATATATATATATATATATATATTATATACAATATATATGCTTACACAGATATCTATACTATATATAATAATGAGAACAACCAAAAATGTTGGCTGAGTTAACTGAGCCTTTTTGGTTGGAAAATGGATATTCGTTTTTGAGTTATTTATGAAAATAAACTCTTTAAACTTAATCTCAAAACTAAATCATACTTATCATATTAAAAACCCATATTATCTCCTCCAACAAAAGTTTTTTTCTTTTTTTGTATAGATTTATATATTGATTCTCTAAATCTTTAAAGTGCATAATATGCAAGATTTTGTTATTATGAGATTTTAGTTATTTTTATATACTCGTTCTGTTTCAAAATAAGATTATTATTGACTTTTTAAAACTCATTTGGATATTTTCAAACTCAAAATTGATATAAATTTAATTAATTTTAGTCTATAAAGTATCTAAAAAATACAACTAATTATAATATTTTACTGTTGTATAGTTGTAATATCATATCAAATTTAAATCTAAAATGTCTCAAATTAATTTTCAAAAAAACAGTATAAATCTTATATTTTGGAACGGGAAGAGTACTATACATGATAATGATAGAAGTTGTGGCAAAGGTATATATAATAATTTTCAAATATTTTACATTGCACAATAATATAATATGGTGTTATTATAAATTATTTATTAATTTTATATGTTATATATGATAATATTTATTAAAATAAATAATCAAATAAGGATAAAAAACTCCATTGCCTTACAAGGGTATGCATACTAGTATGTATAAGAGAATGATCCATTAGTTGCTAGCCAACATCCGACATATTATATGTAGGACGATATTTTACAGTAGTCATCCATCATATTATATGACGAATAAAAATTGTTCGACATATTATATGTCGGACGCTAACAACCAAATAACTATGACTACGGATCAGGCCCCATGTGTGTGTGTATATATATATATATATATATATATATATATATATATATATATATATATATATATATATTACTTCATAGAAAAAATAAAAATAAGTCATAATGTAGGCATGCAGCTTGAAAATGCGTCACCAACTAAAAATGTTCATTCTGAAGGCTCTGAACATAAATATTAGAAGCACAAACCTGAATTAAAATTATGTTCGCACCTTTTCCATGAGCAGCTCTAACCAGCCTGCACTAAAGGAGACTTATTAACAATGGATCCAATTCCAAGGGATTGGGAGAGGAATAGTAAATTCCACTATATTAGCTTTTACTTACAAGTTAAGATGATTAGTAAACACAACGATTGTCCACTACTCTAAAAGAAGCATTTCCTTATAATAGAATCCAATTATTTTAAAATGCATGAATTTCTCTGTCATCGTATTTCTGGATAAACAAACAAAATGTTTTATTTTCCTCCCCACAATTTTTTTACCTGTTTTCTTTATGAGGCGGGGGTGGCTTTTTCTTAGGACACTAGTAATATTATAACAAGTGCCACTACTGGTAAACTATGCATATATAACATTTCACAATTTTAGATTTTAACATCGAATATCACAAGCAATCACACAAAAATTAAAGAACAAAAAAATAAAACACACAAAGTTACCCATGTTCACCAATTTGGCTAGTCCTGCTTGTCTGGTGTATTCATTTAACAGCCTCACACACTCTACATGATACATACACCAAGCAATGCTTTATACTCACTAGAAACCTATCTCCTATAACACGGGCTCAATCCCATGAGTCCCAATACATTAGTCAAACCCAAGATCGGGCTACTAATATTTTGTCAAGCCCAAATACACATTACAATTGACTTCCAGGGAGCGTTGCCGTAGTGGCTGTTTGTCGAACCCACAGAAGTCTGAATTAATCTCAACACACAAGAAATGAGTATAGTATATATGATATCCAAGCCATGGATCATGAGTTCATAAAAGAAGTAAAATGTCAGGACATGAAGAAATAGGAAGTATAGTTCACATAAAAGAGTGGCCATACTTCAAATTACTCGTAGGAGTGGTGCTCATTTCTCGTAGATTCTTCTTGCAGGAAGAACTAAGCCCTATTGCAAGATTTCATAAGTTTGAAGCAAGAAATTTCCCCTTTGCTAATATTGAACACTAGAATGTTGTTTTTTTATAGGAATATTTGTCCCCAAGTATGGCGAATGGAACCTGTGACCTTGAAAGTTATTCCTCAAAGCCTCTACAATTTCTCCCACAAATAACATGTTTAGCACATGATCAAACTCCCAGCAATGTACCATTTTTGCAAGTAAGCTCAAACAACTAAACACACACACTGACACACACATGATGTCAATTTCCAAGTAGTCTAGAGTTATCATAGCAGCATAACACTTACTCCAAATGACCTCTTAAAAGTCCAACTGAATTAATATGGGCCTGACATAAAGTGTTTGGAACCACATGATTATGGAATTTCAAGTCAAAATGGGATTAATAATGTTTAGAATATCTAAAATTTAAATGGAAATTGAATTTGACCTGATATTAAAAATGCTTCGAAATTCCAGCAAATATAGTCAGATTCTTGTGATTTCAAATTATTCAAAGTAAAAAAAAAACATTTCCGTACACCCTTATTATCAACATCTTTTTTCAAGCTCTAGTTTCTCCAGAAAAGGTAAAATGGTAAGACTCTAATTCCTCTTTACCCCAAACATAAAATAGGAACTGTACAAATTACTGTTCCATTTTCGTTATTTGAATTCAGCCTTTTGAAATTCTCTCAGAATGATTTGATTAAGACAAAAAAAAATTAAAAAATAGACCTTTGATTCCACAAACCGTAAAATCTAATCTATAATTAAGGATTAATGGACTTTTGAGTGAGTATTAGTAAATTCAAGAGAGAGAGAGAAAGTAACCTTACGGCGGTGGCGACGTTGGTGTCGACGTCGTCGGTACAAGCGAATTGCAGAGCTGAAACCACCACTTTCCTTCCTTCCATAACTCTCTCTCTTTTTCGGAGACTTGGAAAGACGATAACTCTATCGACTGTTGGAGAGAATTTGGTGGTCTTTGTTTACATCTGATTGTTTCTTAATATACCGTCTCTTATTCGTTAAGAGGCATGATATTATTTTTTTATTTTTTTTTACCTGTGAATGTCTCTTAATCCATAAAACAAAAAATAAAATAGGTACCTCTTAATGAAAATTTTTTGATAACTTTTTTTTTATATAAATATATTCAACAATATTATTCACTCATTTTTATTAAATTGAATATTTAAAATTATTAAATAAAAATTTATTCTTTAAAATAGTAAAATAGTGTCATTAAGAGACAACTTACTTTTTAGTTATCAAACAGTTTTTTAGATTCAGACCTCATAACCATTCAGATGATCTAATTTATTAAGACATCATAATCATTCAGATCTTAATCGCCAGATTTATCAAACATGGTCTTTCCTTTTCTTTTTCTTCTTTGCCTTAATTGCATTTGGGTCATCAAAGTCTGTCTCTATTTCACTTTTACCCTCAAAGTTTTCTGTTTTTCTTTTTTTTTTTGTCCTTTTCTTTAGGTCCTCCAAATGTTTTATTGATTATTAAAAAAACAGAGAAAACTGAGTCATTTTTATCAAGTATGCAAAAATATACCCAATGAGGCAATTGATTGATATTCCTGATTTTTGATTGGCTCTAAGTATTGAGACTTCCATAAGTCTACTATCACATATAACCAGTCACATACCATTCACATGTATATTTTGATGGCTCACGTGCAGTTCAGAATTTGTAGACTCGCAGTGCCGTTGTTCATGATATATCTAGTCATATATATACAGTAAAACCTCTATTTAGGAATAAACTTGGGACCAAACTAATTGTATTCTAATTGAGAGGTTATTACTAAATAGAGGTATTGGTACAAAATGTCGTCTTTTATAAGAAAATGTAGTCTTTTATAGAAAAATATAGTTCTTTATAGGAAATGTAGTGTTTTATAGAAAATGTAATCTTTTAAAATTAATATTGTCTCTCTCTCATATATATATATATGAAATTATTACTATATAGAGGTATAATTTCTTAATACGGGACTTAAAAAGTATATAACATATTACAATTTAGAGGTTATTCCTATTTATAACTGGCCCAAATTGGGACCAAATTTTTTTATAATATTGTAGAGGTTATTTTTATATAGAGTATTCCTAAAGAGGGGTTTTTATATATATATATATATATATATATATATACCAACTGAGCCAAAGGCTCATGTTTGTTATTGATCCAAGTCGGTCTGGTTGCAAGCTGGTGGGGAATGACTGACTACTAATCATAACTGCTAGGCATGCAAATGTGGTTATGGAAGCAAAGGTATCAACTCATCCAGCCAACTCTGAACATTTTTAGTAAGCTATATAATTCCTCATATATCCTGCTGTACTACTTATTTAAATGCCATCAAACAAATTAAGCTATATTCCTCATATGTACATTCCAAAATTATACCCAGTGAAAGGGCCATACGACGGTAATAAATAATGAGTCCCGTCATGTATTGCGATAACTTTAAGTCAAATTATAATTGAAAAATTTATCAATATTTAGATACTTATTACACATATATCAAAAAAATGATTATCACTATATTTCACTAATACTTATTCACGTAACTAACAATCAAAAAGTAAACCATGGAAAGCCATTGATTCCAACAACAACAACAAATTAGCAAAAGGCAAAAATATTTTTATTCCTAAAAAATACAAAATCCAAAAGATTTAGATTGAAGTTTAAATTTTTACAACACAGAAATCTTAACATAGTGAAAATGAAACTCTCTATCTTTGCCTAATAGTAGTCAGCTTGCAATATATTAGTTGATGTTGTTGTACACACTCCAGTGGAAGGGGCTCTGGTCGTTTAAGCAAGAGGTCTTGATTTCGAACCCTTGTGGATGCAGCAAATTTTCTTGGGAGAGGTCCCGTTTCGGTGCCAAAAAATTAGTCCTAGACAAAATTAAAGTACGAGTTTGAGGGGGAAACCAAAAAAAGAAAAGAAAAAGTTCCCCTTCAATTGCAAAATAAAAATTATTCACAAATAAATTAATCTAAGGATGAATGACAAGCACATTTTACCAAGATGTTAGCCCAACCAAACTAATCAAGTTCTTAAAAATTCAAGAATATATATATATAAAGAAAAAAATGCACACCCATTCATTGATTTTTTATTTTTGTTTTTTTTCCTTAAAGACCAATGTATTGGGCTTTGTCTTGGATTGGGTTAGGTTCATGGATCACATTTAAAACCCTAGATGACGCATGATATAGCTGTCCAAGATACAATTACGTATATTTAGGAAAAGGTAATTTAAAGCATGTCTTATTTAAATTTGATTAAAAATATTTTAAAAAATGACATATTTTTTATAAAATTTAAAATTAAAGATTTTTTTATTAAATCCAAAATTGAAAAATGTAACTCTTTTGTTATATAATCTTAACCAAACTTGGTTAAGACATTGTCTTATATTATATATATATTATTAATTATTAAAAAAAAATATGTTTCCCCTAAAAAATAATTTAAGATTAATTGCAAGTTGCTCAATGAAGTTTGGATATTGGTCAAATAAAAGCCTTGTTACTT
The DNA here is from genome assembly GCA_020205555.1 of Panax stipuleanatus. Classification (NCBI taxonomy): domain Eukaryota; kingdom Viridiplantae; phylum Streptophyta; class Magnoliopsida; order Apiales; family Araliaceae; genus Panax; species Panax stipuleanatus. Next base: position 108,559,326 of record CM035123.1, read on the forward strand.
TTTGAAGTCAATTGGTTATGAAATTTTAAATTTAAAGTTGATGATAACAATTATTTATATTTTTAAAGTAAAAAATAATTTAATTCATAATACATTTAGGTCCTGTTTATTTGTAAGGATTATAATCAATCCCATAACTATATTACAATGATTATAATCCCAATACTATTAATTTTATGATTAAATAATTATAGTTACATTGTAAGATCCCAACTTTTATGAATAAATATTTAATTTTCTTTATATATTATTTCGAAATAATAAGGTGTTGATTTGATAAATGTGAAAAGTTATGGATGAAATGTGCAAATATTTTAAAATGAGCAAGTGGTTATAAAATATTCATTGTTGTTGGGGAATATTCGTTTGGTCGGGGAATATTCTTGTTGTAAGACCCCAACTTTTATGAATAAAAATTTAATTTTCTTTATATATTATTTCGAAACAGTAAGGTGTTGTTTTGATAAATGTGAAAGTTATGGGTGAAATGTGCAAATATTTTTAAAATGAGCAAGTGGTTATAAAATATTCTGGTTGTCGGGGAATATTCGTTTGGTCGTGGAATATTCTTGTTGTCGGGGAATATTCGTACGACGGCGCAGCTATTTGTGGGCCCCCACAACGGAATAACTGTCGGATATAGAAAGCGACAGAAATAATTTTTTTACAAAATAACGGCGTGGTTGTTACCGTTAGTACTGTTGAAATACCCGGTGGTTAAAATACAGTGATACGCGGTGTTGCACAGTAGCACACGGTATTGCACAGTATTTCAAATTATTGAGTCTTACGTGAGAATGAACTTATTCAATTATTGTTACAGTAATTACTGTTCAATATTTTATATTATTGACTCAATAATTGCTACGTTGATATTTTATTGACTCAATAATTGCTACGTTGCTATTTTATATGATTGATTCAATAATGGCTACAGTTGATATTTTGGTATTATTGATTCAATAATTGTCACCGCACAGTATTTCACATTATCAACTCAATAATTCATATTATTTGAATAATATTATTAGATAGCATTATTGACAATGTCTAAGGAAGTTCTGTCTAGGAGGGGTTATTTAATTGCGCGCCAGTAAGGAAAAGTCCTTATCGGAAGGCCCCCTCTTTCCTGGGAACGACCTAGTTGTCAATATTGTAGTTCTGTAATATTATTTGTGAATAATTAATTATTGATTTATATGATAAGAAAATATTTACTTTGTGGATATTAAAGAAGGAATTGGCGCTGATGAGTTTTTATCAATATTTTGATGTGAGAAATCATCTGTTTATGGATTTTGGATAATTTATGTTTGGAATTTGGAAAAACTTCCTTCTGTAAAGTTGTAGAGAATTAAATTTCCTATAGAAGGACATCGAATTTGTATTTTTCTGACGAATGGGCTATTTATTATGAATTATTGAAGTTTCGGAAAATAAATATTTTTTTAATAAATGGGTGGGCCCCACTTTTGTTGTTGGTTGAAAAATTTTGATTTTTTTTCTTAGCAGCCGGCGGCGGAGTTTTTTTAATAAATAATATTATTTTAGTCTCCTTTGGCATCCTAAGTTTTTTCTATAAATAGGGTGCTTAGGTTAGAATTGAAAATCACACCAGAATCGGAAGTTTTCTCTCTCTATAATATCGAGCGTATTTTGTGAGTATTTCTATACTTTGAGTATTAGTATTCAGTGCAAGTTTTCTTCGGTATTATATCCGATATTCCAGTAAGAGGTACTATTTTTTTGAGGTAAGGGATGTTATTTCTTTCGTAAATGATGTTATTCTTTTCAATATCATTATATAGAAATATTGTCATGAATTTTGTTATGAAATTCTTACTTTTTCCGTCGGGGTTACTATTCACGTATACGGCACTATTCACGAAAAAATTACATTTTTTTCTATTTGTCCAAATTGCTTGTTAAGGTTACTATCTTTGATTGTATCCAAGTTTTGAGCTCTATTCTTGAATTTTGCTCCATAATTGATTATTACGAGGTATTTTTGAATTGGATATACTAAAATACGAATCCTTAGTCTTTGTCTTTTATCTCACTGGATTCATTTTTTTTAAAATATTTTTCATCATTCTCAGTCCTAAAAGGTGATGTAACTGAATATCTTTGGTCTGTAGAGCAAAGATGAATGATTACTTGATGAATATCTTTGGCCTGTAGAGCAAAGATGAATGATTACCTGATGAATATCTTTGGCCGTAGTGCAAAGATGACAGGTGTTGAGATGAATATGACCACTGATGATACAAATAAATATCTTTGGCCTGTAGTGCAAAGATGAATATTGATTCGAGATGTATATTGATTGATGTTACAGGGATAAAATATTGATGATGGACTTTTAAATCATAGAAGATAGTAGACTTCATTCTCTGCTTAACTCTTCTAATGAATTGTTATTTCCGCTGCGAATATTGATCTAAAGTTGGTTCATTATATTTTATCTGATTTATTGAAGACTAACGATAATTTATTTTTCATTATCTTAGTCATAATATTCTTTACTGAGCTAGTTGAGCTCACCCTTTTCATCTGTTGTCCTCTTCAGGAAATGAGAATGTTGCGGGAACTAGTCGGGGGACAGAGTGATGGTCCGAGTTATAGCAGTAGTAGTCCTCACTATTTCTGATAAATAGTGTGATAATAATTGTAATGAGGACTTAGTTTGAATCTTAATATTTTCTAAATATTTGTATTGACACTCACAGTTGTGTGATCGTATTTTGCACGACCGTATGATATAAAGTTTGTATTTGAATTCTGTACCATGTATTTGGCGACTCAGAATGGGTTGGGTTGACTGGACCTATTCTGGGGGCGTCACAGTTGGTATCAGAGCTTAGGGATATGATCTCTGGTGGAGATCGGGGAATAGAACTAGGAGGGGAGAGACGAATAAATCCTTCGCTAGTGTGTCCTACCTAAGCTTATGTGATATTTAATTGATCAGTCGGAGCATAGAGTTAATATGTAATATGTTGATTTGTTTAATTAACCCTTGTTTTATGGCAGTATTTGAGAATGGCAGCTGAGAACGTTAACAACGAAGTGAATGAGACCGTGGAAACACCTTTAATCGTTAACCAGGAGAACGTGAAACAAGAAGGCAATGTTCATCCTGAAAACAACGCTGGTCAGACGATAAACGATGAGATGTTTAGAAGTTTTCTGCAGTTCATGCAAAACCAGACGAGAGAGACTCGTGTGCAACATATAGGTGGCGATAATAACAACTCGCGAATTGTTACTGCCAAGCAGTTCAAAGAATTGGGACCACCAGAGTTTCTGAGAAAACCAGATCCGATCAAGGCAGAGACGTGAATATTTAGATCAATTCGTTGTTGTCTTTATTGATGACATCCTCATTTATTCTAAAAGCCGTGAAGATCATGAACACCATTTGAAGTTAGTACTTCAAAAGCTTCGTGAGAACAAGCTATATGCTAAGCTGAAGAAATGCGAGTTTTGGCTTGAGGAAGTAGCATTCTTTGGGCACGTGGTATCGAAACGTGGAGTATCTGTGGACCCGGCGAAGATTGAAGCAGTACAAAGCTGGGAGCAACCTAAGTCGGTGACTGAAGTACGAAGCTTTCTGGGCTTAGCTGGTTATTATCGGAGGTTCGTAGAGGGATTTTTTCGAATCGCTACTCCATTAACTCAGTTGACTCGGAAAGATACAAAATTCGTTTGGAGCGAGGAATGCGAGAAGAGCTTCCAAGAGCTCAAGAGGAGACTTATTTCGGCACCTGTTCTGACAATACCATCTGGTTCGGATGAATTTGTTATCTACAGCGATGCTTCGGGCAAAGGGTTAGGATGTGTTCTCATGCAAAATGGGAAAGTCATAGCCTATGCCTCGCGACAACTCAAAGAATATGAGAGAAATTATCCTACTCATGATCTAGAGTTGGCAGCTGTCATTTTTGCGTTGAAAATCTGGAGACATTACTTGTACGGAGAGAAAGTATAAATTTATACGGATCATAAGAGCCTTAAATATTTCTTCACTCAGAAGGAACTCAACATGCGGCAACGACGTTGGCTTGAGCTGTTGAAAGATTACGATCATACCATCCAATATCATCCTGAAAAAGCGAACGTGGTAGCTGACGCGTTGAGTAGAAGATCATATGTGGAAACGAATGCGATAATGTCAAGTATACGCGTAGAACCAGCTTTGATTTATAAAGTTAAAGATGCTCAAGCTACGGATGCGGAGCTGATGAAGATGAAGAAGAAGGTACAAGAAGGTGTCATCCCAGAAGCAAGAATCGATGAAGAGGGAATACTTCGAGTCAACTCCAGACTTTGTGTTCCTAACGATTCCGACTTGAAGTATAGAATCATGATGGAGGCACACAACACACCGTTTGCGATCCATCCTGGGAGTACTAAAATGTATCGTGATCTTCGACATACATTTTGGTGGAGCAATATGAAGAGAGAGATCGCGGAGTTCATCTCGAGATGTTTAACTTGTCAACGTGTAAAGGCGGAGTATCAAGTGCCGAAGGGTCCATTGCAACCACTGGAGATTCCGAAATGGAAGTGGGAACACATTACGATGGATTTCGTTACGGGTCTTCCCAAGGTTTCTCAAGGCTTAGATGCGATTTGGGTTATTGTTGATAGATTAACCAAGTCTGCTCATTTCTTGCCGATACGAGAGATTTATTCCCTTGAACGTCTTGCTTATATGTACGTGAATGAGATTGTGAGATTGCATGGCATGCCAGTATCCATAGTTTCGGATGGTGATCCCAGATTTACTTCACGATTTTGGATCAGTTTGCAGAAAGCTATGGGCACGGATTTACGATTCAGTTCGGCTTATCATCCTCAAACAGACGGACAATCGGAAAGGACTATCCAAACTCTTGAAGATCTATTGAGACTCTGTGTTCTAGACTTCAAAGGGAGTTGGGATAAGTATTTATCATTGGTGGAATTCTCCTACAACAACAGTTATCAGGCAAGTATAGGCGTGGCTCCATTCGAAGCGTTGTATGGGAGAAAGTGTCGCTCTCCAGTATGTTGGAACGAGGTGGGTGAAACAACATTGTTGGGACCGGAGTTAGTACGTATGACTACAGAAAAGATCCAAATGATTCGACAACGTATACAAACATCACAAGATCGACAAAAGAGTTATGCGAATCTTCATCGAAATGACGTGAAATTTAATGTTGGAGACCATGTGTTATTACGTATTGCTCCATGGAAGGGAGTTACGAGATTTGGAAAAAGAGGAAAGCTCAACCCACGATTCATTGGTCCATTTGAGATTCTTGATCGAGTAGGAAATGTGGCTTATAGACTCGCTTTACCTCCAAGCATGTCTCGTGTTCATAACATGTTTCACATATCCGTGTTACGTAAATATGTGAAGAATCCAAACCGTATTATTGAGTTAGAACCAGACGAGATAGCCGAAGATTTAACGTACGAGGAGGTACCTGTCAAGATCTTGGATAGGAAGGAACATGTCCTACGCTCGAAAATTATACCTCAAGTTAAAGTTTTGTGCAGAAATCAGGCTATTGAGGAAATGACCTGGGAGTTGGAATCGGAAATGAAAGCGAGGTATCCTCACCTTTTCGACATACCAGGTACGTACGTCAATTTCGAGGACGAAATTTCATAAGGAGGGGAGGTTGTAAGACCCCAACTTTTATGAATAAAGATTTAATTTTTTTTATATATTATTTCGAAACAGTAAGGTGTTGTTTTGATAAATGTGAAAGTTATGGGTGAAATGTGCAAATATTTTTAAAATGAGCAAGTGGTTATAAAATATTCTGGTTGTCGAGGAATATTCGTTTGGTCGTGGAATATTCTTGTTGTCGGGGAATAGTCGTACGACGACGCAGCTATTTGTGGGCCTCCACAACGGAATAACTGTCGGATATAGAAAGCGACAGAAATAATTTTTTTACAAAATAACGGCGTGGTTGTTATCGTTAGTACTGTTGAAATACCCGGTGGTTAAAATACAGTGATACGCGGTGTTGCACAGTAGCACACGGTATTGCACAGTATTTCGAATTATTGAGTCTTACGTGAGAAGGAACTTATTCAATTATTGTTACAGTAATTACTGTTCAATATTTTATATTATTGACTCAATAATTGCTACGTTGATATTTTATATTATTGACTCAATAATTATTACATTGATATTTTATTGACTCAATAATTACTACGTTGCTATTTTATATGATTGATTCAATAATGGCTACAGTTGATATTTTGGTATTACTGATTCAATAATTGTCACTGCACAGTATGTCACATTATCAACTCAATAATTCATATTATTTGAATAATATTATTAGATAGTATTATTGACAATGTCTAAGAAAGTTCTGTCTAGGAGGGGTTATTTAATTGCGCGCCAGTAAGGAGAAGTCCTTATCGGAAGACCCCCTCTTTCCTGGGAACGACCTGGTTGTCAATATTGTAGTTCTGTAATATTATTTGTGAATAATTAATTATTAATTTATATGATAAGGAAATATTTACTTTGTGGATATTAAAGAAGGAATTGGCGCTGATGAGTTTTTATCAATATTTTGGTGTGAGAAATCATCTGTTTATGAATTTCGGATAATTTATGTTTGGAATTTGGAAAAACTTCCTTCTGCAAAGTTGTAGAGAATTAAATTTTCTATAGAAGGACATCAAATTTGTATTTTTCTGACGAAGGGGCTATTTATTATGAATTATTAAAGTTTCGAAAAATAAATATTTTTTTTAATAAATGGGTGGGCCCCACTTTTGTTGTTGGTTGAAAAATTCTGATTTTTTTTCTTAGCAGCCGGCGGCGGAGTTTTTTTAATAAATAATATTATTTTATTATTTTAGTCTCTTTTGGCATCCTAAGTTTTTTCTATAAATAGGGTGCTTAGGTTAGAATTGAAAATCACACCAGAATCAGAAGTTTTCTCTATCTATAATATCGAGCGTATTTTTGTGAGTATTTCTATACTTTGAGTATTAGTATTCAGTGCAAGTTTTCTTCGGTATTATATCCGATATTCCAGTCAGAGGTACTATTTTTTTGAGGTAAGGGATGTTTTTTCTTTCGTAAATGATGTTATTCTTTTCAATATCATTATACAAAAATATTGTCATGAATTTTGTTATGAAATTCTTATTTTTTCTGTCGGAGTTACTATTCACGTATACGACACTATTCACGGAAAAATTAAATTTTCTTCTATTTGTCCAAATTGCTTGTTAAGGTTACTATCTTTGATTGTATCCAAGTTTTGAGCTCTATTCTTGAATTTTGCTCCATAATTGATTATTACGAGGTATTTTTGAATTGGATATACTAAAATACTAATCCTTAGTCTTTGTCTTTTATCTCACTGAATTTGTTCTTTTTTAAATATTTTTCATCATTCTCAGTCCTAAAAGATGATGTAACTGAATATCTTTGGCATGTAGAGCAAAGATGAATGATTACTTGATGAATATCTTTGGCCTGTAGAGCAAAGATGAATGATTACCTGATGAATATCTTTGGCCGTAGTGCAAAGATGACAGGTGTTGAGATGAACATGACCACTGATGATACAAATGAATATCTTTGGCCTGTAGTGCAAAGATGAATATTGATTCGAGATGTATATTGATTGATGTTACAGGGATAAAATATTGATGATGAATTTTTAAATCACAAAAGATAGTAGGCTTCATTCTTTGCTTAACTATTCTAATGAATTATTATTTTCGCTGCGAATATTGATCTAAAGTTGGTTGTCCATTATATTTTATCTGATTTGTTGAAGACTAACGATAATTTATTTTTCATTATCTTAGTCATAATATTCTTTACTGAGCTAGTTGAGCTCACTCTTTTCAATTGTTGTCCTCTTAAGGAAATGAGAATGTTGCGGAAACTAGTCGGGGGACAGAGTGATGGTCCGAGTTAGAGCAGTAGTAGTCCTCACTATTTCTGATAAATAGTGTGATAATAATTGTAATGAGGACTTAGTTTGAATCTTAATATTTTTTACATATTTGTATTGACACTCATAGTTTTGTGGTCGTATTTTGCACGACCGTATGATATAAAGTTTGTATTTGAATTCTGTACCATGTATTTGGCGACTCAGAATGGGTTGGGTTGACTGGACTTATTCTGTGAGCGTCACACTTGTTGTCGGAGAATATTCGTTCGACGGCGCAGCTATTTGTGGGCCCCACAACGGAATAACTGTCGGATATAGAAAGCGACAGAAATAACCTTTTTATAAATAACGGTAAAACTGTTACGGTTAAACTGTTGAAATATCCGGTAATAAAAATACAGTAATACGCGTTGTTGCACAGTAGCACACGGTATTGCACAGTATTTTGAATTATTGATTCTTACTTAAGAAGTCACTTATTCAATAATTGTTATAGTAATTACTGTTCAATATTTTATATTATTGATTCAATAATTGCATGATATTTTATTGGTTCAGTAATTGCTACGTTGATATTTTATATCAATAATTGCTACGTTGCTATTTTATATGATTGATTCAATAATTGATACCGTTGATATTTTGTATTATTGATTCAATAATTGTCACTGCACAGTATTTCACATTATCAACTCAATAATTCATATTATTTGATAATATTATTAGATAGCATTATTGACAATGTCTAAGGAAGTTCTGTTTAGGAGGGGTTATTTAATTGCGCGCCAGTAAGGAGAAATCTTTATCGGAAGGCCCCCTCTTTCCTGGGAACGACCTGATTATCAATATTGTAGTTCTGTGATATTATTTGTGAATAATTAATTATTGATTTATATGATAAAGAAATATTTATTTTGTGAATATAAAAGAAGTAATTAGTGCTAAGATATTTTTATCAGTATTTGTTGTAGAAAATCACCCGTTTGTGAATTTCGGCCATTTTCTTTCGTAAATGATGTTATTCTTTTCAATATCATTATATCAAAATATTGGCATGGATTGTATTATGAAATTCTTACTTTTTTCATCGGGTTACTATTCACGTATACGGCACTATTCACGAAAAAAATAAATTTTATTATATTTGTCCAAGTTGCTTCTTAAGGTTCCTATCTTTGATTGGATCTAAGTTTTGAGCTTTATTTTTGATTTTTGCTCCACAATTGATTATTACGAAGTATTTTTGAATTTGATAAACTAAAATATGAATCGTTAATCTTTGTCCTTTATCTTACTGAATTCGTTCTTTAAAATATTTTTCATCATTCTCAGTCCTAAAAAGTGATATAACTGAATATCTTTGGCCTGTAGAGCAAAGATGAATGATTACCTGATAAATATCTTTGGCCGTAGTGCAAAGATGAACAGGTGTTGAGATGAACATGACCACTGGTGATACAAATGAATATCTTTGGCCCATAGTGCAAAGATGAATATTTGATTTCAGATGTTTATTGATTGATGTTACAGGGATAAAATATTGATGATGGACTTTTAAATCATAGAAGATAGTAGACTTCATTCTCTACTTAACTCTTCTAATGAATAGTTATTTTCGCTACGAATATTGATTTAAAACTTGTTGTCAGTAATATTTTATATGAATTGTTGAAGACTAACAATAATTTATTTTTCATTATCTTAGTCATAATATTATTTACTGGGCTAGTTGAGCTCACCCTTTTCATATATTGTCCTCTTCAGGAAATGAGAATGTCGCAGGAACTAGTCGGGGGACAGAGTGATGGTCTGAGTTAGAGCAGTAGTAGTCCTCACTATTTCTAATAAATAGTGTGATAATAATTGTAATGAGGACTTAGTTTGAATGTTAATATTTTCTACATATTTGTATTGACACTCACAGTTGTGTGGTCGTATTTGGCACGACCATGTGATATAAAAGATTGTATTTGAATTCTGTACCATGTATTTTGCGACTCATAATGGGTTTGGTTGACTGGACCTATTTTAGGGGGCGTCACATACATGTTTATTTTTTATGAGATTATTCATGTTATAACTTAAAATAATCTCATGTTATGTTTGTTTTGTCCAGAATTATTTGAAGGATTGGATAAAATTTATCGTTTGGACTATCATACCCTTACCGCTAATTAATAATAAATATATTATATTCTCATTAATTTAAGGCTGATTGGCACTTCTGTTCCTCCAAGTTGCCACCCACTTTTAAAGTCGTTCCTAAAGTACTATTTTCGTCAGTTAGGTCCTTAAAGTGGCATTTTTTTTGCGTTTCTGTTCCTTCAACCCATTTTAACCTAAATCCGACCCATTTTGACTAAGTTTAAACCAACTCGACCAAGTTAAAACCCAACCCAAAATTTTAATATTTTAAAATATAATAGTATTTTTAAAATAAGTTTAAAATAATAATTATATTTAACATTATTTAAAAATAATATTTAATTATTTAAAATAAATTATTATTATTAAAATAATAATTATTTTAATATTTTGAAATGAAATAATTATTTTAAAAATAGTTATTTTTAATATTTAAAATAAAATATTAGTTTTTTAAAAAAATAAAAAAAAATAATTATATTTAATATTCTAAAATAAATATTTTTTATGTTTACTATTTTAAAAGTAAAAAATAATTTTGTAAATATTATTTTTAAAAATAATATTTACTTTTAAAATATTAAAAATAATATTTATTTTAGAATATTAAAAATAATAATTATTTTAGAATATTTAATATAATATTTATTTTAGAATATTAAAAATAATATTTTTTTAGAATATTAAAAATAATAATTTTTTTTTATTTTTTTTTAATAATTATTATATTTATATTTATATTTAGTTTAATTTTTTAATATTATAAAGTAATTATTATTTTTAATATTCTCAAATAAATATTTTTAATAATTATTGTTTTTGAAGGAAAATTAATATTTAATATTCTAAAATACTTATTAAAAAAATTTAAAAAATTATTATTTAATAATAATAATTTTTAAGATTATTTTAATTTTTAAAATAATAATTATTAAGCTTATTTTAGTTTTTAAAATAATAACTATTAAGATTATTTTAATTTTTAAAACAATAATTTTTAAAATAATAATTATTAAGATTATTTTAATTTTTTTTAATAATTATTAAATAATAATTTTTTTAATAATTATTTCAAAATATTAAATATTTTTTCCTTCAAAAACAATAGTTGATATTAATATTTATTTTAGAATATTAAAAATAATAATTATTTTAGAATATTAAAAGTAACTATTAAAAAATTAAAATTAAAATAAATATAAATATAATAATTATTCAAAATTTTGTTTATAAAAAAGCTAAAATAATTATTAGTTTTAATATTTAAAAATAAAATATTAGTTTTTTTATAAAAAATTAATAATTATATTTAATATTCTGAGATATATATTTTTTAAATATTTTTTATTTTTATTATTTGAAAAGTAAATATTATTTTTAAAAATAATATTTTCAAAAATATTTTTTACTTTTAAAATATAAAAAATAAAAAATATTTATTTTATAATATTAAATATAATTATTAATTTTTTATAAAAAAACTTATATTTTATTTGTAAATATTAAAAATAACTATTTTAAAAAAAAAATTATTTTAAAATATTAAAATAATTATTATTTTAATAATAATAATTTATTTTAAATAATTAAATATTATTTTTTAAAAATATTAAATATAATTATTATTTTAAAAATACTATTATATTTTAAAATATTTAAAATTTGGGTTGGGTTTTAACTGGGTTGGGTTGGGTTAAACTTGGTCAAAATGGATCGGGTTTAGGTTAAAATGGGTTGAAGGATTAGAAACGCCAAAAAATGCCACTTTAAGGACCTAACTGACAAAAATGGTACTTTAGAGACGACTTTGAAAGTGGGTGGTAACTTGGAGGGACAGAAGTGTCAATCAGCCTTAATTTAAATATTGATAAATACGATAAGATTAGAGGTGAGCATGGTGCGGTTTGAAGCCCAAACTTCACACGAAATCGCTTATGTGCGGTTTGACAAATTTAAAATCGCACATGAAACCGCTTGTGATTGGCGCGATGCATTTTACGATTTCATTTGGTGCGGTTTCGGTTCCAAAATCAATTAAAACAACAAAATTTTATGCAATTTAAATTAATAATTTAGCATCACATAATATTAAATATCATTTTGATAACACACACAACTTTATTTATAATGTTTTGTCTAAACAAAAGCTAAATAGAATCTGATAAATTATTATTTGCTTACATATGAAAATCTTTTTGTTATATATCACTTCCAGGCTGCCATCGCTTGGGCTTGGGGATGACCTTGCATTTGTTGCATATGGTAGCTAGGCTAGCTTACGTATTCGAGAATTGCACTATCTACTTCTGCTTTTTCCTCTCTGCACTCTGAAGCTTGGGCCTTACAGCAGGCTATATATATTATGGGCCATTCATCAGCAGTAACGATATCATGTGGAATTTCTCTCAGATTTTACTATTTTGCTTAACTATATCCTTTAATTAATGCTAGTATTACCCCCGGATTAGTAGAGATCATGTATGTATCTAAGGTTCTTACTTCACTACTGCAAGGTTACTAGAATTTCTAGAAGTTTTGTTACTGACACTCATAACCGATGTTGTTTTGCATGCCGCTACTCTTACTAACAACAGAACCTTTATTATATTTAAAAATTAATAGGGTCAAAAATGCTTGTTTACCTGTCGTTACTCCTACTAGCGACAGAGTTTTTAAAATGTTTATTCTTGGCCCTTGGATCATGTTATGGACAGTGAAGGACCTAGTTGCTGCTGGAATAGTGCATCCAACAACAATTTGTTGTGAAAGGGCTATAAATATTAATATATATGTTCGGTGTTGAATTTAACACTAAATGAACAATAAATTAAGTGACAGGATAACATTAAACTCTGGAGATCTTTTAAGTATATATGTTCGGGATTTGATCTATGGTAACCGTACTAACTATATAGAAGTACTGTTTCACCAACTAAATCTTACATTGTCCAATGAATGATCTAACGACTCAAATTGGTTGGAATGAATAGTCTGTCGATACTATCTCTAGCGACAAACAAAATATTTATAGCGACACGAGTACTTACTGAACGAATTCCCCATGTTGTCATTATACAATCCATTAAGTCACCACAACATGAAGGGCAAATTAGATTTTTCATTCAACCTTTAGTTCTAGTGGGGGATTGTGCACCCTAATTTGAAATACTCCCTCCGTTCCTAAAAGATTGTCGTTTTAGAAAAAAAAATTATTTCAAAATATTTGTCGTTTACAACTTCTTAGAAGAATAAATTATTTACTTTTCTATATTACCCATATCTTCTCTCATTGTCCCAATAAATTATCTCCCTTGTATTAATAGTTTTCACTTTTCAATTTCCTATAAAGGGATAGTGATGAAATTTCAAACAAATTTTACTAGTATTAAATGACTTTTTTAATCCATGTGCCAAAACCTTAAACGGCAATCTTTTAGGAACAGAGAGAGTATCAAATTTTATAAGTGAAGAATAGTACATTTATTACCTCTATTTGCGCAGCAGTTAAAAAAATATAGCTTCGACAAGATCTGTTGGAAAATTAAGCATAATAATTGTTTGTACATTCAAAAACTTGGTAAGCGTTCCTTTAACCTCGAAAATGTTTGCTACAAATATGTTTTTATCTAGTTCTTCTAAATCTATTGCTAGTTTAGATTGTATAAATGCATTTGAGTTTGTTGATTAAGTTGAAATTAGTAAAACTGAAATTATTCCATACATTGGTCGATTGTTATCTAAGTTGAAAGCAACTGAATTTTTTTATAATCTATAACCACAAAAATGGATTTGAGATTAGAACTGCTACAAGTCATAAACATACTCGTATTGATGATGTATCCTCTAAGTTGTATGTACGCAAAAAAAACCAAGTAGACCAACGATTGTAAAGAGTTTACCGGATGATGAACGTGATAATGATAAAATAATAAGACATATGGACTCTATATGACGCACAGTATGTAAAGTAAAAATGTTTGTTGTGCATAGTAAAAAAGAAAGACCATTTGCATATTTATGTCCTTGAATTGAATTACAATCATCAATTAATGACACTTGCTAGCTTGATTTGATTAAGACACATAAGAATATTATTTCAGTTGCAAAATAATTAATTGATACTTTAAATAAGACGGGGATTTCTTATAACTAATATCTGTATTTTTGATGCCAAGAAAATCAAACTGGTATTAGACCTAATAAGATGTTGAATGCTTTGAACATAACGGATAGAGGGCTGCAAAACGTAAGTTTTTGTAGTAATGATATTCAAAATGTGATTAGAAATTTAGCGGTTGGATAGAAAGTCTGTTTTGCCCTTCATGCTGTGCGGACTTAACGAATTGTAGAAGGGTAACATGCTAGAAGGACAAGCGACATCTCCTTAAATTAATCACTACTAGGATATTTCAGTAATTATTCGTTCTGCTATAAAGAGCATGTCTGTCGATAGAGAGACGTTTTTTTACCGTCGGTATATATCTATACCGACAAATTTTATGTAAAAACTAAAAATATAGTTTTTGTTGAAAAGCATTGGTTCGCTTCACGTGGAACTCTGGAGATCCTCTAACGTGCTTGTACAGAGTAATTCCCTTAACCTGCGCCCACCTTCCCCAAAACTGAAAAATTACTGCTGGAATAATAAACCTCGAAACCCCCCCAAAAAAATTATCTCCATTTTAATCACCAAATCAAACTCTTTCTCTCTCTATCATACGCCAATGGCGGTTCGCCCGACGATGACCCGATTCCCCTCGGACCGGGACGCGCAGGAGTCGTCGGGGCTGCCGTGGGGCATGACGTTGACGCCGTTCGCCACCAAGGACGAGAACGGAATCGCGCCTGTGTACGGATCCGACGGCCACTTGCTGCCAAGGTGCGAGAATTGCTGGGCTTACTACAATACATACTGTGATCAGGAGCAGTGGGCTTGGACTTGTGCTCTCTGTGGGACCCTCAATGGCCTTTCCTCTCAGACCATCGCTCGTTACTCTCTTCCTCATACTTGCCCGGAAAACATGTCATCTTTCATAGATCTCGAATTGCCTAGTAAATTCCACCTCTATATTATTTGCACCGATTATTCTTTGTTTAATTGTAACTTCTGCATCAAATGTTGTGCATTTATTTCGGTTTATGAATAACAATCTTGGTGACATTATTTCTCTACATTTATGTATTTATAAATATACGTGGGGTATATATGCATATGTATGTTGTGTGTTGAATGGTCTTCACTGAGTAGTATTAAAAAATCTACCTTGAGGATGTTAATTTCCTAATGAAAGGCTCGACTCAAATGCTAGGAAGCTCAGATGATTTTGTGTTGTTTGTTTATGTATGTAGAAATTATGTTGTCTAGTAGATTATACTAATTCCCAAATGGAGTTTTTATAGTGTTCCACTATTTAGCATACATGTATAGTTGTGTATGGGTTAAATGGGCTAAATTGTTGGTGTTGACTGTTCTAAACTCTACAACTAATACCTTTTCTAATTTTGTTGATATAGTGTTGGATTTGGGTGTATGGTTGATTAGCCTCCACAAACCATTTTCATTTCTTTTCAGTTTACCCAAATAAAGCGATAAATTGAATTCATTTAGTCTAACAGGTCTGCTAGTTACAAAATTCCATGCCTTTTAACTACATTTTATTATATAGCTTATGTATTTTATTGTATCTCCATGTACTATATGTGTTGCTGTGTGCACATATGTGGGCTCGTGGAAAAATGTATTGAAAAGTAAGTCAGAAACTTATTTTTTTTGTAGCTTGGTCTTGAAAAGATAAACGCTAAATAGTTCACCTCGTTTGTGGTTAGCATTTTGTCCTATCTGGTTGCTGGGAAAACCAAGGAGAAGATAATGTACAAATTTGAATATGGTTGTTTTTTAATGAATGGAAGAACAAGAGTTAAATGGTATTAGTTTCTTCTATATGTTTTGGTTTTCAAATAATTGTGAAAGAAGGCTGAATGATGCTTATTATTTTTGTGCATCTCCAACTGTTAAAGTTGACAGTTCAAAAGCTCTTATTTTGTAGGAACAAAATTCTCTTGCATTTACGTGAAAATAAATTTTCTTCTTTTTGTTGTAGTGGAAGGTTCTGAGGAAGAGGCTATGCAGGCTCGACCAGTCTATGTCGCAGCCGTTGATTTGTCATGTAAGATTGGTTGTAAAATCATTCTCTCATAGTGATATTCTTATTGTTTAGTTTGTTGAATGAATTAGAATTGTCTATGATGTCAGGGATTTTACTAATCAAATGTTTGTATGAAAGTAATATTACTGAGATTCTACAGTCTAGGTAGGGACCCCTCTAACAAATGGTAGTCATTTTTTTTAGTTATTATTTCATGCTACACATGTTCAGTCGAGCACAAATTAGTTCAGGTCAACTTAATTTGTATGCAATTGAAACAATATCGAGTTTCATGTAGCTAGAACTGTGTTTTGGTTCATTTAATGTAAAAAGACAAAAAATTTGAGATGAGGAGATGGCTAGATCATAACATAATCTGTTATATTTCATTAACTAGCCCTCATGACCTTTTTTTTTTCTTCTATCATTCATTTATTTATTTATATGGTTATGTTCATCTTCCCATGTACTTGTACTCCATTCATTCATCAAATTTGCGTTTTCTAAACCAACTTTTTGTCGAACATCTGCTGGTTCCTGAAGGATTTCTGCAAATGTCATATATCATAGCTTTTTTGCAATTGCCTGCAGCCTCAGAAGAATTTTTGGAACTTACTAAAAGTGCCCTGTTAGCGGCTTTAGAAGGTTGGTGATATTTCGAATTAGTACCATTAGTTCATATTTGATTGCAAGACGTTTAGATGTTGAATTCCATGGTTTTTGTTACAGCTCTTGGGCCTGGATCACTTTTTGGGCTGGCTACTTTTAGCCACAAAATAGGTCTATATGATGTACAGGGGCCTATTCCAGTAGTGAAGAATATTTTCATCCACCCAGATTCTGACAAAACCATGTCAATTGAGCTTGAAGATGCCATGCCCTTGTTTTCTTTTTTGGCTCCAGTATGTTTCTTGATAGACTCCTGTCACATTGATTATGTTTTATTTCCTAGGTTTCTTGTCAGGCTATCAGTAAGATGCCCAACTCCTCTAGTACTCGTGAGCAATAAGTTTTTATGATATATGATTAAATGGGGGTAGTCTTAAATTGTCAGTAACTTCTGTTACAGGTGGAAACATGCAAGGATCGCATTGCTTCTGCCCTTGAAACTCTAAAACCAACATCCTCGTGGGAAAGAACCACAGCTGCAGGTCAAGGATTAGATGGAGTCTTGCTTGGTGGTCGAGGTTTCGGAGTGACAATGGAAGCTCTTTTCACTTATCTGGGGTCTGAATATGGAAATACATTTGCATTAGGTATTTTTTATTATATGGCCTGTCCTCAAACTTGCGAATTTGATTGTTAAGTCGTCCTTTGTTGACCCATTCTCCCACTGTTTGTTTACGAGATATGATGTGTGTTTTATCCACATTGAACTGAAATGCAGCCAGAGTCTTTGCCTTTTTATCCGGGCCTCCTGATTATGGAGCTGGGCAACTGGATACGAAACGGTATGGTGAGCAATATGCTAGTAAAGGAGAGGATGCAGATCTTGCTTTACTTCCCGAGCAGACACCATTTTACAAAGACTTGGTATTTGGTTTCACTTGATTGGTAATATTTATTCTGGTTTGTGGTTCAAATGTAAGATTGATTTTTTTTCTTTCAGGCTGCTGTTGCTGTTCAATCAGGTGTTTGTGTGGATATTTTTGCTGTTACAAATGAATATACAGATTTGGCATCCTTGAAGTTTCTCAGTATTGAAAGTGGAGGGTCATTATTTCTGTATTCAAATACTGATGACTCAACACTACCTCAGGACATGTGAGTAACAAATACTGTTGAAGCTAATTTGAATATATTTAACCTTTAAATGTTACGGTGCAATATATTGGAAATGGCAGCCTGTTAGTGCACTAAATCATCATTTATAATATGAATTTCGTACATGTTTCTAGCGGCATGATAGACGATTCATCTCTAAGAACTCTTACCATTTGTTGCGAAAGCATATGCATCAAAATTAGATTTTTTTACGTTCTATGGTTGATAAATTATGTAATTTGATTTATAATTAAATGTAATTTTAGTACTGTAGAAGAATCAACAGTATGTGATTTGCATAATTTTTACATTTGATTCTTTAGTTTAAATTGGTTGTGGCATTCCATCAATCCATCCCTTCCTATGACCTATTAGGTTGAAAAGTTTGTTGAGATTCTGGTGCCGAAATAATAATGCGAGATGGATTAATTGAAAATTAGAATCTGGCTGGCTTAGGATTGATAATTTATTTTTGGTATGTAGGGTTGATAATTTATTGAGCAAAAATAAAATAAAATAAAATTTGACACAGTATAATTGTATTATCGAGTAAGCTTTGTGCCTAGTACTATTGAGGAAGTAGTAAATCTTGGTCTCGGGCTACTGAAGCTTTAGTGAGGGGAACCATCTTAATGTCCCTCTTGCTTTTATTAGTTAATTTGATACGGAATATTTTTTGCAGGTATCGAATGTTAAGTCGTCCATATGCTTTTAGTTGCATACTGCGGCTGAGGACATCAACTGAATTTAAATCTGGTCATTCTGTAAGTGTGCATAACTACCCTTTAGAGTTTATTAGTATTAGTATGGTTTATTCATGTCTTATGAAAAATGTTTTTGCAGTATGGTCATTTCTTCCCAGATCCAGAGTATGAGAATGTTCAACATATTATCTGTTGTGATTCTTATGCCACATATGCTTATGACTTTGAGTTTGCGAATGATGTTGGATTTTCCAGGTAATAGATATATTCCTGTCAGTCGTCCTGCATTTTGTTTTGTTGAGCTACTTATAATTTTGATGATCAAATGATTTACCTATTCATTTAAACCTAAATTATATGATGTGTATGATGCGGTTTGCAATAGCAATGTAGTTAAGACATGGTATAAGTTATAACCCTCAGAATGTGATGCAGCCCAGGAGTTCTAACTTTAATTTTTATTTTTTTCTGGCTAGTAGTATTTTATTAGTATTATTTTTAGGAAAGTAGGGTTTTTACGATATCTTTAAATTTTATTTTGTCTTGGAGAGCAAGTAATGTACCACTAATTTTAGTGGAATAGTTAATTATTTACATTTACTTTGATTATTATGAGCTTTGTGTATTTTGGGTGATGTGTTCCCGCATCTTGGGTTGAACAAGTTGATTGAATTCACTTTTACTGATGATTGATGAATGCTTTAGTTTAGCGGTATTGATTCAATCCACACTCGCATTCTGTTCTACATTAAAATGCTGGTAACACTTGCAAGTGCACCCATTAACATGCTGGCTTGGATATCGAAGAAAAGAAGCTAAATCATTTGCAAAACACCTACATGTTGGATAGTTGAAAAGAGATACAAGATTCACATGAAAACATATGCTTAGCTCAAGATTTAGAGTTCTAGATGATTTTTTAGGTGAATTTTATTTTGCTCTTGCTTAGGTGAATACTATGAGCTTTTCACCTTTTAAAGGTGTACATCAACATCTAAACCATTAATGTGTTGGTATTTATGTTCTTGTAGAAGCAAACGATGGGTTTATCGCTCATTTGAAGTCCAAAAATCTTTTGGGATGCATTTTCATGAGATTGTATTGGTAGCCTATCTACTGCATGACTTATGTCTTTAGAGTATAGAGATGTGATAAACAGCACAAGAGTGAGACAGATGAATCCTGCATTGCCTGTTCATCTAGTCGATTATGTGAACGAGATATTACACTGCTCCGAAGGAACTTGAATTAATAACTAGAATAATATCATTGGCATAACTGGAGACAACTATATTATTTTAAACATTCCTTGTTTGGTCAAATATATAATATTATTTTCAACCAACATGTGTTTATAAAAAGCTGTTGAAAAAGTTTTTCTGTTCAAGAAAATAGTACCATATAATTAGTTAGTTGCTTTAAACAAACTGGCCGTTCAAGGTAGTTGTAGATATATAGTTCTGTTGAATATTTGAAATATGCATTAGTCTAGATGATAAATAGTAAAATATAAAAACTGTTGTCATGCCAAGTGTTTTAGTGCTACACAGCCTAGACCAATCAAGTAGTTCTCTAAAGTCTAAATTCAATAGATTAAATTAGCATATTGTTACTTGATTTTTTTTATCTTTACTATTTTTTAGATATATTTATTTTATAGGGCTTGGAGTAAATCTAGTTAACTTGTTATTTTATCGTAGTGTGGACTCTGGATGTGTTTGCCTTTGTGCACCAAGTAGGATAACTTTTTGTGCGCGAAGTAGGATTACTTTCGTGACATTAGTTATATTACAGACAACATTTTGCTTTTGCAGATTATAAAATTATATTCATTTATAATTTTTTTTGACAAGTAATAAAGTTTATTATTAATTAAAGTCAACAAAAAGGGGTGACGCCAATGTACAGAGTTTGTAATTAATGTTTATTATATTCATTTTTTTGCCTTAATATTACTTGTTGATAGAAGGCACTTTAGCTCTAACTTTTAATGAATTCTGCTCTTTTTTTCCTTTAGAATTTTTATTTGGGAATTGATTTTTCCACAAGTAAAAGTGGTATGTCTACAAGGTCCTTCTCACATAAATAGTAATTGGGCCCCAGACTCGTATGCAAGAGACATTGTGGAGTTATCAATTTTTACTTGTGGAAATAACAATTCCCATTCATTTTAAGTATAGTGAAATCTTTATTGGTTCCTTCTGAGGTAGTTATAAGGGAATACCTAGAACACTTGAATTGATCATATAGGATTTTAAAATTTGTCCAGATACAGTTTTTAAGATTTTGTAGGCTGATCACATCTTGTTTTCCTGCATTTGTTGAAACTTAGCTTTTCTTGTAATATGGGAACATATTATCTTTCAATACGACATGATTTCTGTACTGTCCAAAATTAATGTATTGACCAACTATTCTGCAGACACACTTCAGAACTTCCAATGGTACAGATTGCATTTCAGTATACTGTTGTTGTGCCTCCAGAGGAACTTTCAAATTCTGGATCGAGTGCTGCACGTAGGTAAGGTTAGGCTTCCAGAATATCAATCTGTAAATTGGGTGCCTCACAGGTCATTTGTCTGAGCTTGTAAGCACTCATGTCTAGAATATAAATGATAAAAGATAATTATCAAAGAACAAAGCAATGTTTGAGTAAGTGAGTTGAATTTACTTCTCGTGCCTTGTAAGCTTTGTGTTCTTTTGATACATACGTATGATTTATAGTACTTCTGCAAGAATTTGTTTTTTTCCTATGAAAATATACATTTTTTCATATTTTTGCATGCTCTGTGCATCCTTTTGGATTAGTAAGTGAAGATTAAAATCATTTCGTATTTAAGTGATCTTTGATAAGTTATCTTATGTCGACCTTAGGAACTTTTTAATCGTAATTTATTAATTAGACACGTTGGGCTTGGGTTTACATTACATTGATGTGGGTTGTATTCATGCAGAAGCCAGCATTCCCTCCAAAGGAGACTAAGAATTCGGACTGTGCAATTTGGAACTGCTCATAGTATTAATGAAATTTATGATAGTGTTGATCCTGAAGTGGTTCTTTCAATACTGGTTCACAAGGTCGATTTTCTTTTCATTTATTGAATATCATGATTTTTTTTAAGTTTAGGAAGGTTACCTCTTTATGCATCATGAACTTTTGATTGATAGAATTTATGAACTTACTAGAGTTAATGATTTTAAATTTACTAGGGTATATTTGATTAGAACAACCATATTGGCCTCGCAAAAAAGTACTTTATAGTATGCTGTAAAAACAATGCATTTGGACACCAAATATGTTCTTATGAACTCTGTTGCATAAACAAATGATACGCTTTTCGATACTTTATACATTTGTTTCTTTTTTATCTTATATAGAAAACTCAACATGATTGCAACTTTTGAAACAATTTATTGTTTTTCTTGTCATACTTTGACTTTATTGGAAATATTGAGGGTGTATAGTTCTTGGGTGTTTATATGTCTGCACGCTTGTCACATACAAACATGACTTTCACCATGGTTCAAAGTTGTGGTAGCGGACTAGGTTTTGGAAGGCGATTTTTTCACTTGGTTTCGATTTTTGTTTTGAGCTATAACCCACCATTACCCTTGTTAGGAGTTTCAATTTTTTTGAAAAAATTTATGAAAAAATCCTAAATAATAATAATAAGAAGGATCAAACAGATAAACACAAGAACGTTGTCTAGTACATATAGCATGTCCAATGATAATACTAACTTTTCGCAGATCTATCTAATGTTATATTACATAATAATTGAACAATAAGTACTTAAGATACTTCAAAAAAGTTCATAAATACAATAAACAAAGCTTAATAGTTTTGTAAAAAATTGGAACATTAATGACATTGCAAAAATTGAAACATCAGTATACGTCAAAATCTGATTTGGTTTACTAACCACAACTCATCCGCTGATTTTTCGACATCAGTCGATTGGTTCCCATAGTGATTTCGTGTGCTTTTGGATCTCAACTAGAGAATTGGTGTTTTACAACCAATCACAATGGGATGTATATTGCAATTTAGTGTAAACACGAGGGGACAACTTTACAATTTTCCCTGAAATATAATGCTCCCCATTTCTCAAGGCATAACTTCTGACTCACTAATTTATTTATATACTTATTATTTTTTGATGAGTAAGTATGCCCATTTACATATATTTTTGTTATTGTTATTATTATTATTATTATTTTCTTGATAAGTTAGGATGTGTATATACATTTTTTTTTAATTTGATAAGTTAGTATCTACATATAAATATGCATATTATTATTATTTTTTGATAAGTTAATATGTAAATATAAATATTTTGTTTATTTATTTATTATTACTTCATTTGTTCCACAAAAGATCCCATCTTTGATATTATTAATTTATTATTATTATTATTTCCTATATTCCACAAAAGGAGTCTTGTTTTTTGATATTATTATTGTTGTTGTTGTTTTTCTTCAAAAAAGAGTCCCATTTTTTGATTTTATTATTATTATTACTCGCTCTGCTCCAGAAAAAGAATCTCATTTTTATTATTATACATATCTGCAAATGGAATGGAGGGAGTATCAATTTTAGATAAGTTAGTCACATATATAATATGAATATAGATCATCAGCTATTTGACAATGTTTTAAAAAAATGCATTAGACTACATTCAATCAAATTGAAAATCAGAAACAGTGAGAAAGAGGAAGAAGACAATTGATTCTCTGTTTTGCGGTTATTTTTGCCTTGATTTCTCCGTTACATTGGTATTTCTCATTGATTTCTCTGATTCACCGTTATTTATCCCCGCCGTAGCGATATTCAGCATATAAACATTTTTGACATTAATAATGCTTTGAAATTACAATTCACAACTCGTTAATTGACCGGTACCTAAGAAAACCAATCCGAGTTGCCAATATTTTGGCAACTTGGCCATTTCTTTGAACCATGTGCTGCACACACAGGCACAAACTTCTATCTAGTTTGCTTTGGAATGTTTTTTTGAGAGGGGATAATAAAGAATAAATATTTTGGTGCGTGTTTGCGGATCTTGTTTCTTTAAAGACATCTTTTGGGAAGATATTGAGGAGGTATCAAGGGAATACCATGCCGATGAAAGTTTTAAATAGGAGATTTAAATGGGCATGTCAGACAAAACCAGTTGGTTTTTGACAGGATCGAAGGAGGGTTTGGGTTTTGGAGCAGGAATGAAACATGGGAAGACATATTAAACTTTGCAGTAGCATATGATATGATGCTAATAGACACCTTTTTCAAGAAAAGAGAGTCGCATCAGTAACCTTCACTGGTGGTCAGAATTGTGACGAGATTTATTTTGTCCTTATCAAAGTCCTGAGGAGAGTATAGATACACAACACACATTGGTGATCTGGAAATACATATTAAGAGAGGTGGGAAAAGAAAGGTGGGCCGGTAGGAACTTGAGGACAAGTTGGTGAAGTTTAAGTGGAGAAACCTGAATTCTTTTGCGTAAAAATGATCAAAAGAATGAGCTTGGTAGATATACATGGACATTAATGTGCTTTTTTAGATGTGTCTAATTTTGTTCAATTTTGTGAACAATAAAATTTCCTTTTTTAAAAAAAACATCTTTCTGTTGGTAGGTGGTGGGTGGGATCCTGGGAGGGAATAGAAAGAAAAGATTACTTATGCAAACCTGACAATGTAAACTTCGTTGAATAGGTTCTATCAAATCATTGAAACAAAGCATGAAAAATATATCTTTTCTGAATTCCATGACATCTTAAGAATGCAACATGCACATCTGAATAGACAAGATACAGACATGGTCTTTGCATCATGATTTCTTTGATAGTTCCATCAGCTTGTGAAAGAACGTGCTTTTCTAAAAGAATGAAAATCTTTAGTTGATACGCTGATTCCTGTTTAGGTGATATTCCTTCTTTATAAGTGCATGTGGTTGATGATAGTCCCCCAAAGGCATATAAACATATTGTAGCAAGTAGTCTATAAATCTTCTGCAGAGTATACCTTGTTTGAATTACCTTCATTAGTGATTGATAGCTGAAAAATGCTTTAAATCAACTTGCCTTCTGATTCCAAGTAACTTTACTTCTCAGGTCATATTAGCCTCACTGGAGCAAGGTGTTCGTGAGGGCAGGATGTTACTTCATGATTGGCTTGTAATTCTTACAGCTCAGTACAATGATGCCTGTAAAAATGTTCAGTCAATGCCTGTTCATATCGATACTGAGTTCACTCAATGCCCACAACTGCAGCCTTTGCCTCGCTTGGTCTTTGCATTGCTTCGAAACCCGCTACTCCGCTTCCATGAAGAAGGTGTTCACCCAGATTACCGAATATACCTTCAATGCTTATTCAGGTATATAATAAGTAGAGGTAGTGAATTTGTTGTTTTCCCTGAAAAATGTCTTGAACAATAAAAATGAGATTATCAAAGGAAGAAGAAAATCAAAATGACAAGAATTGCTTATCAAAAAAGAAGGGAGGATAGAAATATACAATCAGTTCAGTATTTCAAAGGCTGAAACAAGTAGTGGAATTTTAGCTTGATTTCTTCCTTTTAAAAAAAAATCAAATATTATATATTGGCATCAAACTGGCATGTTTTTAAGTTATAATGCTCAACTCAGATTGCTTTATACTTTTTTGAAAATCAATCCAGGGAGAAGATATTCGTAAATTTTTTCTTGGATTTGTTAGCATGTTACCAGATGTCAATTGGTTGTACTTACTATATCATTATGCCTTTGAACTTGCTGACAGCTATGAAATGCCACTGTGTGTTCTACCCAAGTGAGGTGTTTGCTTCTTCTTTTTTTGGTTAAGAATGGAAAATGCCAGACCTATTAAAAATGGAGGATGAGTAGATAAAATGAGTGAATTTCAAGCCACTTAATTTAGGTTTAGCTAGTTTCTATGGTGGCATGGACCAAATATTTATCTTCACTCGGTCTGTAGCAGTATATACTCATTACTACAATCATGATTGAATATCTAAGTTCTGATGTTTTAACCTTTGTTTCCAAGTAGTTTTCGTTCTGTTATACTGCTTGTGGATTATCAACATAATACCGGATCCTCCCTTTATGGTATTTTAATTGTCTTCACTACAAAATGAATTTGTTCTCAAATTTTTGACGCAGTGCACTAGAACCAAGTTCTCTTAGCCGTGCCATATACCCGCTACTGTCATCATATGCCACTCCAGATATACAAGCATATCCTCGACATTCTTTGAGTCGTGCTGCATTGATAACAAGTGAAAGTCCAATATTTTTCCTTGATGCATTCACAACCCTTGTTG
Organism: Panax stipuleanatus; assembly: GCA_020205555.1. Taxonomy (NCBI): domain Eukaryota; kingdom Viridiplantae; phylum Streptophyta; class Magnoliopsida; order Apiales; family Araliaceae; genus Panax; species Panax stipuleanatus. Next base: position 108,585,347 of record CM035123.1, read on the forward strand.
TGTTTTATTCTTCCACAGCTGACCCTACACTGCCTTATCCACCACCCCACGACTGTAAGTTCTCTTGAAATAGTTTATTGTTGTATTTGCTTGAACATTGAATTTGAATTGCTTTCTAATTCAAAGGGTATTGTATTTAGGCTTATTGAGAACAGCCATTAACAAACTGAAACAAGAAAGAAGTATCACTCCCAAACTCATATTCATCAGGGGAGGGCAAGATGATGCCACTGTGTTTGAAAACTTTCTTATTGAGGAACAGGATGTTGATGGAAGTGGCTTCACAAGCGTCATGGGTTTGCTTTCCTTCCTTGACGAGATCAAGCACAGTGTTCTGGAATACATGAAGTAGAAAACTGACGCCTTATAGAATTGCAGAAAACTTTTCAACTTATACAATCTAGGGGGTTTGCTCAATTGGATTAGCAAATATTGGTAGAGATGTGCTATCTGTGCGGTAATGAGGAAGTTTTTAGTACTCAATGGATTAATGCCGTTTTTATATCCTCCGGTTATTTCCTGTTAGAAAGCTCGCGTTGTGGCTTATACTCTAGAAAAAATTGTAAAGCTAGTTGTGGGCATTTGGTCACGTTGTGGCTTATACAGGTGAATTGAGTTTTGCTAGAGAGGTTGGCGTCTGTTTTCTAAATTTTCATTTTTCTGGACGTAACTGAAGTGGAATATATCTAGTGCTGAATTAATTGAGATAACTAACTTGCCTGTTTTTTGTAAGGCTCGATGAAATCATCATCTATATGTACAATTAATTCCCCAGTAGGTTTGCATTTTAATCTTTTAGATTCAGAAGTCCGAGCTGAGTATTTATGAATAAAAACTGGCTTCATCCCACCCCAAGAAAGTCTGGTCTAGGCCTTATTACCCTACCCGACCGCTAAAAGTATTTTCCCCTCCCCTCCCCTCCCCATCCAAATTAAGTAATTTTTGGCTAAATGAACTTAATGGGTCTGGCTAAAAATACTCAACTTTTTAATGGATTCCGTTGGCCGTTGCAAATTGGACAAACTAATCTGATATTACTTTGAAAGAATACTTGTACAAAACCTGAAAGTAGGTAGCTAACAATATGAAGGTGCAGCAGGTCTGATTGGGTGCTAAACTACAACCTTCACATTACACAGTTACTAGGCAACACAGTATGCTCTCTGTTTCTTCTTCAGCTAGTGATTCAGTAACCATCATGAGCATCTTCATCTTCATCATCATCATCTTCTTCTTCTTCTTCTTCTTCTTCTTCTTCTTCTTCTTCTTCTATACTATCTCGCTTTTCTTCACCTCCATTTTCTGATGGTTGTTCTGTCCTTTTACTCTTTTTGGCTTCTATTCCCCTCGAGGATCTCGATCTTTTTACAGCACTCTTTCGTTTAAACTCTGTAGTAGGAGAGAACAGGAGAGACATTAGTCTGGAAAGTATTTTTGCAAATCAAACACAAAAGCTGTCCTAACGAATTTATATTGGAAGGAACTTGGTCTATTTTTTTCGAACATTAGGCATTTCTTAACCAAGCAAAATGGTCAATGACATGATCATTACACAGGACTTCGGTTACCACCAGCATAAACCTTGATAGAACAGACAAAAGCAACATATTAGGTTTCATGAAGCTATAGCCCATACATGGACAATATGCTTGTCAAACCAAAGATAAAAGACTATAGGTGACCATACTGGACGGACACTAATTTGCCAAGCCAGCATTGCAATATAGATGGAGTGTTGGTTATAACAAGAATAAATTTATTTCTTATAGTATCACAATCTACAGCTTCAGTCGAATATGTTTTCACAAATGCTTCCTCTAGCATACATATAGTTAGTTATTGGTGGAAGAACTTCCTGTACCAAGAGCTCCTACACAAATCACCTAAGTTTGCTGAGTAGTTTTTAACTGTTTCTAGAATATCCATACTTGAGCTTTTGGAGTGAACAAAGTGCTAACCCTCATATATCTGCAAAAATGTGTTCATAAGTAATTTATGGGAATGTGGTTTTCAAAATTATTAAATTGATTCCAGATAAACTGTTTTATAAATTACAATGTCTATTTCTTTTTCTCCTTGAAAAAATCTGTTGCTGTACATGTTAAATATCGTGCCAATAACATAGTTTTCAAGATTACAATCAATATGGAAACAGTTTTCTGTGGCCCATTCTCTAAAAGTTTAGATTTTAGGATAAATAGTAAGTTGTATATCAAGTGTTCTTGCTTTCATTTGGTTCCACTATGTTAATGCAATTCACATTCTGTTCTTTTTGTGCATCATGTTGCACTAAGGTTGTAAACGAACCAAACAGTTCGGCCTCGATTCAGATTCGACTTCAAAAAATACAAGCGAGACTCAGATTCGTTAATAATATGATCCAAATCTGAGCATAAAAAATAGTTCGCATAAAAATATGAGTAGAATCTGAATAAGGTTATATTCGACTCGTTTAATATTCAAACTACTCGAATTCTCGATTGCGATTCGATACATACTCGATTGATACAGATTCGATTAAATACTCGATACATTCTATTATAATATATACAAAATTAAATCAAATTAGGATAATTAATTATTATTATTGTTTTATTTTATTTTTAATTTTAATTGTGATTATATATTTGTAAAGTGTAATAGTAAATATATTTTCTCATTTCTAAGTAAAATAACAAATTCATGTTATAAATATATTTATTATAAATATAGTTATTATGTGGAGACTCGAATTCGAATTTGAATTTAAATCTCGTAAGTAGTTTGAATATAATTCGATTCGAGTCGGATCGAATTCGAGTAATAAATATTTGAGTCGAGTCGAATTTGAGTATAATTTTTCAAATACAATTTGAATTCGAATATGAATTTAATGTTTTGAGTCGAATTCGAGCAACTCTTTGTTCGCTTCGATTCGACTCGTTTACACCCTTATGTTGCACCCTAGTAGTCCTTCACCTGGGGATTAGAATAGCAAATGAGGGGGACTGTTGATGTAAAATAGATGTAGTTAGACTCATTTTTAATAGCTTAAGGTTTCAAGATAATTAATAACTTAACAGAATTTAATCCACAAAACAAATTCTTGGACATGGCTTTCGGTACTTTTTAGTAATTGAGGCTTTTGTTCATAATCCTAATCTATCATCAACCCTAGTCCACTCCTATGTATATATTTTGTTATTCACCAATACAATGGACTTACATCCACCAATCTCTATTTATATTGCTAGCCACTTAGTTTCTAATAGTCATGCCAATCTAATATTCCCGACTTATACACACCCCTCGTCCCACTTTAGTTGCTGGGTTTCTTCTTCTTCTTCTTTTTTTGATAAAAGAAGAAATTTTATTAATAAAAAAGAAAGAATACAATAAATGGGGGACAAGAAAACCACCCTCAGGTGACAAAAAAATCAAAAATAAAAAAACACCTAAAAAAGTGCAGCCCTCCACATAAATCAGTAACAAAGATACCTTTAAGAACCCCAATAGCAAAAGGCCAAAGAAACGCAAAAAAAATAATCCTATCATTCAATAACTTTAAGGATAAGTAACTTTCTCTAAACAACCTAGCATTACGCTCATTTCAAATTCTCCACAAGATAAAAAAGAAGGCACACTTTCATAAAATTTTGGCATTCCTTTTACTTCCAAATCCTCTAAAACGAATTAATAGCATATCTTTCACTATAGCAGGACACACCCACTTCTCTCCTAGTACTCCAAAGAGAGCTCCACAATCCCCAAGCAACATAACTTCAATGCAAAAATAAATGAACATGTATCTCATTACTCTGCATGTACATTACATAAAACAAATGTCTGGCGATAGAACTTTGTAAGGCCTGGGGCCTTGATATTTTTTTTTGAAGATTGTTGTGTTTCTTTTTACATGCATATTAAGAAAGAGAAACTATTATTGATAAGTTCCAAATAAACTTTCTTATTGGACCCATCTCGATTAATGAGTATATAAGACAAATGCTAAAAATGTACGGTATATAACAACTGAATATATCCTATATGAATTCTTGTAAAGTATCCAACCTTCTTAGTCTTTTTTTAAATTAGGTCACATTATATTCCTTTCTACTTTAGTTGTAACAATTAAATTTCCTTTCTGCTCAAACAATTTAACAACAAACTACTTAAAACCTTAAGTCTAGTACTATGGGATTTTTTTGGTACGACACTTTTGTCATCACTTCTCATTATAACCCTTCGATTATATTTTGGTTGAATGACACTTTTGTTCTACAAGTTGTCACCGAGTGTCAAGGTTGTCCTTAAAATTCATTTTTCATCAAATGGGCCCCTAAAGTGGTCGATTAGTGTCAATTCTGTTTCTTTTCCCAAACAACACTTAGAGCCATCCAATGTTCAACCCGATCCATTTTTTCTAGGGCAAATTTATCCTTCCCATGATTGAAAGTATTATCAATATTAGAAATTAAAGTACAAAAAAAACTAACATTGAAATTAAAATACAAACAAACAAAAAGATTAGGAAAAAAATAAGAAGAAAAATAATTTCTAATTTTTTTTCAAATTTTAAAAATTATTTTCTAAAAATAATAATTAATTTTCAATTTTTAATTATTTTTCTAAAATTATTTTCTAACAATAATAACTAATTTTCAAACTTTAATTGTTTTTATGAAATTAGAATTAGTTTTTTTTTGTATTTTAATTTTAATGTTTAGTTTTTTTTTGTATTTTAATTTCTAATATTCATAATAATTTGAATAATGGTAAGACAAATTTGTCTTGGAATTTGGAAACAATGGAAATGGATAGAGTCAAAATTTGGGAGGATCTAAGTGAAATTTAAAATAAGAAACAAATTAACACCAATTGACTACTTTAGGGACTGAATTGTGAAAAATAAACTTTTGATACTCGGTGACAATTTGGAGGAAAAGAAATGTCATTCAACCATTATATGTTTACTTACAAACTAACCATCGTAAAATTCAAAACAAACCAACAATGGTTAGGTTAGCTTAAATAAACAAACCATCTTTAACAAAAAACGGTAACATGATAACAAAATGCATTTTGGTATGAACGTTCTAAAACATGGTACACTCTCGTCCGCAATATCAAATGTAGTGATCCAAAACTTTTCCCCTCTATTTACTTAAGCTTCTATTACACAAACATAATTACAACTAGAACTAAGCTTTATGCTATATAAATAAGAAGCATCCTCTTATATAAGTCTTGGATCATACAACTAAATGGCTAAGCTAGATTTAATGAAAGGCTAGGATCGACTATCTAGATTCATCATCTAAAATATTAAGAATATTTACAAATTATAATAATCACATAAGTAACTCTAAAACGCCCTATTAGAAACAATTATATATAAAAGAAGATTATAGGGAATACCAACAAATTTAGCCAAATAAGTGACTTGTGGGTGTCAAGTAAGCGATAACATGACATAATCTCGTTGAAAATGCTCTGGTTGTGCCACTACGTGTTGAAATAACTCAACTGGTTTTAACTATACTACAACTAGTTATAATTTTTAACTATATCTTTTTGGCTCAAGGTACCATGTCCTACTAAACATATTTCGTACTAAGTAAGTGATACATAGAAACCTACTATTACCGAACTTTGTCTTTTCGTGACATTTTCCGTTCCCAATTTCGTTCCACGTATCGTATCGAACCACAATCGTAACATTGAAGCAAACATCCACAATCATCAGCTGATTCAGCTGATTACAATTTGATTTCCCTCATCTCTTTGTGAATGGAAAACTACAAGTTTAAAACAATTTTCAAGTGAAGAAAAAATGCATGATTACTATCACCAAATCGGGTTTTGTGCTTATTTTGTAAATCACTTACTCTTGTCCGCTAGCATCAAAGAATAAAAAAATCTTTCTCAAACATAAAATAGGAGTAAGGATTACAACGTCTAGAGTCTGCCACCCATTAAACAGAAAATTCACTAAATTAAGAGGGATTTAGACTCTTTCCCCCCTCATTATCTGTAAGTTTATTTTTTATATCACAAAAGCATTTATAAGAATCTAAACTGCTGAAAAAGAACTAACATAAATAGATCATACCAACTGAATATATCCTATATGGATTTCTTGTAAAGTATGCAACCTTCTTAGTCTTTCTTTAAATTAGGTCACATTATGTTCCTTTCTACTTCAGTTGTATCAATTTAATTTGGAACCTCACAATTTTCAAGCCAATGGTCAAATCCATCCTTACGAGAAATCTGCAGCACCTATTCTAGGCCGTATAACGCCATCCTGTTGTCCGATTCAAATTAGGGGTGTCAAATTGTGAGGTTTCAGATTCTAATCAAACTACGTGATTCATATAAAGTACAACTTTCTAGGAGAATAAATTATTTACTTTCCTATATCACCCCTACCTTCTCTCATTGTCCCAAAAAATTCTCTTTCTTATATTAATAGTTTTCAACTTCCCATAAAGGGGTAGTGATGGAATTTTACACAAATTTTAATTAATAAATGATAGCATTAAATGACTTTCTTAATCCATGTGCATGAAGCTAAAACGACAGTTATTATGGGATGGAGGGAGTACTTATATATTCCCCAATCCCCATCTCAGCACAAGATTATATATAAAACCGAATCCATAAAAAAAAAGAAAAAAGATATAGATTTTGGAATATATCTTCTAACCTTCAAGAGAAACTTTGAGTGGCTCAATAAATTCAGGAAACTCAATCTCTTCAAGCGCTTTGAATACATCATCAGCATTAATTATTTGCCTCTTAGACTCCTTGCATATGTCATTTGCACTGCAGATATACCCAATTCTCTATTCAACAAAATTTAAAAGCAATACATAAAAATTTCCCAATTTTAGAACTAATTGATTACCAAATCTAAAAAAACTGAAATTGAATAGAATTACATAAAATCGAAACCAAAACGAACACAACAGGGAGAGATTGGTCAATTACATGGCAGAGAGGTACTGAATGAAGATACGAGAGGACTCGGAGAAAGCTTGGAGGGCTTCTCGGAGGAGTGAAATGTCACCGTCTTTGGACAAGTGAGATATCGTATCCTTCACCAACCGGCGCACGATAGTCTTCGGCAGCTCCTCTGCCTCTGCAACCACTTTCTTCTTCTCCGCCATGCACAAACAAAGTAACGGAAGCTATGATCTATATCTGGGTTTTTTTGGTAGGGTTAGTTCCCGCGAACGTCCAAATTTAGCTAATTGATATCATTATATTATCCCACCATGGATTCGGAATCAAGTGGATCAAGTTTCCTCTTAACATGTGTTATTAGGGTGATTAGGGCACACACAGTTCAAAATATTTTTTGAATTGTGTAATTATTTGTATATTTTCTTAATTTTTATATTTGTACCAAATATACGAACAAACAATTTAAGATAATATTTCTTAAATTGTGTATTTATATGTATCTTAAGGTCAAATATTAACAAATTGTCTCTCTCTCTCTATATACTATTATCTCCGTCTCTTAGAGAGTGTAGTTTTAATAAAAAAAACTATTTTTTAAAGAATACAGTTTTAAAAATTTAAAACCTTTTTTTTTAAATATGTATTTGTTTTAATTAATACACTAAATAAAAAAATTAATACACTAAAAAAAATAGAAGACTAATTTTATTATTTTATTTTATTTATTAATTTATATATTTTTTGTTAAAATTATACTCTTTAAAAAACGGAGATATTAGCTGTTTTTGTTATTAATGAGTTGTGGGCTATGGAAATGTTTTGCCCCGTCTGTAAATTAAACCCAGGACCAGGAAAACTGAGGAATCTACCACGCACCCCTTCAAGACGCGTGTAACGCGTTTCCAGCTCTCCAGATTCTTCTTCCCAATATAAACCCAATTCCGACATCATTCCCTCTTTGACCTCACTCTATTTCCTTCCCAATTTTCTCAACAACCAAACACACCCCATCTCAATGTCCTACCCTCAATCCTACTCGGGTTACAGCTCTCCATCTGCTCCACCCGTGCCCGAATCACAACCCGGATGGGCACAACCGTACCACCCTCCTCCGAACACCTATATCCATGGCCAAGCTCAGAGCAATTACGGGTCCTATGGGCACTCCTCGTTTCCGCCCGGAACAAACCCGGAAGTGATTCGGAGCTTCCAGATGGTGGACCGAGATCGGAGCGGATTCATTGACGAGAATGAGTTACAGCAGGTTCTCTCTTCAGGTTACCAGAGGTTCAGTCTTCGGACTATCCGTTTGCTCATGTTTCTCTTCAAGAATCCTCAGGATTCTCTCAGAATTGGTCGGTCTGTTTTCCTTCTTTTGCATTTTGATTGCTGTTTTCTTGATAATCTGACAGACAGCTTAAATGAATTTGTGGGTCCACTGTTATTTAATCTTGCATCATTTGTTGAAAGTTGGATTTTTTTTGCTTTTAATCTTACTAATTTATTATTATTATTATTTGTTTTTGCTAATTCGGGGTGGGGTTTGAACCAGGACCTCTTCCAAGTATAATTAGACACATTCAAGGAGTACTGATTTACAGCCCTAAAATCCAGTTCTAAAGCCAAATTTTACACATTTAAAACAACTGCCCTTGAAGTTATCATTATTTTAAAAAACATGACCTTTTGTTGGTAGGATCAAGTTTGATTGAAAGGAGGCAATATGCATGTATGACTAGACCTGGCAAAATATAGGTTTGGGTTGGTTTTAGGTTACATAAAATAGGTTTGGGTTGGTTTTGAAACCAAAACCATATTACTTATATTTAATATGGGTTATGTGGTTTGGATTTAAATGGTTATGGGTCGAATCCAGGTCGACCTATTTTTCAAATTATAATTTCACTAAAATTATAATTTCTGTTATACTAAAAGAGTCTTATTTTAATTTTTTAGACCCAAATTTGAAACTAAAAATTTTAATTGATGTGACTAATTTGAGTATTAAAAACATTAATTTTGTGATTATAGACACTTTCAAAAAAAAATTACATTAATAATTATTATGTTAATTAAAATTAATGAAATTATTGAGAATTTTATTACAATAATCAGTAAATATTATTTTTTTTGAAGTGTATATATAATCAGTAAATATTATTTTTTTGGGGGTTGGGGGTTGGGGGGTGAGGGTGAGGGTGAGGGTGAGGGTGAGGGTGGGAGTGGGTGGCACGGGGGGCGTGAGAGTGTATACATAATCAATAAATAATATTTTTTTTTGGCGGGGGACGGGCTGTATACATAATCAATAAATATTATTTTTTTGGTGGGGGCGGGGGACGGGGGGTCGGGGTGGGGGTGTATACATAATCAATAAATATTATTTTTTTGGTGGGGGGTGAGCGGTGAGGGGTAGGGGGGAGGGGGGTTGGGGGTAGGGGTGTATACATAATTAATAAATATTATTTTTTTGGGTGGGGGTAGGGGTAAGGGGAGGGGAGGGGAGGGGAGGGGAGGGGTGGGGTGGGGTGGGGGGGAAGTGTATCCATAATTAATAAATATTAATTTTTTGGGGGGTGAGGGGTAGGTTTTGGGGTGGGGGGTGGGGGGTGGGGGTGGGGGTGGGGGGAGTCTGGGGGGAATTTAATTAAATTATATAATATAATATAAAACAATTTATGGAGAGAAGGAGGAAATAAAATTTAATTATATAATATAAATTGTATAATTTAAATGAGTTATTTTAATTAATTAAGGGAGGATATATTAATTATTTAAATTAGTAGTTCGTTACACTAAAAGTGTTAACTTTATTCTGGATTAATTCCATAATTAGTTAAATGGTTTTTATACATAATTACAAGTGTATAAATTACAAAAGTATGTAATATGTATAATGTATATGTGTTATATAAGAATGTAGTGTAATAATGCATACATGTTAATGTATTAGCTCTTCAAAGTGCAAAAAACTATTATAGACTAATATGGGTCCAAAAATCAAACCAAACCATCACTTAAAAACTAGTTAACCAACTCAATAGATCCAAGTGGTTTTGGTTAACCATATGAGTTTCAACTTAAATTGCAGGTCTATGTATGACATAAGATTAATCACAACTTGAAAGACTATTCCTATCATTATATTTTAAGGTTAGCTGCAAATTGGAAAAAATACAGAGTTTTCGCCGATGATGTTTTATTGGTATGAGAATTGTTGTATGTGAAATTGGTTTGCCTTAGCTCACCAGTCATTTTTGTTTTGGGAAGTTCTATTGCCAGAGCTAATTCTGTTAATTCTAGAGCAATATACAAATAACTAAACATTATCGATAAAACATTTGCTTTGATGTAACTAAAATCAGCTATGGCATTATTAACAGACATTGGTTTCATCTTTACTTTTAGGCTAATTTTCCCTTTAGTTTTTTGGGTAAGTACTTTAAAGGCTAATTCTATGTATTGATGACGGCTAATTTTGTTGTATACAGGACCCAAAGAGTTTACTGAGTTATGGAGTTGCCTTGGTCAATGGCGGGTGAGTGGTCTAATTAAGTTTCTGTCATGAGCTCATTTTTTCAAGTTAATCATAGTTGAGACAAAAACTACTTAATTTTTTTGTGAAGTTATTATATAGGAAAGCAGGACATGTACTGCATCTACTTTGTTTGGGTTATAAACTTATAATGTTATCAAGCTTTGTTACATAAACTCATGTAAGGCTGTTGGATGGGTGTGCGGGTAGTAATCAAGATTTGAGAGGCACATTCATATATTCTTAAATTGAAAGACTTAAGGAGATGTGCCTGAATTGTTGCATTTAGATTTTTAAGTTATTAACAGAAGGTTTATCATTAGTTAATTGATGTGGTAAATCTGCACTCTTTGTTCTTTTTAAGGCAACTATGCAATTGCAACAAAAAGAATATATCAGAGGAGCTTCCTTTCAACCTAGATACATACACCAAAATCGTGCACTTACTGTGTTTTATATCATTTCTTTCTTTAAGTACCAAACTACGGGCTTGACTTTTTATTTAATTTCAGAAAACATCAGCGGGTGCACAATTAAGGTGCACTTGGGCATTTTTCTCTACGCGTTATAATTTATATAATAACTTTTGCATACTCGGTACATAGCCATGAAAACTCCAAATGAGTGGCATCCTATATCCTTAATCACACATTAGAACAGTCCATGCATGTTACAGCATTTAAAATGCATTTGAGCTGTCCTTTCAAAGCAGTTGGTTATTTTGCTTTGTTTCAAAACCTATGGAATAATATTTTTTTTATTTTCTTGCACCTTAGGGCATTTTTGAGAGATTTGATAGGGATCGAAGTGGGAAAATTGATTCCATGGAGCTAAGGGATGCTCTTTACAGTCTTGGATACGCTATTCCACCTTCGGTTCTTCAAGTTTTGATTTCTAGATATGAGGATGGAAGTGGCCGGAGGGTTGAGCTGACGTTTGATAGTTTTGTTGAGTAAGACCTCATAAACTCAATCACATGAAGTTATTTATAACTTCGCATCAGGCTAAATATTAACCTCAAATTACTTTTTGTTCGATGTGCAGGTGTGGAATGATTGTGAAGGTGAGTAATGAATAATAACCTGACGAGCTCTTCATACCTGATATATGTAGCTGATTAGTTATCGCTTCTCGAATAAATAAATACGTCCAACTTGTTATTAGAAAGTGATATAATTTATGCAATCAATCAAATTTGATTTTGTAAAAAGTGCGTGTGAATATAAATCACTAATCGGTCACATTGGCTGCATTCAACATCCAAGAATGCAACTAGTGACCGTTTCAGTTTCTTCTTCACCAATCCCTTGGCACGAACCTCTCATTGCATTGCTTACGGTGGGGAATTGCTCCCATTTTGGGAGTTAGTAATTTTCAAAAAGAAACCTACCATATTCACCAGTTTCACCTCACAAGAGGTGCTGGTGGACCCCGACCCATGCGAGACGAACCATGAGGAAATACTGAATTAGCAATGATTATATTTCAACTTTAGAGAGATCAGGAGTGAAAATGCAATACCCTATTTTTGGTAGAAATAAACAATTATTAACTTTTTATGCCTTATGTGCCTCCGCCGCTGTGGCTAGATGGTGTGACCTCTGAGACCAGCAGGAAAAGGAAAGGGATTTAATTTCTTATCTCTTATTCTTTTAATAAGTTTTATCTGATTTCTTCATTTCTCAATGTAATTCAGGGTTTGACGGAAAAATTCAAGGAAAAGGATTTGCGTTACACCGGTTCAGCAACTTTTACTTATGATGCTTTTATGTCGATGATAATTCCTTTTCTTGTGTAATATCAAGGTTTTGATTCTACTTTATCTTGGTTTGATTTGGCACAACAATTGTATATCCATTATTTCCTAGTTTGCCGGGCTTCTCGACTGTAATCTGTATATATAGTCTGAAATCCATCTTTTTTCTTCAATTAGTGATTCTTCTTTTTCCCCCAAATTGGGGTGTGGAATAAAAATGGAATTGATTCGAGTTGGTTAAACAAGAACGAGGGTTGATGTGGTTGTATATTCTGTAACTAATGTTCTGGGCCGGTGTTGTTAAAGCTTGTGGCTAAAAACATATTTATTCTGACAGTAAAAATGACATTATTAACCGCTATGTTTTGATGGTATGGAAACTCATTAACATTAAACAGCCAGACTGGAAGGAAGATGCTTGATGATTATTTTTGAGGTATGCATGAACATATCAAGCATGTTCCTCTTTTTTCCTTTTTAAAGTCTTCAGTTTTTGGGTGTGCAAAAAACCATTTCCCATGGAAGAAATTTATTTACTGAACAGAGTGGGAATTTTATTTCTTATGTGGCTTAACCTGGAAGAAGGTATGGCAAATTAAATACTACCTTTCTCTAGGTTAAAACGGTTGAACTATCATACTTAAAATAAATTATTAATAAGTAGAGTAAAACTTATGATGTGGGACTTTATATCTCAATACACTCTCTTATATGTAAAGTCTAATATGTAGACTATTGAATCTGCACATGAATGAATCCATGTTTACTCTCGCACCATATTAAAACATTCAAGACAATTGATTTGAGTGTATAATCCATTAATATATATATATATATATATATATATATATATATATATATATATATATCCCAGGAGAACGATACTTTCGTCCATACAACGCCTCGAATCAATTGGGATCATGTGTGTGTGACATGCATTCATCAAGTCAGTCCACGTCACTATATTTACACCAGAATTTTATAAAATAAACTTGACTCCAAGTATTTAATTATAACAGTAGCGCGGCACAAGTGTGTAAGTTATGTGGGGTAAAAAAAGAAATATATAAAATTTAGAGGGGTAAATAGAAAGGTATAAAAAATTAATATTAAAAAGAACAAAATAATAATATATCTAAAGTTGTGGGGACAAAAGAATAAATAAAAGAGAGAAGAAAAAAGTGTGACACAAATACACAAACTTGTGGAGGGAAGCCCTTTATAATACAGATAGATAGATTACTCCAATTTCAGAAAGTATTCGACCACGTTCAACAACAATTGTTAGTTAATTTGGGATTGGACAATTTTAACTAATTTAAACTCCTTTAAAACATTTAAACACTACTTCAACAGTAAATTAGTTCGAAAATAAGTAAATAACTACCTAATACACAATTTTCTTGTTTCAAAAAAATAATTTATTAGGTACTATATAATCTCAAGTAAGAAGGCCTGAAGTATTTTAGAATAAAAAAATAGTCCACGAAATTGTTTTCACTATATTAATTTTGGTATAAATGGTCCAAAATTCCAACTTTTACGCTACACTTGGATTGGAAAAATAAAATGGGTGAAAGAATGAAATAACCAAGAGAATAGAATAGAGAGCGGGATGATTCGATGATTCATTCCATACCCTCTCCCAAAAAATAAAATTCACAAATTTAGCAAAAATAGAAATTGTTCATTCCATTCCATTTCAATGGAACAATCAAACACAATATTTTTCATTCCACGAGAACGAATTATTTTATCCTTACATTCATTCCTACAATCCAATCGTAGCATTAGCGGAAGGAGCACTCTATCCTCAACTAAAAAAGGAAAAAGATAAACAAATCCACAATAAAAAAATTGAAGAAGCTGCACATTCTTCATATCTATTATAAGTCTCAATATTATTATACAATAAGATGGTCAACCTCAACAAATAACACAAACCCACTAAAATCTATCCTAGAGTCGTCAACTATCATAAGCTTGCTAAAGAATTGTATATAATATAATATAATATACTACTACCTTATTAAGTTCGTGGTTGCTTTTTTTTGTTTTGTTTTTTGTTTCAATTTGTAGATGAATTTTGTATAATAGAAAGGTCCCTTGATCTGTAAACAAACAATTTCTGGTGCACGCATGTAGTGATGTTCAACAGTCAAAGCCACCATGATGAAAGTGAGAGCTCAACAGCGGTCGCTTCCCTGCATTTACACGTTTAATAAAATGAGATTCATTGAATGGAGAAGGATAAATAAAAGGCTGACCGCCGTATTAGAAAAAAAGAATCATAATTAAATAAAGAGTCTAAATCAAGTAGTATGTATTATCACTTTAGAAAATGTCAAAGCAACATCAAATCTTGTATTGATCACAATGCAAGTTATGACCCACCGACCATAATTTCTGTTCCACCAAAAAAAACTCATTTGCAAAATCTCGTTCATTGTACTGTGATGAATCTTGAACGCGGCGCAACTTTATTTTAGATTTTCTTATCGTGTTTCCTCCAATATTGTTCAGAATACCAGCTGGGAAAATAAATGGTGGTGGCTTTCCAGTTGTTATGAAAAATTTGTCTATCTGTCTATCTTATCCTGTATATGGTCCATGCTGATGCAAGAACTAGTCATAAAGCAAAATTAGACTACATGATGTCGAAAGCCACAAGCCAACTTTCTGTGGTTCAAGCAACAAACTGATGCTAAATCCTAACAAGAAATAGTTTTTACCGGTTCTATATTAGTTCTATATCAGCCCCCTATGTAATCAAAAGCTTATTTTTCTATCGGACAACCCCACCATACACAGAAAGATGCTTATACATGTAAACTCGAAATGGACACGAGATGAGACCAAAAATAGTGGGCACTACTCCACCTAAGGCTGATGCAGCACCTTGGCTTGTTTCAAATTGAGAATTAAATATCAAGGATTTCATCATCTTCAAATATGGGCATCACAATAAAAGACAAAATATATGAGCCTTCAACTTTGGCGGTTTACGGGAAAAAGTTAAACTGCCCAAAGTTGACACTCATGGTGGGGCTTCATTTCCTGATATAAGCACGGTTGGACTTTTGTGTAGTTGGAGATAAGAAGGATGGAGACTATTACCATATCTTGAATAAACAGTCGTGGAGGTGAAATATTCTTTGTAATTGAAGTGTTCAGACAGAACCTAGCTAACTATAATTTTCTAGCATACACGTAATACATGCATATTGTAGTTTTGTCTTTCTCCAACAGAGTTGCAAGTTCTTGACTGTAAAAGCTATGACTCTTCAAAGAGTACCCCAGTACATGAACATGATACTCTTTCTTACATTTGAAAGTATAGAAAATCGACCTTGCAGAACCATGACTCCATCATAATTAAAGGTTTTAACCAGAATACTGTAGTCAGTCAGCTCAGTTGGAGTTTTAAACTTGTAATGAAACTAAAGTAAAAGGAACAACGGAACAATGAGTATGGAGGAAGGCTAGCCCTTGTTTGTAACTAAATTAGCATTCAAGTTAAAGTGAATAAAATTAAATTTCTTACCTCCATGATGCCTTGTACTTCTGGAGCTTCTCCCCTTTCCATGTTTCCCGAACCCAGTTTGTGGAACGTTCTAGCTCTCAAGCCAGAGTAAAAGTACAAGGGAAACAAGGAGAAAGGTGATAACAGATAAGGCCTGGAAATAACGATAAGAAAAGTATTAGGTGCATCATTTTCACAACTTAACAAATCAAGTGTGCAATTATTGTTTAAAATTAACATTCGAATC
Organism: Panax stipuleanatus; assembly: GCA_020205555.1. Classification (NCBI taxonomy): domain Eukaryota; kingdom Viridiplantae; phylum Streptophyta; class Magnoliopsida; order Apiales; family Araliaceae; genus Panax; species Panax stipuleanatus. The sequence continues at coordinate 108,601,356 of CM035123.1, forward strand.
AACTCCAATAAAGTAAAATTAACAGAAATAACACAATAGAGCAGATTAAAAAAATTAAGATGATATAAGTTTCTTACATTTTTCTGGGAAGCTGAATAATCAATGCGTGGAAGATTACCCTGTGGAAGATTACCCTGTACCCCAATGTCATAAACTGGATTACCATTAGGATAATACAGCCCGTAGTTCCTTTCAGATGCCGGACCAGGCTTTAGATTCTCATTAAAAAGTGCAAAAACATATACGTCGATTGGTACTGATGGTCTTGCTGGAGTACCTTGTTTTTCCTCTATCCGGCGCAGCAAATTTCTATTGTATAGGCCTGCATTTTCAACTGTAGCTCCCACCTCATCGGGATCCCCCTTAGAAGGCCAACCCGTCTCAGAAATTTGGACTATTACATCTGTATGACCCATTGCTTTCATTGCCGAATAAACAGCATCAATTTGAGCATACAACATATTATCATAGTTCAGATTTGTTACCGGATCCTTAAAACCTGGGTTAGGTTGGAAAAGAACGTATTCCAATGAAATACTATTCGGGCTATCTTTGTATGCAAAAAAGGGGTAAGCATTTATAAGGAATGGTGAGTTGGCCTGAGCATGAAAATTAAGAATGGGTTGTATGTATTCGGCAAGATCTTCTCTGAAAGTTCCTGAAGATGGTGGGAATGAGGTACCTAAGATTTGAAGCGAATGCGCGGTTGTTACATAGACTTGTTTGTTTAGGCCAAGATCACCAAGAGCTGTATACACCGATTTCATTGCAGGTAGGAGATAAGACTTTAACTGATTATCGTTGCTTAATAAGACCTCATTTCCAACAAGTATGCAAGAAATCTTGGTCTGGCTAAGGTGCGGTTGAACATGATCTTGAATCCAAGATTGAGCTTTCATGGGGTCATTCATTGTTTGAAGAAGTTCATTTCCAAGTCCAATGATGAATTCAACATTCGTATTGGAAAATGCAGTTAAAACTTTTGGGTCAGCATCATAGAGCTTCACTCTGCTGATGTTGAGTGATTTAAGGAGAGATGAGACACGGGAAGGAGAAGGGAGATTGTTGGCAATCTGACCATAGTTAATTCCAACTCCAAGGCTATGGACCCTAGCACATAAATCTGAATTCGCATTGGAAAAAAAAGTGAGAAAAAGTTTATTAGAGATTGCAATGGATTAAGAAGAAAATAAGCAGCAGAAATTTCATTAAAAAAACTCCAAAAACTTTTATGACTAGTTAAAGGATATGAATCATTTATTGATCACAGAAAGCAAAATCTTAAAGCAACCTACAGTATCCAATCAATTCAAAAGTACTAATTTTCTGTTTGGAAGAAAAATTTAAACACGCTAGAAATCAATTCAATAAAGGAAGAAAAAAGCACATAAACTGCCATAGCACGCTCAATTCAAAAGACCAGAGCCATTACAATGGAAGTCACATCAATAACATATTCACTAGCATCAATAACAACTAAATTCATACAAATTAAGTAAAAGTTGTTATTCTATTCCATCAAATGATTCCAAATCATTAAGCTTTCATGATGGGTATCAATAAATTACCAGAAAAGTGAATTTCCCATTTCTGAGAATATGCAGAGTGGCAAAATAAGACATCAAAACTCTGAATCTTGAACATCTCAGTTCTTTCCACCCAAATGAACAAAAGAAGCAAGACCCAAATGAGCATAACACAATTACTTCACATATACAACTTTAATTTCACATTTCCCTTAAAATCAAGAACATAAGAACCCACAATTTTCTCTCTTTTCAGCTTGTTCATAGTAAGTACCAAAACAAGAACATAAATAAAAGCAAAAAATACAACTCAATTGAAGCTAGATTGAACTGAAACCTGATAAAGAGAGAAGAAGAAGAAGTGCCCTGAAGAGGATGCCCATTTCCTAAGCTAATCCCTGCCAATTCCCCTCCTCAGGAACTCCAAAGCCAGAAAAAGGCCCTTTATTGATAATTGCCTATATTTTTGTATATTGTATTAAAAGTGTTACCATATTGGCTTTATTTATATAGGAATGAGATCATATGGAGATGGGTCCAGTGATTTCTTGCTGTGCTTTCACATGACTGGCTTCCACGTATTCGGTGTCCCATTTTTAACGGTCCTTTTCAAGTCCGGTTACCCAAGCTGATTCACCGGCATACTGGTATAATTTTGGATATTTGGAAGTCTGTTTTTAGCATAGTTACTAAAAATAGACACTATTTCTTCCTTACAAGGCTTGACCTTTTAGATTTGGAGTGGCATGGAAAGGGGTTTAAGAAAGGGGTTTTGTCCACCATCTTGTTGAAGAATTTGAGGAAATTTTTATAAGATTTGTCAACTTTACTAGTGTATGTCCTTTGGGCAAGAAAGGATTTACTCTTGATATTTTCATTACAAATTGAGTAGTGCTATAAATAAGTTGAACTCGAACATTAAACAAATTGATATTGCATGGTAAATGAGTTGAAATCCAACGGTAAATGATTGAGGGTGCGGTAGTACCATACTTGCATAGTATAATAATAAACAACTGATATTTTTATATGAAAAAAATAATATTTTTACCTGATTCCTTTTATAAGCGAGTTCTACATCCATGTAAAGAAAATTCATGTGAAAATATTTTTTTTTTACGTTTTAATATTAGTTTCCTAATAATATTGTATTTTTAGTGTTAATAATCAAATAATGCATGTAATTTTATCCATTCAATTACTATTATTAGGGATTAATTAAAAGTGGTGGGTGGTGTCAACTCAAATTCAAATATAATATATATATATAAGGCTATATGAATATACACAGTTGCGTATTACATAGTCGGGATATGGCGACGGATTTTCACCCGTCACCGTATGGCGACGAATAGCCCAAAAAATCGTTGTTATAGCCGATATGTACTACACAACTGTGTACATATATTTTGTTCGTATATATATAATATTGGAATATATTCGTTTTTATTACCACAACATTACATTGTTGTGAAGCGGTCCATAATGTTCAGTTTTGATGGTATGAGGTACCCTACATAAATAAAGTGTAAATGTCGAGTAAAAACTAGTAAAATGAATCGACGACAATGACATAAAAATTCTAACCCGTGAATACCTATATTATAAAGCCTTCCTAAAGTATATATATATATATATATATATATATATATATATATATATATATATATATATATATATATTATAGAGCTTTCGTTGAGGTTTTTGGTGATTTTGAATCACATTTGTCTATTTTTTTTCTTTTTGTCTCTATAATTTTAGTTATATCATTTTGTCTTTTCTAATTTAATTATGCTTCTCTTTTTTTTACTCTTTATTCCTACAATTTTAGGTATATTACTATTTTTAATTTCAAATTTTAATTTAACGCTATATAATTTATACACGCAGAACGTGTGCCATCCAGTGCTAGTTATAAACAAGCCTTGAAGAAAAATGCAATGCAAAGGGCATCAAAGAGGGGTGGATTCAATTCATGACCAACGTAGGCAATTTCCTACGCTGACTTTTTGAAAAATATTAAATTTTTGTGGGGGTGTGTGTGCCTATTTATATATATATTTAGTTTAATGACATAGATAAAAGTTTTATATGTTGTTTAATAAGAATAAAGAAGAATTTTATATTATGTTTTGTGAGTTTTGGATAAAAGAATAAAAAGCTTACATTAGAATGAAAAAGAAGTAATAAATAAATGTGTTTATTTATAATACATGTTTATGCGTACATAAAAGAAAATTCTTATCGTATATATTTTTACGTAAGAATTATAAAGATTGTTATTTTAATTTATTTTATCTTATTATATATATTTTTATGTTGATCACAATTTAATTTCCTCAAATATTTATAAACATATATTATTTTTCGGTAATAAAAGGTGAAAACTGAAAATCTACCTTTTTCCATATCCTATAAATTGGGCAGTGGGGGCAGCCTACCATCACCTCCAGGTCAGGTCGGTCAGAGTCACAAGTTCACACGCACACCGCTTTCGGATAATTCTTTTTTTTTTTACATTAATTAAAAAGACTAAAATAAATGGAGTGGGAGAGAAAATAAAAAATATCCGTAAGAGGACACGTGTTTTACACCTCCGCCACACCCGATCCTCCTCGGATCTCACGCTTTCCACCAATGGCGGTCGGTCCACAGATAGCCAGGCCCATAGCCAGCCATAGCATAGCTTCTTCAAGCACCTTCTAATATAAATAAATTTTGAATCGAGTGTATTGCGATAAATTTATATTAAATTATAATTATAAATTTATTAATAAATAAAAGAATTATCAGCCATATTTATCTAACAAATAAAAAATCAGTGTAAATATTTACGATATATATTATTACTGATTTTTTTTTAAAAAAAATACTCATTTTTACGGGTTTTAATTAACTTGAACTTGACAGCCTGATGAATGCAAACAGCTTATTGCATTGATAAATATCTTAAGTTAAGAGAAGCAAATCTCGTATTGAGTTATGTGAGTGAGAATATACCGGTTGAAATAGAGTTGTAATTTACTTTTTTGAATTTTATTTTACGATATTTTCACAATTTTGAATTAAAACAAATTGATTTAATTACTTAATTTAAATAATTATGGAATATAAACCATGTAAAAGGTTTTGGTAATTATAAATCTTGTTAATAATTCGAAAACGTTTTGGTACCCTTCCTCCAATTTATCTTAATATTTAATTGGGGAAGTTGGAGTCTCATAATATTTGAATTTGTGTTGATGACAAGAAGTAGCAGGCAAGGGAAAATTTAAGTTACATAAACTCATAAACGTATTATATATATATATATATATATATATATATATATATATATATATATATATATATTCCGAAGTAAAAGATAAATTCGGTTGCTCATGAAGGAAGTAACTGAACTTATACAACCTACACTTTAAAATAAGTGATATATTTCGGAATTTTTTTATATTAATTACTTACTAAAAATCCACATAAGTTGGTGCGATTCTCATATATCTTATTATCAAAATCACTATATATATAGGGGTTCAATTCATAGCAACCGGTTGTTATGGTTACTATTCAGCAACCAATCTCTCCACCATTGATCAAGTTAATAAATGACTGAGATTTTTTTAAAAAAATTTATTTTTGTAAAATTATTATATTAAAATTTTATTAATTTTGTAATAATATTTATTTTATTAATTTTTGTAATATTACAAAATTACTAAAATAAATATTATTACAAAATATTATTAATAAAATATTACAAAATAAATATTATTACAAAATTACAAAAATAAATATTATTACAAAATTAATAAAATAAATATTATTACAAAATTAATAAAATTTTAACATAATAATTTTGTAATTTTGCAAAAAATTATTTTTGTAATTTTGTAATAATGAGACAAGTTGTTTACTAATTTTGTAATATTATTTTATTAATTTTGTAATTTTGTAATAATATTTATTTTATTAATTTTGTAAAATTTTAATCAATTAATAAACTAATTATTTATTAATTTTGTAAAATTTTAATCAATTAATAAATAAATATTTATTAATTTTGTAAATTTTAATCAAGTAATAAAATAATATTAATATTATTTAATATTAATAATAATATTAACTAAATAATAATTTTGTAATAATATTTATTTTAAAAGTGGGACAAAAAAATATTAGTTATTTAATATTATTTTTAATAATAATATTAGTTAGTTATTATTATTAATAATAATATATTATTTAGTAATATTATTGGACAAACAAAATGGGACAAAGACATAAACTAAAGGAGGGAGGAGTTGCCGCTACTCATAGTAGCGGTCAACTTTTTTTTTTTTTTTTTGTCTTTTAGCCAGCGGCTTTTTTTAAATTTTTTTTTTTAAATCTCAGCCATTCATTAACTTGATCAACGGTGGAGAGATTGATTGTTGAATAGTAATATATATATATGGGTCACTTCAACCGGCCAACCGCCCCCAATCCCATGGAAATTAATCATTCTTACCAATTGAAAAGCATAGCATAGCCTAGCCGCCTACGACCTACTACTGCTTAGTAGTAGAACATAATCGTTGGATAATGTTCATTATTCGCTTTGTTTGTACGTGGGATAAGCTAGCTTTGATATATCAATTCCTTTAATTTGTTGAAAAATTTATATAACCTTCACTACCACAAATGGTATATATGGATCCTGCATGCATGCATGCCTAATTTCTTTACACTACATGCATGCAATTAATTTAAATAGTACCCAAAGAATAAATGTTAGTATTATAAACAAATATATACATCATATACATACATATATATTGTTACCCCCTACCCGGCCCTTTGTTATTTATATACATCATATACATTAATACATATATATATATCGGTGACTTTTAGTTTTTATATATATAGAAGCATTTTAAGAGCATAACTTTTAAAAGATATAATAAGCATAATACTTTTAGCGACGGATCAAACTGTCATTTGTCCGTCGCTATAGGTCCGTCCGACGCCATAGGTCTTATCCGACGAACAATATATAGCGACGGACGGACCTATAGCGACGCATTTAGCGACGATTTGGTCCGTCGTTAAAGGGGACTTATACTCTTTAAGGAGTTATGCTCTTTAAGAGTTGTGCTCTTGATCCTTGTTCCTATATATATATATATATATATATATATATATGTATATATGTGTGTGTGTGTATGTTAAGTAGTTCCTTGAGGCATGTGATCATTACATATTAAAATAATAAATGAAGGTTTTGTTTTAGTAGGCACAATGATATGATATGATAATAAGGAAAGACAAATACAAACAATATTGGCCGGTACAAGTCTCAAATGTTGTTCCCATTTGACAAATATATATGTTACGCAAAAATATTCTCAAATATTGTTCCCACTTGGCATATATATATATGTTAGGCAAAAAAATTGGTACAACTCAAATATTTTCCCACTTGACAAATATCTATATCATAAAGCTGATGAGCTCAGTCCTAGTCCAGTAATTAAGATTGGAATACTGTGACCTCTTGACCTGTATTTTTTTTAAATTTTTATTCACTACAATTTTAGATATATTATTATTATTTTTTTTTAAAATTTAATCTTTTAATTCAGTCCTCTAAATTTTATAATATTCTTATTTTACCTTCACATAATTTACACACGCAATACGTGTACATTGGACACTAGAATATGTTATACAAAAAACACAATACAAAGAAAAGGACCCGTATTATTTATTTAATTATTTTGATGCTTTTATTTTCGTTTTCTAAGAAGTTAAATGAATCTATTGCAATTATTTGGGGGAGGCTTCAATTTCACTCATGAAAAAAAAAAGAAATTAGTGAAAAGACACGTTGGAATCTTAGGTTAGGTGACCCCAATATAAGATGATGATGATGATGTTCTCAGGTGGGGGGTGACTTTTCTGAAAAACAAAAAGCCGCCTCTTTAGCCAAACCAAACATAAGAAAGTCTTTACCCAAATACTTACTTTCCTCTATCATATGATATTCTTGAATTATTAATAAAATACAATTCACATATTTCCTTTTTATCTATAGTTTCCTTTTAGGCGACTTTATTCTTATTCATATCTTTTAGAATAATACTAGAAATATAATTTATTTTATAATTTATTAATGTGACATATTCTATCTCAGTATATTGATGAACAAATTTATTTAATATAGTCTTCGGCCCCACATAAAAGCTAAGATAGAGTATGCCACATCAACAAATTATAAAATAGTTATAGAATAAATTATGTCTATAGCATTACTCTCTATTTTATACTCACTCCTTTTAAATTTTACGATTAAAAGTTTTTTGTTATATATTATTTAATTATTATAATTATATCAATTAAAATTAAATAAATTCACATCAGTTTGACCTCAAAAATTAAATTATATCTTTAATTTTAGATCAAGGAGAGTTTAAGTTTAGTGATTTTTTAATTACTCCCAAAGTTTCATAAGAAAATTATTTATAAAAAATTTTGTTCAACAATAGAGTTCTTTTTCTTATTGATGGCAACATAAAGTGAAATAATTAATGTCTTCAAATATAGCAACTTAATTTTACTATTATGTCACCATTATTAAACTAAAATTTTATTATATTTAGAGTTTAAGCCTCTGTTGTGCAAGTAATTAAGTTTGTAATGTTTTAAATTAGTGTGTAATTATGTGTGTTGTGCTTTTCCAAACAAATTCCTCTCATATATGTAATTGTTGGGCCGTGAATATTTTGGGCCGGTTAAATCTTATTTATCTTGGGATTTTCGGGTCAAACTCATTTTTGCCCTTGAAGTATTGGGCTATTGTCTAAATGATTATTCAGATAAAGTTTGGGCTGGAGCCGGTAGTGGGGGACAGGTGGCAGATTATGAACTAAAAATTATCCCTAATCTATGGGATTAGCATGCGGCTGATTGAGGTGATGGGCCCAGCCGTCTTTAGCCTCCTTCATTAATGGGGAGTTGACATAATATTGACTAGGTGGAGGAGCAAGTAGAAAAAAGCCTGCATGCAACCAGCTGATGGACTCATCGGGAGAAAACATGCAAGTTGGTGAGATGATATATGAGGACAGAGCATTACATGGAAAAGGGGTAATTAACATTTTTTTTACAGACACTAGAGCACACAACCTCCATTGTTAAACTATTTTTCTCTGACCTGTACTTATTCTCACACCGGAGCAATCCCCGGCGGCCCAAAACCGTCGAGATCCGGTGCTGACGTGTTCATTGTGCAGGATTAGGTGTGCTTTTCGTGGTTGAGGCGCGTGGCGAGATTGTGGCGTTAATATTGGCGCTAGAAGGAGGGCTCTTTAGTGTTTCTGGTTTTCAATCACAACTTACTGAACGACTTACATCGGAAGTCATGGTGAAAATTAAAACGGTCACGGCTGAAGGACAGTCGACGAATGCTAGCTCTTCTTTGCAAAGAATTTCGGTGAAAGACAGACTAGGACCCTCAAAAAGTATTCATGATAGACTTGGGTCACAGAGGGTTCTAGGAGATTCTCAGGCTAGAGACCATGGGGATACCAAGAGGAAGTTATTTTCTACTACTAGCAAAGGTCCTGACAACGATCGAAAAAGGATGGTGGGCACACCACCTAAGACCCAACACCGAGAAGGCCAGGCGGACAAAATTTCTACCTTGGTAAAAAAGGCACAAGAGACCGACACGGCTTTGAAAGCACTTCTGCAGCAGAGGGAGGAGATTTATAAACAGATGGTTCTTGTGGCTGAGAAAAAAGACGAAGCTTCCAGTTACACTCGACCGGAAAGACGGAGTAGATCACATGGTCGAAGAGCAAGGAGGAATGAATATTCCAGGCGAGATGGTAGTGAGTCGTGTAGCCATTCTCCTGACAGGAAACGAAGTATGTCACAAGAATATTTTCCCGAGACTTCGAAAGGAACTCCTCGTATTGAGTATTATAGAGACAGTAGAAGAGATGGGCGACGAAGCCGGTCAAGAAGTCATTCTCCAAAGAGTCCGAAGAGGGTACACCACACAGGGAGTTCTCACTCTGGCCGAAGTAACAGACGAAGTCCTTCGGCGTCGTTTAGCACGGATGGAAAAGATCGGATTAAACACAATGAGACGAGCTCTCCAGGGAAGGAAGTTGCTTCTTCACCCGGGATGGTGGAGGACCTAGCGAAAGAAATAAAGGAGCTTCGGAAGCAACTAACAGAGGTTCAACAAGGAAAGAAGACTTCGGACAAAAAGACGTCTCCCTTCTCATCGAAAATTCTTAAGGAGAAAGCGGATCCCAGTAAAAAGCTACCTCATATGGAAAGTTATGACGGCTCTGGAGATCCATTCGACCACAGCCAAGCATTTGACAGATTGATGGACTATTACGACTATTCAGATGCAGCTAAATGTCAGACATTCGGATTGACGTTAAGAAAAGACGCAAGGCAATGGATGGGGGTTCTGGCTTTGGATTCGATTACGTCATGGGCGGATTTGTGTGACAAGTTCCATTCTCGCTTAGGGATAATAAGAGAAGAGGAAGACCCATGGGATCGTTGGCCCAAGTAAGGTAATATTCGAGTGAGACTCTGGGGCAATATGTGAAGAGATTTCGAGAAGCTGTGGGGCTGGTTTTAGATCTTAACGATCTTCAGGTAGTAGGGTTATTCCAGAATGGTTTAGATATGGTGAAATCGGAAAAATTAGTAAAGAAGCTGATGTTCAAACACCCGAAGAGTCTGGCTGAAGCATTTGAAAAGGCCGAAGGTTTTATCGTGGTGGAAGAGGCGATGGCTAGCTTGAAGCAGAGCTCTTCGAAAAAATCAAAAGAGAAAGACAAGAAGAAGCCTGACATTAATCAGAGAAAGAGTAATGTCGGCAATGATCGGTTCGAAGGGAATCAAAAAAGGTATAACAATAACTTGATACCCAGGGGAGATCGCCCGCCCATTCCGACTCAGAAGATGAATAAGGTGTATACGCAACTCAACACAGATCGGGCCACCATTTTAGAACAAATAAAAAACCAGTCGTACTTCGAACCGCCCAAAAACAATCCCAGACCAGGGTCCGGAGATCCTGCTTTATACTGTAATTATCACCGGACGGTCGGACATAATACGAATTCCTGCTGGAGTTTGAAGGAATTCATTGAGAGAAAAGTTCAAAGTGGTACTTTGATACAGTATGTAGCAGGGCGAGAACAACAAAGGGATCAGCCGAGGAATAGGGAGTTAGCTCAAGTCGCCCAGCCTATTCAACCAGTGCCGAACCAGGCGGTGTGGCATGTTGTAGATGTGCTATATGGGGGGAACATGGGAAAGGTTGCATGTAAGAAGAGACGAGGGTATCTGGACTCGGTGATGTCTCTGGCAGATAAGCCTATGAAGGCCGAAAGGGCATATCCGGGCTCTATAATCTCCTTCACAGATGAAGATTTCCCTTCGAAACCTATCGAACCACACGAAGGAGCCTTGGTGATCACTGCACAAGTTGGTTCGATGGATATATTATATGCTCATGCTTATCACCGAATGCCTCTAGATGGTCAGAAGATGGAAATTGGGCAGGAGGCCCCTTTGTATGGTTTCAGCAACGATCCCGTCAAAGTAGCAGGAACCATCGAGTTGCCGGTTATCTTTGGGACAGTTCCCCAACAGGTTCAAATTATCTGTAAATTTTATGTTGTACATGTTGATTCGGCTTACAACGCTATTTTGGGGAGACCTACTTTGACAGCTTTACAGGTGGTTACTTCAATTCCCCACTTCAAGATTAAGTTTCCTACGCCCCATGGAGTTGGCGAAGTCACAGGAGATTTGGACTTGACGAGGAGGTGTTATAGGAATGCTCTAATCACCTCGGGAGTAGGAGTCAGCAAACAAAAACATGCCATGGCTATTGAAATAGAGCCATTCACAGAAAGTGGAACAGAACCCGTAGTCATGCCCGTGGAGGAGACCGAGGAGGTCGATTTGATTTCGAGAAAGAAAGAAAAAACGATGAAAATCGGTTCGGGGCTTCCAGAGCCTTTTCGGACAAGTCTAATGGAGTTGCTTCGGTGTTATGCAGATGTCTTTGCTTGGGTTCCCAGTGATATGCCGGGGGTAAGTCAAAAAGTGGCTGAACACAGATTGCAAGTGGATCCAGCTAAGAAACTAGTTCGGCAGAAGAGAAGGATTTTCGCACCAGAGAGACAGAGAATAATTGATGAGGAGATCACCAAGTTGCTGGATGTAGACTTCATCTTCGAGATTGATTATCCTGAGTGGATGGCAAACGTGGTTCTGGTACAAAAGCATAATGACAAATGGCGAGTTTGTATAGACTATACCGATCTAAATAAGACATGCCCGAAGGATTTCTATCCTCTGCCTCATATTGACCAACTCATTGATGCAACTTCCGGGTATGCTTTGCTTAGCTTCATGGACGCTTTTTCGGGATATCATCAAATTTCTATATGCAAGGAAGATATACCGAAGATAACTTTCATTACTCATCGGTCGGTGTATGCCTATAAAAAAATGACGTTCGGTCTGATCAATGCGGGAGCTACGTATCAGAGGATGATGAACCACATCTTCACGAAGCAGCTAGGCAAGAATATGGAGGTTTATGTTGATGATATGATTGTTAAGAACATGTCAGTTCGTGGTCATCTGGATGATCTAGAAGAATGTTTTCAGACGGTTCGTCGTTATGAGTTGAAGCTGAATCCCACTAAATGCACTTTCGGACTAGGGGCAGGCAAGTTTTTGGGATATTTGGTCAGTAAGAGAGGTATCAAAGCCAATCCAGAGAAGATCCAGGCTATCTTAGACATAAAATCACCACAGTCGTACAAGGATGTCCAGCGTTTAACTGGTAGAATAGCATCGTTGCGGAGGTTCATGTCTAAATCAACAAAAAGGTGTTTGCCGTTCTTTAACACGTTGAAAGGGCCAAAGAATGCGAATACGTTCCAATGGACTTCGGAGTGCGAGGAAACTTTCCAAGGAATCAAGAGGTACTTATCTTCGGCACCTCTGTTGGTGAAGCCGGTTCCTACTGAACCTTTGTATTTGTGGCTGCGAGTTCATCGGCAGTAGGAGCAGTTTTGGTGCGAGAAGTTGGGGGTAAGCAGCACCCAGTTTACTATGTAAACCATGCCCTTAGGGACGCAGAAACAAGGTATCCAAACCTTGATAAGTTTGCCTTTGCTTTAGTCATTGCTAATAGAAAACTTCGGCAGTACTTCCAAGGTCAGATAATAGTGGTATACACAGATCAACCACTAAAGAAGGTGCTGGGAAAGCCAGAGGTTTCGGGGAGGCTTGCTGCATGGACGATGGAATTGTCCCAGTTCTTCATAGAATATTATCCCCGAACAGCCATTAAAGGCCAAGCCTTGGCTGATTTCGTGATAGAATGCTCGTTTTTCGAAGCTGATGGCAGCATGAAAGAAATACAGGGATCTACGAAAACAGTGGCTACACTTCAGCAGGTGCACGATTCCTGGACTTTATATGTGGATGGATCTTCTACTTCAGATCTTGGTGGTGCTGGGATTATTCTGACGAGCCCGGAGGGATTCAAAATACAGCAAGCCATTAGATTCGAGTTCAGGGCAACAAATAATGAGGCTGAATACGAGGCGGTATTAGCAGGATTGCGTCTGGCCCAGAGTCTGGAAGTTCAGAAGCTGATTATTTACAGTGATTCTCAACTGGCCATTAAGCAAGTTTCGGGGGAATATGAAGCTCGAGGCTCTAAAATGGTTAAGTATCTTGCAGAATTGAAAGATCGACTTCAACATTTCGGCTCATGTAAATTTCAAGGTGTTGGTCGAACTGATAATTCCAACGCTGATGCATTATCGAAGCTGGCTACTACTGAATCAAGCGCCTTTGAAGGAACAGTTTACTTGGAAACCCTGAAGCAAGTTAGCATCCAGAATGGGGAAGTGATGTGCGTAAAGTGATCTAATTGTTGGATGACTCCATATATAAACTATCTAGCAAATGGCGTGCTACCTTCATATCAGATGATGGCTAAAAAGGTGAGATACAAATGTGCAAACTTCATACTTGTTGACGGAGATCTGTATTGAAGAGCTTATTCCTCTCCATTACTGAAGTGTCTGGTCCCATTTGAAGTTGAATACACCCTTCGGGAGGTTCATAAAGGTATCTGCGGTGACCACATGGCCGCGAAGTCGTTAGTATATAAAGTGCTTCGTCAAGGTTTTTATTGGCCAACAATTTTCAAAGAGGCTACTGATTATGTGAAAAAATGCCCGAAATGCCAGCTGAATAGTTCAATCCCACATCAGCCACCAGAAGAGCTATACTCGATTTTATCTCCTATACCATTTGCTGTCTGGGGGGTAGATATACTAGGTCCACTTCCGAAAGCAAAAGGTCAAGTCAGTTTTGTTATAGTAGCAATTGATTATATGACTAAGTGGGTAGAGGCGAAACCTCTTCGACTGATAACGGAACAAGAATGCTTGAAGTTTCTCAAGGAGTCAGTAGTATTCCGATTTGGAATTCCTATGGTGATAATTTCAGATAATGGACGCCAGTTCGTGGGATCAAAATTTGAAGCGTTCTTAAAGGAGTTAGGGATTCAGCATCGAAAGACTTCGGTTGCCCATCCACAATCTAACGGGCAAGTTGAGGTAACTAACAGAATACTCCTGAATGGGATCAAGAGAAGGTTGGATGATGCCAAAGGGAGATGGCCTGAAGAATTACTTAGTGTGCTATGGGCTTACCGAACTACGCCAAGGACTACAACGGGAGATTCCCCATTTAGACTGGCATACGGTTCTGATGCTCTAGTTCTGGTGGAAATTGGATCTACAAGTCTTCGGGTCAGTCAATTTAAAGAATTGTATAATGATGAGGGACTCAAAGCCAACTTAGATCTGCTCGAAGAAGTCCGAGAGGCAGCCTTGATAAAATTGGCCACATATCAACGTCGTGTGGCTAAATACTACAACAAAGGGGTAAAGCTTCGGAGATTCGAAGTTGGGAATTTTGTTCTTCGGGGGGTGGAAGCTTCTACACATCAGAATATGGGTAAACTCATGCCAAATTGGGAGGGCTCTTATGAAGTCATTAGCGTATCAAAGCCCGGAACTTACCGGTTGCGAGCTTTAGATGGGTCTGAAATCAAGAATGCTTGGCATGCTGGAAGGCTCCGCAAGTATTTTCAGTAGAGCTAGTGTCAAAGTCCAGAAGTCTGTAACTACAACGACAATTATCAATAAAAATGGCTCTCTTTTTCTCTCCAATAGGGGTTTTTCTTCATGCTAGTTATAAGGTTGGATCCCTTCGACTCCTCGTAGCGAAGTGGAATATCTTTTGGGTTGAACCTGTTCGGCTCTCGGAGAGAACGAGGTTGCCAGCTTGGTATAAGGATAGATTCCTTCGTCTCCTCGTAGCGAAGTGAACTATTGATGGTCCAACCCGTTCGGCTCTCGGAGAGAACGTGGTCACCAGTTATAAGGTTGGATCCCTTCGACTCCTCGTAGCGAAGCGGAATATCTTTTGGGTTGAACCTGTTTGCCTCTCGGAGAGAACGAGGTTGCCAGCTTGGTATAAGGATGGATTCCTTCGTCTCCTCGTAGCGAAGTGAACTATTGATGGTCCAACCCGTTCGGCTCTCGGAGAGAACGTGGTCACCAGTTATAAGGTTGGATCCCTTCGACTCCTCGTAGCGAAGCGGAATATCTTTTTGGGTTGAACCTGTTCGGCTCTAGGAGAGAACGAGGTTGCCAACTTGGTATAAGGATGGATTCCTTCGTCTCCTCGTAGCGAAGTGAACTATTGATGGTCCAACCCATTCTGTAAGACCCCAACTTTTATGAATAAAGATTTAATTTTCTTTATATATTATTTCGAATAATAAGGTGTTGATTTGATAAATATGAAAGTTATGGGTGAAATGTGCAAATATTTTAAAAAATGAGCAAGTGGTTATAAAATATTCTTGTTGTCGGGGAATATTCGTTTGGTCGTGGAATATTCTTGTTGTCGGGGAATATTTGTACGACAGCGCGGCTATTTGTGGGCCCCACAACGGAATAACTGTCGGTTATAGAAAGCGACAGAAATAACCTTTTTACGGCGTAGTTGTTACCGTTAGTACTGTTGAAATATCCGGTGGTTAAAATACAGTGATACGCGGTGTTGCACAGTAGCACACGGTATTGCACAGTATTTTGAATTATTGAGTCTTACGTGAGAAGGCACTTACTCAATTATTGTTACAGTAATTACTGTTCAATATTTTATATTATTGACTCAATAATTGCTACGTTGATATTTTATATTATTGACTCAATAATTGTTACATTGATATTTTATTGACTCAATAATTGCTACGTTGCTATTTTATATGATTGATTCAATAATGGCTACAGTTGATATTTTGTATTATTGATTCAATAATTGTCACTGCACAGTATTTCACATTATCAACTCAATAATTCATATTATTTGAATAATATTATTAGATAGCATTATTGACAATGTCTAAGGAAGTTCTGTCTAGGAGGGGTTATTTAATTGCGCGCCAGTAAGGAGAAGTCCTTATCGGAAGGCCCCCTCTTTCCTGGGAACGACCTGGTTGTCAATATTGTAGTTCTGTAATATTAATTGTGAATAATTAATTATTGATTTATATGATAAGAAAATATTTATTTTGTGGATATTAAAGAAGAAATTAGCGCTGATGAGTTTTTATCAGTATTTTGGTGTGAGAAATTATTTGTTTATGGATTTCGGATAATTTATGTTTGGAATTTGGAAAAACTTCCTTCTACAAAGTTGTAGAGAATTAAATTTTCTATGAAAGGACATAGAATTTGTATTTTTCTGACAAAGGGGCTATTTATTATGAATTATTGAAGTTTTGAAAAATAAATATTTTTTTAATGGGTGGGTCCCACTTTTGTTGAAAAAATTTTAGCCGCCAGGCGGCAGATTTTTTTTTTAAAATATATTATTTTATTAATTTAGTCTCCTTTGGCATCCTAAGCTTTTCCTATAAATAGGGTGCTTAGGTTAGAATTGAAAATCACACCAGAATCAGAAGTTTTCTCTCTCTATAATATCGAGCGTATTTTTGTGAGTATTTCTATACTTTGAGTATTAGTATTCAGCGCAAGTTTTCTTCGGTATTATATCCGATATTTCAATCAGAAGTACTATTCTTTTGAGGTAAGGGATGTTATTTTATTTCATAAATGATGTTATTCTTTTCAATATCATTATACCAAAATATTGGCATAGATTTTATTATGAAATTCTTACTTTTTCCGTCGGGATTACTATTCACGTATACGGCACTATTCACGGAAAAATTAAATTTTCGTCTATATGTCCAAGTTGCTTGTTAAAGTTCTTATCTTTGATTGGATCTAAGTTTTGAGCTTATTTCTTGAATTTTGCTCCACAAAGTATTATTGTGGAATATTCTTGAACTTTGATAAACTAAAATACGAATCCTTAATATTCCTTTATTTCACTGGATTCGTTATTTATATGGTTTTTCATCATCCTCAGTTCTAAGTGGTGATATAACTGAATATCTTTGGCCTGTACAGCAAAGATGAATGATTACCTGATGAATATCTTTGGCCGTAGTGCAAAGATGACAGGTGTTGAGATGAACATGACCACTGATGATACAAATGAATATCTTTGGCCTGTAGTGCAAAGATGAATATTGATTCGAGATGTATATTGATTGATGTTACAGGGATAAAATATTGATGATAGACTTTTAAATCATAGAAGATAGTAGACTTCATTCTCTGCTTAATTCTTCTAATGAATTGTTATTTCCGCTGCGAATATTGATCTAAGATTGGTTGTCCATTATATTTTATCTGATTTATTGAAGACTAACGATAATTTATTTTTCATTATCTTAGTCATAATATTCTTTACTGAGCTAGTTGAGCTCACCCTTTTCATCTGTTGTCCTCTTCAGGAAATGAGAATGTCGCAGGGACTAGTCGGGGGACAGAGTGATGGTCCGAGTTAGAGCAGTAGTAGTCCTCACTATTTCTGATAAATAGTGTGATAATAATTGTAATGAGGACTTAGTTTGAATTTTAATATTTTCTACATATTTGTATTGACACTCACAGTTGTGTGGTCGTATTTTGCACGACCGTATGATATAAAGTTTGTATTTGAATTCTGTACCATGTATTTGGCGACTCAGAATGGGTTGGGTTGACTGGACCTATTCTGGGGGCGTCACACATTCGGCTCTCGAAGAGAACGTGGTCACCAGTTAAGGTTGGATCCCTTCGACTCCTCGTAGCGAAGCGGAATATTTCTTGGGTTGAACCTCTTCGGCTCTCGGAGAGGGATGGGATTATCCAATTGTTATGAAGCTGAATAACATTATAAGTTCTTTGGAACTAATATTCTTATTAAAAGATTGGTGAATTATTTATTCTAACAATGACGTATAGTATCATCCGGTAATGAGTAAGTTTCGTCTTACATTGTTGTTTGATTTTATTTGAAGTATTGAGCTTATAGTATATATCGTTTAAATAACAGTACAGTTCAACTTGAAAAGGAGCAATAAGGGATAAAATATATATATTACTGAACGGAGAAACTAATGGTACAATATTAAAGTGATTTTTTTTATAAAGTTCATAAATATAAACATGAAGATAAAAAGACAGGCGGTCTTTAGCACTACTCTTCATCTTCATCTTTGGAAGAATTAAGAAGAGTTGGGTCGAGTGAAGCGGCAGTCAACTTAGCCCTGTCTTTGCCTCGAGCCACCTCATAGCCTTCAGTATACATTTTCAGTATTTCTTTGGTCAACACCAGAGACTTGCGGTATTCATTTTGAATTTCATGGCGAAGCTCATCAGTGAGAGGAGGGCCGGCCAATTTGAGGTTGCGAAGTTCTGCTTCGACCTTACCTCGAAGATGAAGATGTCGTTCTTCAGAAGCCTTGGCTTCGGCAACCGCTTCGGCCAGACTTCGGTTATTCCGAGTTAGTTGCTCGTTGGACCGTCGCAATCCTTCATTCTGATCATTAGTCTTTTGTTGAAGAACTTCGGCCGCAGCTAGATGTTCTTTCATCTTGGCAAGATCATTTTGGAGACCTTTACAGTTGAAGCGGAGGTTCTCGTGTTCACTTCTCTCCTTCGCCAAGGCAGACTTTAAAATGGCGTTCTCTCTTCGGGCCGCCTCTTCTTCGGCTTCGGCTTCTTTATATCTTTGATGAAGGCGCCCGAAAATTCCATTTGCCTGCAGTTATTTGGAGCTAGAAAAAATTCAAAGAAAATATCCATGGACTAAGGCAGATAAAATGTGTACTCACTCTACCCTGATTGATCATGTCCTCTTCAACCAAGTCAGAAACAGAGCTGTTGCCAAAGCGGTGGTTATCAGTATCCAAAACAAATGATTTATAAAGATGTAAAGGAAAATCTTCCCTTTGATCCAGCCATAAACTGGGTGAACAGGGAATTCCCGATTTCGGACCATAGAAGGATGATAAGGGAGGCGAAGAAGGCGATTCTTGTTCTGGCGGAGGCATCGGTTGTCTAATGGGGGATGAAGGTGGTTGATCATGGGAAATGGTTCTTCTTTTTCGGATGAGGGGAGGACTTTGTTCAGCCTCAAATTCATCAGTATCGGCTGAATCAGGAAGAGGTTGACTGGAGGAGGAAGCGGGTATTCTCAACTCTTCGGTGGTGAGGGGGATAATCTTGACCTTGGCCTTTCGCTTCTTGGTGTAAAGGATTTTGGTGCGCTGCTCAATGGGCATATCCAGGAGGCTTTCAGTAAAGGCGGGATCGGGAGTGAATTTTGGCTTCTTGGCAGCATGTTTCTTCTTTCGGGGTCAGCTTGTCCCTTCAGGAAGGGTTGGCTCATCTGTTGGAAGGATAGTAGTTGGAATCTCTTTTATTGAAGCTTCTGTATTTTGTATTTCTACAGCAGGGGGATCCACATGTTGGGCTTCAGAGGTTTGAGCCTCCGTATCCTCGGCTTCGGTAGAAATCAGGACCAATTTGGCAGAAAGGAATTTTTCTAAATCCATCCGATCAATGGAAGTAGGTTTAATCAAAGATACTACAAAAGGACAGAAAGTAATACTTTAGAACAATTATTGAGGGAAATTTGAATAAATTTGCACAGAGGGTGGTTTCGAAACTTACGCTTATAGTCATATAACCATGCTTGTTTGCTGAGGAGTTCGAAGCTCCATTCTTTCAGAGGAAGCTTATTCAACAGCTTCACCATTTCATTCCCCCGTTCTTGCGTGAGATCACCGAAGTCTGGAGAAAGAATAGGGGTAGTGGTCCAGTCAGGGATGGAGGAAATATCTGGTCTATTGATAAAGTTCCAGTCCTTATGCCACCCTAAGTTGCTTGAGGGGGTGTCTATCAAAGATCTTCGTTCAATCTTAACCCTGGACGGTTTGCTTAGCCCCTTAAATCCTTTCTCCCTAGATTGGCCCACCACAAAGAGAGAAAAAAAGAAATCGATAGATGGGGGGATACCTTGCTCGAAGCACCAAGCGGCGAACGCGAGTATGTAAATATAAGAATTGGGGACTAGTTGGGCCAACCCAACCCCTAGAAATCCTAGCATGTTTAAGACAAAAGCATGGAGAGGGAAGCGAAGTCCCTTCTCCAGCACATGCGGTCAGTTGGAGTAGGGGCTCGTAACTGGTAATTGGGTGGAATCTGGTATCTGTCTCTGATGGCTAGAATGTCTGATTCGGCAATTCAAGAGGGGGTATTGGCGTGAGCGAATCGTTTAACATCAGTAAAGTCGAAAGGGGGTTCCATAGGAATGTCTTTTGGAAGATCAGTGGGCGGATTCTTGCTAGAAGAGGGTTTAGACTTAGGGTTTGACGATGACATGGTCTGAGTGGGATTCTGGGTGGTTGGAACAGAGGTCTCAGAAGGTGGGAGGGTGTTACTTTGATCCTGGGAAGCCATTGTTAACAAATCGATTGAGGAAGAGAACTGAAGAAAGAAGAAAGCTAGAGTATTTCGAAATTCAAATGAACAGGTAAAGTTATCTGATTTGGGGGATTGAAGATTTTATAGAGTTGTCTTTTTTGAAGGCTCACAAAACCCAAAGGCTGCACATTTAATAGAGATAATGATGGGGAAGGGTAACAATCGGCGTGTGCTCTTGGAATTGAGGAAGCTATCATTTATTTTTGAAAATTTGAAGGATTGGTATCTGATTTTGAGTTTAAGAGGTCTGTATTTGGACATGGGCCTTTTATTAATTGGGCTTTGCCGAAACTTTTTGGATTCTTATTGATGGTTGGACTGAATTCTTATACTCTTTTATCAAACACTCTGTTTAATAAAAGACTAGGGGGCAATGTTGGGCCGTGAATATCTTGGGCCAGTCAAATCTTATTTATCTTGGACTTTCCGGGTCAAACCCATTTTTGCCCTTGAAGTATTGGGCTATTGTCTAAATGATTATTCAGATAAAGTTTGGGCTGGAGCCGGTAGTGGGGGACAGGTGGCAGATTATGAACTAAAAATTATCCCTAATCTATGGGATTAGCATGCGGCTGATTGAGGTGATGGGCCCAACCGTCTTTAGCCTCATTCATTAATGGGGAGTTGACATAATATTGACTGGGTGGAGAGCAAGTAGAAAAAAAACCTGCATGCAGCCAGCTGATGGACACATCGGGAGAAAACATGCAAGTTGGTGAGATGATATATGAGGACAGAGCATTACATGGAAAGGGGGTAATTAACATTTTTTCTACAGACACTAGAGCACACAACCTCCATTGTTAAACCATTTTTCTCCGACCTGTACTTATTCTCACACCAGAGCGATCCCCGGCGGCCCAAAATCGTCGAGATCCGGTACTGACGTGTTCATTGTGCAAGATTAGGTGTGCTTTTCGTGGTTGAGGCGCGTTGCGAGATTGTGGCGTTAACCGTAATTATGTACCAAGTGTGGCAACTGGATGCTCTGGTCTCGTGTGAAGTGAGTTCATAATAATTTGCGACTTATATGTATCAATTAATAGAAGACTAGTGTGATTACTCTCTAATCAAATTATAGAAGATCAGTGTGATTCCTGTTTTTGCAATAACTGAAATTCATTGCCAAAATGAGCGTAAAATTATTTTTCTTTAGAAAAAAGTACACTCATTTTGACTTATTTTTACATCATCTTCAAAATATGACAACCTAAAGCTGTAGTTGTCTACTTTCATTCAACCATGTTCAACAAAGCATTTCAACTGATCAGCTGCCGGGTGAAGAAAACTAGGACTCAAATACTTTGTATACCACACCAAAAAAATGACTACTATTTCTTTCAGAGTCCTTCTAGGGGGACATTTTTTGAGTGACATTCTAGTGACTCTTTTTTTTTTCTTTTTTGGTTTTTTTTTAGAGCACCTCCCAAAAAATGTATAGTATTTATTTCAATTGAAATTTTTACAAAAAACAATATTTTAGATATAATTTGAATACATAAAAAAAAATAAAGTGTGTATAACCTGTAAAACATTGTTTTTTGTATATATCCAAATTACACCTAAAATACTGTTTTTTGTAAAAATTCTAGTTAAAATAAATACTATACATTTTTTGGGAGGTATTCTAAAAAAAAACCACAAAAAAATAGTCACTAGAATATCACTAAAAAAATGTCCCCCTAGACTTATTGTTTCTTTCATGATGATGCCAGACTAGTCCACTTCGGCTGGCTTGCTGGAGTTTCAATGATGATACAGTTTCTGGTCTACTTTTGGCTTGCTTGCTTGATGATGCAATTTCTAGTCTATTGTAACCTATAACCTATTACTCACTATCCCCTACCCTCCACCCAAATGGATAATGAACTAGGCAGTCCCTTTCCAAGAATCAATTAACTATTTATAGTCGGTCATAAAAAGAAACGGGATGCAAGAAACTCAACGGGAACACTTGATAAAGTAACAATGGTCCAAGGCAACCTTTTACAATGTCTGTCAAATGACCCAAGATTTGAAACATTAACTAACTGCTATGCACGCAGCCAACCAGAGATATCAATTATAGCGTTGATGATACAAATACTCAGTAAAGATCACCTTCCTTGTGGGTGTGAATCACACAATCGGAAGTGGGGTAGGAAACGCAAGTCAGCAAGTAACCCTCTTTCACTTGGTTCTCATCAAGGAAAGATCCATCCGACTGATCAACCTCACCGGACACTATCTTCCCGGCACAGGTGGAGCACGCACCTGCCCTGCAAGAATATGGCAGCTCAATTCCGGCTGTCTCGGCAGAATCTAGGATGTAAGAATCATCAGGGGCCTCAAACTCGTGCTCTACGCCTTCTGGCGTAACCAGCTTAACCTTGTATACTGCCATTGCAGATGCTTTGAAGCCATTTGTTGCTTTCAAGCCAAAGGATTTGGAGATGCTCTTCACAGCTCCTAGAGACGTTGGACTCTTGATAAAGGCACTTGAACTTTGGCTCCGAGGTGCACTTGTCAACATGCATTGGATGGGAAGCGTCACAGTTGACATTTTTAGCTGAATACAAACAGAAAATTTTAGACAGTGCAATAACTGCCCCCTTACTCAAATCCACCATTTGAAGTGCTGTTGGAGCTGAAATGTCATTTTATAAAGGGAAAATAACCTTACTATGTGACACACTCCAGAATTTCAGTAAGGATACAAGTACATACAAAAATGGTCCAAGTGCTTCTATCAACAATTCTGACAAATAGTGATATAAACACTTGCAGCCATATTATTATATATTATAAATTCCAGGCACCTATAAAAACTTCCTCTCATGATCACAAGTTGATTAATGTTATAAGTAGACGTAAGAGTAACAGTTACTCTATGCTACTGTAGATTAAATTGAGATTTATATGATGTAATTTGGGACAATTGAGGATTTTGGGTGTCTAGTAGTCCAGTCGATCATTATTATCCAATTTGTTACTTTAAAAAACTTATTTCTAGTAGTGTTAGTTGGTAATTAGCCTTATACAAGTGGTAAACTCCCAATGCTTTTAGCAGATTGAATATATAGATATTAAAATTTGTGCTATGTTGATAAAGATTATATAACCAACTTACGAGGAAGAAGTTATCTAAGCATGCAGGATACTAAAAGCCTCACTAGGCTGACATGAACCATTCTTATTTTAAATTTTCCACCATCTTACCAAATATGTGCCTTGTCACAGTTGACAAGATAATAGTACTTGATCAGCCATTTCAGTAACATAAAGGCGGTAGATGTTTGGAGCACTATGAGAAGAGACAAGCGAGGGACTCTATGCTCTTCACTCGAGTCTCCAAATTATACCAATTACTAAGTGACAAAAAATGTAACCAAATGTGTTGAATATATTCAAGAATGTGAAGGTCCTCTTATTCAACCTTAACAAAGAACACCTTCTTTTATGTTACAATACTATATTATAAATTCGACAATACATAGCACTGACCGCTATTACCAGCTTCCACAACTATTGGTTCCAGCCCATCCTACCATTAGTCCAGGTATAATTCCCAAAAACTAGTAGGTGAATACAATCCAAATAGGTACATGGATTCAGTTAGGGTATCATATCAAGAAGAAAAACAACTTTATTCTTGTTTTTATTTTCCAATAAGTTATAGAATAAATAATTAAAAATGGGAATTGATATTTCCACAAGTGAAAATATTACTTACACAAGGTCCTCTCATGTGTGAGAGTGGACCCCACTTACTATTCATGTGAGGTAATCAAGAGTACCTTGTGGAACTAAGGTGTTTACTTGTGGAAATATCAATTCCCTTAAAAATCTAAACTTGTTCTTGACAGAGATTTTCTCCTTTTGGTATTTCTCATATTTGTTGATAACAAATTTTCTGTGCGTTAATAATATGCAGTCCCTAATAAATTTCAAGATCCAGCTTATAAGCCAATCAAAATCATCAAAGCAAACTTTAAACCCTATAAAGAACCACACAAAAAAACACAACACACAAAATCCTTTCAACTTTTATAATAGGTGACAAAAATGAAAATTTTCACCTAGAATTGCCATGAAAAAACACAATCATTTATAAAACGCATCATCTACCAGCCAAATCAAAATCACATTTCATAAACCACATCACTATGTGCAGAAGAAAAGCTTGAAAAGAACAAGTTACAACATCAAACCTAAATCTTTCATCTTTAAACCCTATAAAGAGCCAAAACAGTTAAAAAGAATAAAAAAAAATCAACTTTAATAATTGGTCACGAAAATGAAAATTTCACCAAGAATGGGCATGTAAAAATAATCATTTTAAAAAACACTAGATCAAGAACAATTTAATACCAGAATTAATATATCAAATAAAAATACAATCAGGGAGAGAGATACGTACAGATTAAAGTTAAAAGAAATCTTACAGAGCTTCGAAGCCTATTTGATTATTGATAGGGTTTGGCGATTGTCGACACTTATAGGAAGGTAGAGCGGAGCTTACGAGGATATTAGGTGCTGTTAAACTTGGGCCCAATTTATAGGGAGAAAGAGGCGGCTTTTGGAATCTGTGGGCAGCCGATGAATATTGGGTTCGGAGAGAGGGAAAAGATGCCCTAACCCACAAAAACCCAACCTGCGTCTGACTTTCTTTAATTGAAAAGAGGGGGTACTATTACCAATATACCCATATCATATTTATTTGTTTGTTTGACTTACGTTTTTTTTTTATTTCTTTCTTTATTTATTAAAATAAAATAAAAATTTGGTCTTGAAATACACATATAGTCTTACTTTTTTATATTTAATGCATATTATATAAAAGGAACTAATCCACAACAACCGGTTGCTGTGGTAACCAAGTGGAACACAGCCGCTAATGGTAGTAGCTGCTTGTAGAATTCAATTATGTTGGTCAAAGCAGTCAAAACACTCAAGTGCTAAGCACTCAAGTGCACTCAAGTAGCACTCAACATTTAATGTTACTCCTAAACCGCTACTCTTAGTAGCGGCTGAAGGACCAAATTTATCCCAAAATCTATGTCACTTTCATTTATTGGACTTATAATAAATTATATTATAATAATAATAATATTAATTGTTTGATGTATTAATAATAATAAATAAAATTATAAATAATATTAATAATAATTAATTGTTAGATTTAATAAATTTGATAATATTAATAATATCTAATAAGAGTATTAATACTATTATTATAATAATGATATTAATTATTTAATTTAATAAATAAAATTATAAATAATATTAATTAAATTTAATGTAATAATAATAGATTGTTATTCTTTTTATTATTACTATTATTATTATTATTATTACTATTTTTTTATCCCCCAACCGCTACACATAGTAATAATAGTAATAATTTAATTTAATTTAATTTAATTATTATAATAATAGTATTAATAATAATAATAATAATAATAATAATATATTGTTATTTTCTTTTATTTTCTTTCTAATGACTTCAAGTTATATATTAGTTTTAATTCTAATAATATACCTTTTAAACTTGTTTTTAATTTATATACTTCTACGTTCCTTCCACAAAAAAGAGTCAAATTTTATTTATAATTAAATTATTATTATTATTATTATTATTATTATTAAGTTATATATATTCTAATGTTTAATTCTAATGATATATATAACTTGAAGTCATTAGAAGTATAGAAGTATAGAAATTCTAAGGAACGTTTAATTCTAATGTTTAATTCTAATGATATATATAACTTGAAGTCATTGTTATTATTATTATATTGTCATTGTTATTATTGTTATTGTTAATATTAATATTGTTGTTATTATACAACTTTGTAATAATAGTAATAAAAATAATATGTTTATTGGGATCTATTATTATTAGTATTAGTATTACGCGGTATTTTTATGGTGATTATTATTATTATGATTGACATTGTTATTATTGTGATTATTGTTAGTATTGTTGTTGTTGTTTTTGTTGTTGTTGTTGTTGTTGTTGTTGTTGTTGTTGTTGTTGTTGTTGTTGTTGTTGTTGTTGTTGTTATTATTATTATTATTATTATTATTATTATTATTATTATTATTATTGTCATTGTTATTATTGTTATTGTTAATATTACTAATAATAATAATAATAATAATAATAATAATTTAATTATAAAATTATTGCTTAAGTAGAAGGAAAAAAAGAGATTCAGCAAACTCTTTGCCCTCGTCACCATGCTTTATTAGAAAGAAAAAATGAGATTCAACAATTTGGGACAAAGGACTTTCAATTTGGGACAAACAATTTGGGACAAAAAAAGAAAAATCAGCCGCTTAAAGTAGTACAATTTGGGACAAAAAAAGGAGAATCAGCCGCTTAAAGTAGTAGCGGCTTCGAGATACAAAAGCAATTTTGTCAGCCTGCAATCACGCTGGGAGGAGTTGGGAAGAGAAATGCCACTGAAGCAATAATATTATAAATAAATTATTATTATTATTATTATTAATACTATTATTATAATAATAATAATAATAATAATTAAATTATTAGTATGTGTAGTGGTTGAGGATTAAAAAAATAGTATTAATAATAATAATAGTAATTATAATAATAATAATAGTAATAATATAAAGAATAACAATCTATTATTATTATTACATTAAATTTAATTCTATTATTACTATTATTATTATAATAATAATAATTATAATTAAATTATTACTATTATTACTATGTGTAGCTGTTGAGAATAAAAAAATAGTATTAATAATAATAATAGTAATTATAAAAATGATAATAGTAATAGTAATAATAGGTTGTTATTCTTTTTATTAGTACTATTATTATTATTATTATTACTATTAATTAAATTTTATTATAATTACTATTATTATTATTATTATTAATACTATTAATTAAATTTTATTATAATTACTATTATTACTATTAAATTATATTATTACTATTATTATGATTACGAATTGGGTATTTAGCCATTAGGAGTAGCATTTTATTTAACAAAAGCAAAGTAAAAAAAAAAAAAAAGAGTCAGTCGCTCCAAGTTTTATCGGCTTAGCGCGGAACACGAGAAACATGAACACGTGGAAAAAAAATAAGAACTAGCCGCTCCAAGAAGCAGCGGTTGTGTACTTAGTAGGCTGTGCACGGGTTTCAATTATGAACAATACTCCATCCGTTCCTTAAAGAGTGCAGTTTTAGCAAAAAAATGCACAAACCAATAAGTGGGATAAAATGACAACGTTAGCCTTTCTCTTTCTTTAGTGCATTAACTTTCCCATTTAGTGCATTAATTAAAACAAGGGCATATTTGTAAAAAGAAGGCTTTCGGTTCCTAAAACTGTATTTTTTAAGGAACAATTTATTTTGGCTAAAACTGCACTCTTTAATGTACGGAGAGAGTAATATTCAACAATTTGTTGTATTAATAATAATAAATAAAATTATAAATAATATTAATAATAATTAATTGTTAGATTTAATAAATTTGATAATATTAATAATAACTAATAATAGTATTAATACTATTATTAGTTATTATAATATTAATTATTTGATTTAATAAATAAAATTATAAATAATATTAATTAAATTTAATGTAATAAAAATAATAGATTGTTATTCTTTTTATTATTACTATTATTATTATTATTACTATTAATTAAATTTTTTTATAATTATTATTATTGTTATTAAATTTTTTTATTACTATTATTATGATTAAATTTTATTATTACCATTATTATTATTATTATTATTACGAATTGGGTATTTGAAATTAGGAGTAGCATTTTACTTGATGTTCAAGACAAAAGCAAAGTAGGTAACCAAAAAAAAAAAGAGCCAGCCGCTACTACCTGTTCCAGCTTTGGTCAAATCATTTTGGTCAAAGTAAATTGCG